>JASJOG010000007.1:5000-605000 GCA_030142905.1 Heliopora coerulea | reverse complement strand
AACGAAAACAGGTACTTTGGGCCAAAAATTAGTTAGTCTTTTAGCTGTTAGAAGGAGTTTTTGTTCTGCATGTCGTATTCCAGGTGTTAATGATACTTATGACTATGTTTATTTTTAATATAAGTATTTTCATTTCTTGCATCCGCTCAAAAGATCAAAATCATTGAGGAAGCTTGAAACTTGAGTGGCAGTGTGAAATAACGTAAAGTGTAGACAAGAGGTATACTCATGGACACGTCAAGTGTTTGCAGGTCAAAGTTGCCTTCAATTGTAAGTTGTGGTGCAGGTGTATAAGGGGGAAAAAGGAAGAACATCTGCCGAAGTGTGAGAAGAAGCGAATGGGTCTAGCAGGCTAGAAATTGTTTTCTGCTCATGTTTAAAAATCATTGTAAATTCTTGTATTTATTTTGAAAATATCAGAAAATACAGCCCAATATTACCACACTGCACAGCTATTGCTTAACTGATACTAGACATATTTACTATGATTGTCATACATTAACCCCTTAAGGGGTTGTTAACGTACAACAATTGTTTTTAAATCCCTGTGAGAGATTCAAAAACATATTTGGATGACTTAAGTCTGATGAATGGCTGCAGAATATTGTTTGTCACTCATAGTTTCTTATTAAAACTTTCTAGAACCTAAAAATGATATAAAGGAAGGGAGTGACATATTTGAAGCAGCAGATGAGACAATGTCTAATGATGAAATTCAACCATGTTTGGATGAAGGTTGTAGTTATTTACTTGGTAAAAATTGAAACAGGCTGAACATTCTCTGATTGTATGATGCTTCTTTTCTGTATCAGTATCTTTTTCCTTTAATGGAGTGAGGTTGGTTACTGCTACTAAAAATTTTCATAAAATGTTGCAACTTTTCAACAGCATCAGAATCTAAATAGAATAGAAGTGGACAGTTTTATGGTATACACTGTCAAAAGTCCATTAAATATGCTAAAGGCTATTAACTGAGTATCTAAACTATTTTTTATGAACAAAATCAGTACTATGGCAACAAAAATCTAAAACAATAGGTCAGCCAATTTCTTGCAGTTTTGTTAAGTAGGTTGTGCAAATATTATGGTGACTTGAATGGTTGATGAAACCTACCATAACCATCCAAGATAGCATATGTTTAAAGGTTTTTTCCAGTCCATCCTTGAACCATTGATCTTTGGTTTTCTTTTATGGTGCTCTGGTAATTGAGCAACATGTGTAGGCCAGTGGTACAGTAGATGTTGGCATTCATTTACATATCTTCCACTATTTTCCATAGTTAATATGAAAACAGAAAAGAAATGTTCTGAAAACAATGATGCTTCTGAATGTAAACACGAGAATACCAGCACACTGTTTTCTCCTGAAGATATGATTAGTTTTCGTGTTGTGTGGAACAAGAAGAATTACGAAGTGAAATTTAATGCTAAAGACACTGTGGGGAACCTGAAGAAACATATTGAATCCTTGACAGGTATTTTCCTTTTATTAAAGAGACAACTTTGTAGTTTATGGAAGTTCAACTCATTAAAGGACAGGGCTCATCCTCTTCAGGAGTAAAGTCATTTGGCATGAGCTAGAACAAAATTATTGAGTGTGCCTGTGCCCTTTAATGGGTTTAACATTCCTTAGGTGAAAATTAACCCACTGAGAGCCAGGCAACCCTGAAACAGCCCTTCTATGATTTTAGCCCAACTTAAAAGGGCTATTTTAGCCCAACTAAAAATTGACCTTATGGCCAATCTTGTTGTCTAAGCCAACAGACCTTAAGTTAACCTATAAACAACCAGAGCATATTGAAATGTCCCTCTGGTTATTTTATACTCACTGAAGACAGATAACTACATGCACACTCATTGAAAGTTAATTGTTTAGCATAGTTGTCAGTTGATTGACTAACAAATAAAATTTTTTGATGGACATTCAGTGTGTGGTGAACATGTACTGCAGGTTGTTGAGCTATATTGTATTATACAAATCCACAACTTGTAAAATAGTGCTGAGTGCAATGGTATATGACATCAATAAATTCCAGTAGCAATAAAATTTCTAGTAAAATGGATGGTGAATTCTCTATAGGTTTGCCTGTCTCCACTCAGAAGTTGATGTTTAAAGGTAAGCCTAGAAAGAAAGTTTCTAAAATGAATGGAAACCTGTATTATGCCTGTCCTCATTTTGATACTGTCATTATTGTTTAACCAAAATTACTAAAAATACCCTGGCCATTAGTTTAATTATGTGCATGTTTGTAAAAATTGCTTGTCCTGGTATGTGAAACTGCCTGTGATATTTAAGCTACCATATCTAAACTACAATTTATTTTTCATGGGCAATAAATATCTTGTTCCTTTAAGTTTAGGCAGAGCTTAAATCCTTCTTATTCTTTCTGTTTTTGGTGTAAATGCTTCAGGTTTGGTTAAAGATGACAGGAAAACTTTGAGCGAATTACATGTGACAAACCATGCAAAAATGATGGTGATCGGGTCAACAGTGAGGGACATTATGACAGTAACTCTTCCCCCAAGTGCTGCTGCATTAAAAGAAGATAGTTTAAGCACAGGTACTGTACTATCATGAGAGAATTTTCATATGTTCCTTTATATCAAATACAAGTTTTAGAAGACATGAAATATAGATCCTATTAATACAATATACCTGGGATTTATGTATTGACAGTTCTGTTCTTGAATAATAAAATTATACTATCAAGCCATACAGGTAGTTAAATTGACGAACATGTTATTTCTCTTTAGCTTCTGTGAAAGAACCCTGGTGCAAACAAAAGGTTCAGTATTTTTGTTTTTAACTAGTACCATTGCATATTTTGTCATAAATTATTAACATAATACCATGATGATCTCCATTTCTCAAGTGGAGATTTAATCCTTAAATTCCCTCAACATGCATAAGTACTTTTATTAATTTTCCCTCATTAACATGCATGACCAAACATCAAAAAATGCTTTTAAATTTAAGCATTGAACAACTCATTTAATACAAGTATTGGCACCCACCATGGACAATACTAACATCCCAAAAAGAACTTCAAACAATACCAAGTAAATTTCATCAGTCATCACAGTATTACAGACTAATACCATGACATTTAAGGAAACCTCCCTTGGCTTTCAGGGACATTTGATCATTAATTTCCCTCATGTTGTGGTATTACTTATAATAAATCAGTCAGGAATGCAAAACTGAAACTTGACTCAATGCTTTAAAAATGATGGTATACAACATGCATTTAGTACACAGCTAAAACATGTTTGCATTCTTTTGATTCCATTCTTAGATGCATAAAAAAATCTTAGACAAAGGCAAGCCAGAGGATGTTTTACCTGGTGATAAATCAAAAAAGGTAAGTGCAGCTTGCAAAATGCTTTCTTTCCTCTTCCTGTCCTATCCCACTTACCCTATTTCATCTGATCCATGTTGACACTAACCATATCACTGTCTCATTAGTGTTCCTGACCAGTCCTTTTTACCATTCTGTGTTGTTGAAATCAGAATCCAATGTTTTGCTTTGTTTTTAAAAGGAACCTCTTCCTCGTCATCCAATTTCAGGAATGTATAATAAAGCTGCTGGGAAAGTTAGATTAACATTTAAATTAGAGGTTGACCAGTTGTGGATAGGAACAAAAGGTGCTACTTGATAGAATTTTGTGAATTCTGACTTTCATCACTTGTAAAGATATATGGTACTGCTGAGTAATATTTTATCATGGCAAAATTCTGATTTCTTATACTGATTTTCTTATATTCTAGAAAGAACTGAAAAAGTATCAATGGGTTCAATAAAGAATGTGTTATCAGAGCCTATTGAAGGCAGTGAGGATTATCATGTGATGGTATGGGTGATACTTCTTGCTTGATAAATCTAAATAGGAATCTAATGTACCTGGACTGTCTGTGTATAAAATAAGAGCATCAGGAAAGGCAGTTTCCTTATGTCTTGCTGCTACTAAATTGAGATAGTAGAGGCAAGTTTTACTGGGGGGCTTATGCCTGCTAATTCTTAGTATTCAATGTGACTACTTTAATTTAAAGGTGAAGGAAAGAGCATGGTTAGGAACTCAAATTCTAAGCTCTGTACTCCTTTTCTTCAGGCAATCCAGTTAGGACCAACTGAAGCCTCTCGTTACTGGTTGTACTGGGTACCAGCTCAATATGTAGATGCCATAAAAGACACTATCCTAGGAAAATGGCAGCCATTTTAGTTGGCATAGTGTCTGCACTACTGTTGATAGGATGTTGCAGCCTCTGGCCAAGACAAAAGCTCTGCCTGAAAATCCCAGGATGCTGAGCACCTTACGAGGTTTTAAGTTAGGAAAGCTTACAGGTGTACATGGGAAAGAAGCTATCATATGGTAGATTGAGTAATGTGTTGGCTGTTGATAGGGCTGCCTAGAACGGACTTACGGGATAACCCTTCTGATCTCTGATGAAATGGGACTGTGTTTACATCATTAACCCTTGGCCTACTGAGGATGTACAGTAGTCTCATTTACTTTTTCATAGAGGGACCTAGTAGGTAAAGGGTTTAGTAGGAATAACATCTTTTTCCTGTTGCATTAACTATTTCATGGATTTCTGTGAAGCAGAATGTTTAGAGCCAACTTTGCTTTTATTAACTTGTATAAGTTGGGGGGGGTTGGCAAAATTTTACTCTCATTGCTACAAAACAAAATTTTGCAACTCCCTTTTCTTCAAAATCTAGACAATCCTGCCACCCTCATCCACCCAAAGATGAGGTATGTTCACATCCAAACCTGATAAACATTAGAAGAGTTAAATTTCCATCAAAACAGTCTCTATGTCAACAAAAAAATGAACTCTATACTAAATAAAAAATATTAATGTTTAGTTTTAATATAAACTGTTTTTTAATTTTCCTTGAATTTTAATTAATTGTTATAAAGAGAGAAAGTTAACAAATTGTTTTTATATATAACTACCAGTACTTCCCTTTCACTGATATTAAATTATGCAACTTTACAGCTAGACATTAAGAAACTAACCTACTCTATTATTTTGCCAACCCCTTGGCTCTGATAAATAAAGGCCTTCAAATTCTAGTTACACAAATGTTCTACATGCCATATTATATCCTGTTATGTTTGTGAAAATGCCAAAGGTTGACAATCTTGAATAATTACTTTGCTTTTAAGGTAAATCTACATTACCTTGCTGTGTACATCAGCAGTATCTTCTGAAATCTTCTCAGTAGCCCCGACTGTTTATGTACATCATTGCAATAAAATTGGTGTTCTCTTGCTTGTCAAGACACTGAGGCTCTTGAAAAAATTTTTTCATGCTTTCCATTGCAAATAAAATAACTAGTAACACTTAATTTTGCTTGGCACAACTACACTAGCTTGCAGGAAAGCACTGACCTCCCTGAACAGATGTACAGGTATTGGTAACATGTCAAAAAATGTTGTATAACTGTTAGTTACTTGACACTGGCTGACCATGGTGTGATGGATAGTTTGGTCCAGCAATCAGAATGTAGTTGTGCTTACACAAGTTCATTTCATAATATGTACAGGTTATATATCTTAACTGAATTGTTCGAAAAAGTATATCAACCTGAAGGCAAAGCCTAAAAGTTTGAGTGATGTTTTTAAGCAATATTTATCAACCTAAAGGCAAAGCATAAAAGGGTTGAAATGTTGCTTGAGCACCAAACTCAAGGCACATAACTGACTCTAACAGTATTATTGGAGAGGTTTAGCAATGGACTCTTGAAATTCCTGGAGAGATTGTTAAAGAAAGTGTGGTACATCAATATTTTAATGAGGTTGATATGTTATCAACCTCCTGAGAACAAAATAAACTGAGCCAATGATAATGCAATATAATTTATGATTCAAGTGGTTATACTTTTAATTGCATTCCTCTTGGAGGCTTTCATACCTCCTGCTACAGTACAGCAATTTAAAAGAACACCCAGCCAGTAAAAAATGCTATTGTTTAGAAAACAAAATTAGTGGGTGTAGCACAAAAATGTACATTTGGAAAGAAGTCTTTAATGTTTAGAATGTATTGTTCAAGATGTTTCATAAGAAGCATTCATCAAAATATTTACCATTAATCTTTTCACAGAATGAAATCTTTAGCAACATTATTTATTGTTATATAACTAACAAAGCTAAGAGAATTGAAAGCTATCATGAATATGCCAGCCAGTTCCTATTACTACTGCATGGATCCTAGATTCATCTTCACAAATGAATTACAGGGATATGGCTCTGATGCACTCAAAGTTGGAGGTCAGTAGATTTACAGCTTTTTCTATCCTCTCTTTCTCTGGAGGTGAAAGTTATAAGCTACAATCACACCATGAGGTATCCTGTATCACAACCATTGTATTACATTGTGTCATAAATACTGGTCAGTACTTTTATATAAATATATCAAAACACAATTTTCACTGCATGACTTGTACTCTTATTGGTGTATGTCATTCCTCCAATATGTCCATTCACAGGAATCACTGAGAACCTGCTTGCTTAGTCTTCTCATTTGGTGTCACAGCCTGAGAATAAGCAAGAAAAGAAAGCTCCATTTAAATTTGCAAATGAAAGTAATACTCTTAACTGAGCTATATTGCAAAATTCTCAGCAAAACTGTAATAGACAATTTTTTCCACATTATATTGACATACTAGTAGCATGATTTCACTGGTTAACCAAGCCTTAACTAGTTTTCCAGCTGGGCCTGGTGTACTCAATATGAATCTTGGTAGAAGATCTAAAGTTTGCAGCACTGTACCTGCTTCAGAAGTTGTTGAGCTAAGAAGTTCCCTGCCATGCTTTTGATTTTTTTTGATGCATCTTTCTTACATCGAATATAACCAAAGAGATTTGCAAAATTAAGGCTTAGTGCCACAATCACTATGATCTATAAAGAGAAAAAAGAAGTTCTCTTTGGAAAGAAATCTATGGCACACGGGTACAGCCCACATTCAGTATTCAGGGCCCATGCAAACTATACTTTGAATTCAAAAAATAATCAGAATCTAAAGTTAATTTTGTTTAAAGTAACCCTAGGACAAAAAAATTATCTAATAAAATGAAGAACAGCATTCCATCTTTGTAAATATCTTGTTCACATAGATTTAGAAATTAAAAGGAGTCTGACTTGAAGCTGAGTCAAAGTTAGAACTCTAGAGACCCAGGTACCTTTGTTAAATTATGATAAATTAGTTATAGAATAAAAACAAAATCCAAATCTATCTACATGTAGGTCCATATGATAGACCTGCTGCCATTAAAAAATCACAGAACTTCACACAGTTTATCTTACCATCCACTGAGGTTCTAAAGAAATTAGTGATGTGATGAGCAGAAAAATCCATATGATTGGAGTACAAACCAGACCCAACCAAAAAATTCGAGACTCTAAAGCAGACACATTCTTGTCATTCTAAAAAAGAAAAACATGAAGAGCCTATTACAATCATAACTACTTTCAAATTATTATTGTATTCATTTGATTTGATTTAATAAACCCACTCCTGGCAACATGGTAAGCCAGTACCTTCCTAGGACTAAGAAAATTATCTGGCTGGAGCCTGAAATGTTACTATGGTGATTGTTTCTTAGCATACTATACCTTGCGAGATTCAAAAACCCAGTGGCTTTCACCATCTTCATCAACATAATTCCACCATCGTAGCCCAACAAGTAGCCTCCCAGTAATGTTTTTAACGGTCCAGAAGTCAATGGATAATAGTAGAACAATTATGACAAAACTAATCACAAAGCTCCCAACCAACCAACCACACAACAGGTAAACAGCAATGGCAAGTATACGGAAGGCAAGATGAAAAACCACAATCATAGGATGTCTGTTTAACAAGAAAACAAAAACATACTGTATTGTTCTCCTCTGACTGAAACTTTTTTTTATACTTTATTTCAGGCATGGAAGAGTTATGTGATTTACAGTATGTACTAGTAAATACTTTATGATATACATGTAATTTGCAGTGTTGGTATTTATCCTCTCTATTATATCATACATGGCCAATATACTGCAGTTTTCCTGGTAGGAAATGGATATCCCAGGTCTGTTACAAGTATTATGAATCAAACTATCAATTTCTGGGAGGTTAACACCAAGATGAGATAAAGTAGGCTGGCCTACTTTACATTTTAATGTACCCAAGCAGGATTGGTGGTCAGGGGTAAGGATACTGTTATGGCTACTGGTCCTTATTGACAGAGTTAGTGTTTCATTAAGGTTATGGTAAGCCAGATATGCATTGCAGACTTGGGTATCCCTGTTAAAAACTTTTCCATTTCTCCAGCAAAAAGGACGTATGCTGGTTGAATGATCATTTACTTTGTAGTTTTACTTTAATTACATAAAATTAGAAACTTGATGGAATTTTATTTAAAATGCACGTCATATGATAGTTATTGCATTTACTATGAGACTATTCAAGCCCGGTAGACCACCAAAGAAAAACGAAAGAAGTTTCCTTGTATTATTTCAAGGTTGCAGCATAAGAATGTTCTTATAACGGAGCTGGAGTTGAAGCATTATTCCTTTGTCTAAGTTCGTAAGATGCACAACCACCGACCTCAGTTTTTTCTTTTTTGGCTCCAAGTCTTCGTCTCCAAAGTTTAAGGCGACGTCTTCGGTCGCATCGTCTGGAATCTAGGTTTAAATATCAAGCATAAAACCGTCACAGTACTCTGAAAACAACAAGAGGACAACAATTTTGTAAAGCTTACCATCGCCATGTTCAACGTGGCTGTTAGTACCCAGTCTCACTCTTTTCCATTCCAATATGGCGGCTCAAACAAACATAATTTTTGCAAAATTTGTGGCAGTGCATTCCAGGCAGGAAAACTTTGACACCCTGTTAAACCGTTTTTCAACGGTTTAACAGGGTCCATTGTCTTCTTCATAAGCCTGTTCACTTGTACGCGGTCAAAAAAATTTCAACATCCATAGCTGCCAAGGTTGAGTAAAAGCTAGGCGTGAGACTGCTGAAGGCCTAGCAAACACGTTTGCGGTGAAGCCGCGAACTTGCTTGGGGGATTTGGGGTCATGCTACCCAAGAAAATTTTAAGTTTTGTAAGCCCAACGAGTACATTTTCCGCGATTTCTGGAAAGATTTCTGTCCGATGCACGTACGTTTTTGAAGACAAATTGCTCGTTAGTTTAATATGGTCCATATGTTCAAGCTTTCGGAAATACCATTTTAATCTCTGGCAATTGTTTTACATATGTTTAAGAATGACTACACTATAGCTCTATCTGAGCTCAACCGCTATATGGGGCGTCGGGCAAGGTTTTAGAGAATGTGACTCAGATCTTAAGTTAACTGCTGTTATAATTTACTGTGACAAGTGTCCCTGGTTGTACTTTTACGTTGCAGATTTGGCCATTTTCAAAAGATTTTTTGTTGGTTTTTGAAAGGCCTGGTACAACTTTTGCTGAGAGATTTTATGCATTAATCGGGGAGTAGCTCACGAAGATTTTGTTTGTACTTCACAAGGATATCTAACATTAAGATTTTGAATTCTAATGCACGATATTTTTTATAAGGAACACCTTTATAAGGAACTTGAGGCTGAGATTTGCCAAAAAATTAAGGAACTCTTCAGGAACTGCTCAGGCTGAGGTCTAGAATCAAGAAATGCCAAGGAACTAAGAAACAGTAAAGTCAACTGAAAGTTTTTTTTGTTTGTCATGACTAAAGATTCAAAAAGAAAAATAAACAAGACTTCGTCAGAAAATAACTTTCGTACAAAAATCGAGCTATAAAGTCAAAACTATGGAATTTTTAGCACTTATTGTCGAAAAAACCTTTTTAAAAATAACGAACAATTTTAGGAACTGTGAGCCTCAAACTCTCCAAAAAAATAAGAAACCTCAGCCTCAAATCCAGATTAAGGTTCCTTATAAAAAAAACAAAAAAAAACGTGTATCACAAAGAACTCGACTAGCAAACCAACGGAGGCGTGTGATCAACTAAACGGGGCGTGTCAGCGTGAGAATTAGCAATGAGGCGTGTCACACGCCGAAGGAGCGAGTCAGCGAGACTTGGTAGATCTGAAAGTTACGTCATTGCCCACGGAAAATCGAAAAGGCTCACAATTGTTAGATCTTCGATCTCCAAAAAAAAATACCAAGCGAACCACCCCGCACGCGCTAAGTATAGGGATGCTCTATAACCCTGCAATGTTCGTTATATTCATCGAGAATAAGAGCAAGCTCAACGAATTTTCAAGATAATCAACTAAATACTTAATCTCAATTAATTAACTGAAACGTGGAAAAAGCAGACGAGTGCTAGCCAAAAGTGATCTCAAAACAACAGACAAGTTGGCGAGAATCATTCGAGCATCCCCTTTCAACAAAACCTTGTACTATCACCAGGCTGTTTGTTGAAACCGGGACAGAGAACACAATCGACAGCTTTCGAAGCAAAAATGTAGATTTGAACTTTTTGCTTAATGACAACTGTAAAAAAAACAAAACCAAAAATTGAACTCAGGACAACTCAGCACAAGCTTACATTAGTGGCAGCGACCACTGACCGATAGCTGGCTCGCATTATCAACGACCAATCAAAAGTCGTACATTCTTCGGAAGAGATCGGTTTATCGAACGAAGCGCCAAAACTGAAAGCTGAAAACCAAACGACTGTTTGACATTTGACAAAGTTTCTGGGCAAGATACGTTGAAAATAACAATTAAACTCGCTGAAAAATTGCTCAAATGACATTGAGAAAGACGAAGATGTCAGCAAACCCTCCCAAGAGTTCTTCTGGTGATGAAAACGAACGTTTATCCATTGTTTTTTGGCAGTCAATGCTGTATCATCGTTTCTGCTCCCGAATAGAAAATGAAGAGCGCAACATATAGAAACTTGGAAGTTGTACATTTCAGGGCCCTCAAACCAGGTATTTCTATTGTAAACCTTTTTTTTTCAGGTCATGTGAAAGTTATTTGGCAGAAACTCATTCGGAGAACGAAATATTGATAAAAAGTGAATCAGTTTATTTTAATCACCATCACAGTTAATCCGAGTTATAAAATAAAATACATTTTACTCCTACTAATTCTCTTAGGCCCAGTTCAAACGTCGGACTTTTTATGTACCGAACCAAATGCAAATCAGTTGGACAAAGGATCTTGCTCATTAACATTAGATTCGTTACGTGAAAAGTTCGACGTTTGAACTGGACCTCAGTTGGTCAGGTGAATACTTCTTAAACCCATGTCTCCATAATCTACACTAACCAACCGTGTAAACAAAGGAAAATACTCCATGCACGTAAGTGTTGAAAAAATTGTTCGGAAAAGGACTCATGATTCGTTCAGAATTCAGTGGTTGCCACCACGGGCAGAATTACCGATAAAATTCAGTGGCGACTAATGTACTTACCCCTCTTTTGGGGGACTCTTTCCAAACCAGTTAAGTAAACTTAACTACACAGTCCGGGTTGTTGGGTAAACTAGAATAAGCTAGAATAACCAGGGTGAGCTAGAATAACTGGGATTACAAGGGGTAACCAGGATTATTTGGGTGAACTAGAATAACCAGGAGGACTATGGAGTAACTAGAATAACCAAGATTACTAGTGAATTAGAATAACGGGGACTACCAGGCAATAATCTGGATTACTTGGGTGAACCAGGATTACTAGAGGGCAACCAGAATAAACAGGATTACCAAGGGGTTTCCAGAATTACAAGGGAGTAACCATGGTGAACTATAACCAGACTTACCAGGGAGAAACCAGAATAACCAGGGTGAACTAGAATAACTAGGATTACATGGGTGAACCTGGATTACTACGGTGAACCAGTATGACCAGTAATACTAGGGTGAAGTAGAATGACTGGGATTACTAGGGGGTAACCAGAACCACCAGGGTGAACTAGAATTACCAGGGTAAACTAGAATGACTGGGATTACCAGAAGGTAACCAGGGTGAACTGGAATAACTAGGATTACCTGGGATAACCAGGATTACTAAGGCGAAATACAATGACCAGAATAACCAAGCTTACTAGAGTGAACTAAAATAACCAGTACTACCAGGATTACCAGAACCACCAAGGTAAACCAAAATATAACCAGGATTACTAGGGGGCAACCAGAATAACTAGGGTGAACAAGAATGACCAGGAGTACCAAGGGGTAACCAGTACAATGAGGGTGAACTAGAATTACTAACTACAATGACTGGGATTACCCAGGAGTAACGAGAACAACCTAGGTGAACTAGAATTACTAGGGGTAACCAGAATAACTAGGGTGAATTAGAATGACCAGGATTACCATGAGGTAACCAGAAAAACCTGGATTACTTGGCTGAACCGGAACAACCAGGATTACTTCAGTCACCATCACAGTTAATCCGAGTTATAAAATACATTTTATTCCTACTAGTTCTCTCAGTTGGTCAGGTGAATACTTCTTAAACCCATGTTTCCATAATTTACACTAACCAACCATGTAAACAAAGGAAAATACTCTACGCACCCAAGTGTTAAAAAAAGTTGTTCGGAAAAGGACTCATAATGCGTCGAGAATTCAGTGGTTGCCACCACGAGCAGAATTACCGATAGAATTCAGTGGTGACCAATGTACTTAGCCCTCTTTTGGGGGAGTCTTCCCAAACCAGTTAAGTAAACTTTACGCAGTCCGGTCGTTGGGTGAACTAGAATAACCAGGGTGAGCTAGAATAACTGGGATTACAAGGGGGTAACCAGGATTACTTGGGTGAACTAGAAAAACCAGGAGCACTAGGGAGTGACCAGAATAACCAAGATTACTAGAGTGAATTAGAATAACGAGGACTACCAGGCAATAACTTGGATTACTTGGGTGAACCAGGATTACTAGAGGGCAACCAGAATAAACAGTATTACCAAGGGGTTTTCAGAATTACTAGGATTACATGGGAGTAACCAGAATAACCAGGGTGAACTAGAATAACATGGGTGAACCAGAATGATCGATATTACCAGGTGGCAACCAGAGCGAGGGTGAACTAGAATAACCAGGATTACATGGGTAAACCAAAATAATTAAGATTAGGGTGAACTAAAATGACTGGGATTACCAGGATGAACTAGAATAACTAGGATTACCAGGGTATAACCAGAATTACTAGAGTGAACCAGAATAACTAGTACTACCAGGGTGTAACCAGGATTACTTGGGTGAACTAGAACCAAGAACACTTGTTGCAACCAGAATTACTAGGGTGAACTAGAATGACTGGATTAACAAGGGGTAAACAGAACCAGGATTACTAGGGGGCAACCAGAATAACTAGGGTGAACCAGAATTACCAGGGTAAACAAGAATAGCTAGGGTGAACTAGAATGACTAGGATTACTTGGGTGAACTGGAATAATCAAGACTACCAGGGGGCCACCAGGATTACTTGAGTGAACTAGAATTACCAGGAGTACTAGTGTGAACAAGAATGACCTGGATTACAAAGAGACAACCGAGTATAGTCAGGATTACTAGATTGAATTAGAACGACTGGTATTACCAGGGGTAACCAGAACAATGTGGGTGAATCAGAACAAGGATGAACAAAAATAACCAGGATTACCAGGTAACCAGAACCAGGGTGAACTAGAAATAACCATTACGAGCGCGAACCAGAATGAGGCTGGACCGGAATTACCAAGATAAACCAGAAAAACTAGGATTACTAGGGTGAACTAGAATGACTGGGATCACCAGGGGGTAACCAGAACAACCAGGGTTAACTAGAATAACAAGGATTACCAGGGTGAACCAGAATAACTAAAACGACTGTGATTACCAGAACCAGGGTAAACTCGAATAACTAGGATTACTTGGGTGAACCAGGATTATTAGAGCGTAACAAGAATAACTAGGATGAACTAGAATATCTAGGAGTACGACGTTAATTTAGAACAAAGATACTAAATTTAACAAGAATAATTCGCATTAACAAAGAATTCCTAACGCTCCTCGAAAGTAGCAGCTCCTTGCTTTTTTGAACAGTGTCAAATACAATCACGAATCTTGAAAACTCGTTGAACTACTTCGTCCCCTATATTCAACAGTGACATAGAAGACGAAATGTTTTAGGGCTAATTAAAGCCCTAAAAAACCTTCGGAAGAAAGATTAGGATGAATGTTTCTGCTAAGTAAACCTTCAAAAAGTGATTTTTTTAAAAAAATGATCCAATTACAAAAGAACAGAATAACTGCATGTAGACTTTCGCAGCAGTATTTTAACATTTTACCACAATCCAGAAACGACGAACCCCTCCCCCTAAAGTAGCAACCCTCAATGGCTACGAAATCCGAAAGTAACGGGGACTGGTAATTTCGGAATTCTACCGTACTTGGTTATATAGAATAACTAGGATTACCAGGGTTAGCCACAATAACTAGGATTAAGAGGGTCAAATAGAACTTTGTCAAAAACGAGATAACAAGGTATTGACGTTTTAAGGGATTCTGGGAACGGTCCATCCTCTCACAAGACGACAGCAGTGCTTAGCTGAAAATGGACAAGTGTATCCTACTTCAATATTGTTATACATTTACGTACCTGATGAACGCGAATGCAAATATTTGGAAAGACACTTCACTGACGTATCCAGACTTTAAAAAAGATCTAGAAGCCAGCGTAGCTCCCGAAAAAAGTCTGGGAGCAACCGCTTCCGGGAAACTTTAAAAAAATTCTGGAATCTCTTGATGACCATTTTAAGCACAATGGCAAAAAAATTGGTATTAGAAAAGAGGAACTGGCTCCATGTAGTCGCGACGGTTGGCCAGAAAAACCGTAAAAACGAAGCGCGTTGTTGAACTATGCCAAAGAGCATTTTAACTGCTAACCCACCCACGTTAGAATGCGCATGTCATTTAACTTTGACAAACGCAGACCATTTTACGTCTCGGTACAGGACAGGGTCTTCTCTACCTGAAGAATTTTATCGTGAATCAATTTCTTTATGTAAATTGAAAAGGTTTCTCATCAGTTACAGTTGAGAACATATGAGACAAAAGAAAAGGCCGTTTCGCGCGATAAAATACGCGTAAAGAAAGAAAAACGCATATCAGAACAAGGGCAAGATGCATGTGCCCTGCTTAAAAGGACGATTTCCACGTGGCCTAAATGCTGGTGTGGGTGACAACTCTATTGCGAAAAAGTCGACTTGGAGGCAACTTTTCTGCTCCACATTTTGCGTCAGTCAGTATTAGCCAATCAACTTAAACCATATCACCCGCACGACTGTTTACACCCAGTGCACATCGGCCTTTAAGCAGCTAAAGTAAAAATCCACAGCAAGATATATCGAAAAGATAAAGAGGTAGGAAACTGCAGATGATGGCCGATCCAACCTTCGAATTGACTAGAAAAAGCCGCCATGAATCCACCACGCTTGATATTAATGTACGCTTGTCTCACGAAATAATCTGCCATCATCCACGCCAATACTATTTAACCCATAGCTGGGGCGGTGGTTATAGCGCCACCAATCCGCTTTTTGGTAGTCGATTTTAGTGAAAACAGGGGGAACCACGTGAAGGTATCGACTTTCCTGGGACTACTCCTGGCACACTTGGGCTTCTTAGGCCGGCCAGTAGACCTCCTACTACAGAGGAGCGGTACACAACCTGTTCGTCCCTTCTCCCCCCACGTTGGTAGGTATGCACATGCACGTATATCCACCTACCAACCTTATACTCTTATCTTTTATGTATTTATATATACCGACACACACACACACACACACATATATATACAGCAAACAGCAAAAATTATGGCGCAAAACATATCAACATATAAACATACTAGCCAGGGTACCCAGGCTTTGCCCGAGATCATTCCGGGATGGTTATTCTTGAGGAAATGATTATGGTTGCAACATATATATGTTAGGGATGATATTTAAGTCTTTTTTTCTGAGGTATTGATAGATAATGTTACTCATCTGGTCATGGTGAGTTCAAACATATAATAGTGATGGGCCGATACCAAATATTCGATAGATACGTATACCGCCGATACCAGGGTCTTGAAGAAAAGTATCGATAGTGGCGAGAAATATCGATTGTTTCGACATGACTGAGCCTGCGATGTTTTACCTTTTGGTCAGCGGATTCAGCATGAACAACAAAGAGAAGTAAGCAAAGAGCGTGTTATTTTGAAAGATGAATTACGAAATTTGAAAGATGAATTAATGGAAGAGTTAAAATAGTATACCGGTGTGTTGTCAAAGTTGAGTTATCTGCCATACTTGGCACATTTGTTGGCTAATGTATTGTTTGCTATTACAGTATTACTATTGTTGGTGATTAAAAAATTGCCTTTTGTTGTTTTTGCTTCTTATGTTGCTTATTATATATATATATATATATATATATATATATATGTAATAAGCATATATATATATATATAAACATATAAGCATATACAGCAAATTGCATAAATTTTGGCAAACCTAAACATATCGTAGAAAAGCATGTATAGGTAAATCTGTGACTGTGAATACTTTAATCAACCTTAATGCATTAGACTGGCCAAAGAATGTATCAAAAAGACACTCAGCATATCCTCACTGACTGTTGAAGTGAGAATAAAATGGTGATGCAATGGTCTTGATATGTTTATATGTTGATATGTTTTGTGTCATAATTTTTGCAATTTGCTGCATATATATATATATATATATGTATATATATATATATATATATATATATATATATTGATTGTATAGGTTCAAGACAGGACACAGTTGCTTTCACTTCTGCACAATTTTGAGTATAATGTACTCAATCAAATCAATCTGGCCAATAAGTACACCACAATTTTTAAAGAAACTCTATCAAACCACCTTAAAAAAAGATGCATTGATGCATGCAAAAAAAGTTTTTGGGATCACTTCCTGCATTTCTCTTTGAGCAGATATATCCAAAGTAGGCCTGGTGACTAATGCTGGAAGTGATCTCAAAATGTTTTTCTGCTTGCAGCATTGGTAGAATTATGTTGGTAAGTAAATAGCCAAACTGAGGTGTAGGAACCAACTAATGGGGTACACAATGTAACTCTTGAGGATCCAGGGACATGCACTCCTGGGAAAATATTTTGATTTTCTGAGGCTTTGAAACTCTATTTCCTGCATTTTGAGAGAAGCTTAACAAAAAATACAATAAAAATTGTATTATAAAAAAGAGTGACTGCAGTAAATATTAGAGGGCATAGGCCCCTACTTTGATTATTTGGCAGTATGTGCCCCACACATCCTTTCCTATGCCTAAGTGAAAATTTGAAAAACAGCCAAACCTGAAAACAAATTCACAACATTTGAGATAGAGTGCTTTTATGAGAGAGTGAAAATGTGACAAAGTCTTCCACTTGGTTTTCTTTGTCTAGTTTTGGCAGATATTTGGCCTTTTGGCACATATTATATGTATATATGTACAGTTGAACCTCCATTAAGTGGCCACCCTCTATTAAATGGCTGCATATCAAAGTCCCAAAATATTTGTAATACAATTACTATAAAACATCCCTCTATTAAACGACCACCTCCATTAAGTGGCCGCAGCCACCTATGAGTGGTCCCAAATGATGTTTTATATAAATTATTACCTCTATTAAATTGCCGCATATCAAAGTCCCAAAATATTTGTAATACAATTACTATAAAACATCCCTCTATTAAATGACCACCTCCATTAAGTGGCCGCAGCCACCTATGAGTGGTCCCAAATGATGTTTTATATAAATTATTACCTCTATTAAATTGCCGCATATCAAAGTCCCAAAATATTTGTAATACAATTACTATAAAACATCCCTCTATTAAATGACCACCTCCATTAAGCGGCTGCAGCCACCTATGAGTGGTCCCAAATGATGTTTTATATAAATTATTACCTCTATTAAATTGCCGCATATCAAAGTCCCAAAATATTTGTAATACAATTACTATAAAACATCCCTCTATTAAACAACCACCTCCATTAAGTGGCCGCAGCCACCTATGAGTGGTCCCAAATGATGTTTTATATAAATTATTACCTCTATTAAATGGCCAGCTTGCATGATCTATTTGTGCAACAATTTCAAGAGAACCACACAAAAAGTTGAGCTGATAATGCTTAATAATTTGCTTTATTTACTTAATAACACTTAAAAATAATGTTCAACACATGTCATTTGACACCTCACTCAACTTTAAAGATCATTAAATTCAAAGCATTGTTAGCAACAAAAGTGTCAGTGTTTGTGTTGCATAGAAACGCTGTATTACTTTGCATCAAATCCCTCCTTTTTTAGCTTTGCCTTTAGCCAACTAATTGAAAAGGCATCTCCTGTGAAATGAAATTCACAGTGATTTATGATTGAATCAATAGACATTAGACCATACCCAAAGTCTACTTTTTGCATACCTCCATTTAGCAGCCACAAAGCTGATCCCCGAGGGTAGCTGCTTAATAGAGGTTCGACTGTGTATATATATATATATATAATTATATATTATGTATATATATTATATATATACATTATATATATAAGTAAATACAAAAGACAAAATTTTGCTGTCGCTACTCTGAGTTTCACGCGCTCAGACAATCATCAGGCAGTTGCTTGATGATTATCTGAGCACGTGAAACTCAGAGTAGTGACAGCAAAATTTTGTATTTTGTATTTACTTATTCGCTCTACCAGTAATGGTATTGAGCACTCTATATTTTCATACCAATACTGTAACCTTCATGGTGCTCATCATTGGTGTATATTATATATATATATATATATATATATATATATATATATATGTATGTGTGTGTGTGTGTGTGTATGTATATATATGTATTATATATATTCTTATATATATATATATATATATATATATATATATATATATATGACACCTCTAGAACAGAAAAACAATTAGGAATAGACAAAGAAAAAACAAAATAAACAAAGGAAAATAATTTAGACATTAAAGAGTTAAGTAAATACAGTGGAACCCAGCCTTATGAACACCCAGCTAATGTGGACATATTGTTCTGCCCTGGCTGCAACTTATTAATGCACTTTAAAATATACCCATTTAATGTGGACAACAGACACTTTTTCATGTCCCAAATACCCCTTTTCATTCAAAGTCTACCTGGTTAATACAGACACATTATTCTTTCCAGACAATGATAATGTATAAATTGATCACTTTTTACTCTTGATTCCAGCTTACTTTATGATTTCTGATTCAAATGTTGGTCTGACCTAGGGAAAGTTCATTTGTAAGTTGTGAAGTTTGTTCCCAAGTTTGTTCTGAATAGTTCTGGAGTTCATAGTCTTAAGACTATGCACCTGATTGGCTACTGAAATGAACTGACCAATCAAATGCTTAATTGAAAGACAAACATTGTGAACTGCCAAACAACTTCCACTACCAACCGAGGGAATGTTGCCATGTACACCTGAATGTTGGTCTTGTACTTTCCCAAGCTATGAACAAGTGTTTGTATTGAAAATTGAAACGTATCCTGGAATCAAGAGTAATTTAATGTATAGCCTTTCACACTCAACTTATCAACAGGTTGCTGAGCATTTTTGCAAAAAATAAGTACATCAAATTGACCAACCTGGTTTATGCAGACACCCTGTTAATATGGACACTTTGTCTTGTCCTGATGGTGTTCGTATTAACCAGGTTCCACTGTATCACTGTGTTAAGTTAAACTTGGTATCAGTCGTATAACTTTCTCTCTTTGTAACAAAATGTACGTTATGTTTCCAATTAACATTCACAGGAAGACAGAAAACACAGCAGCAGAAACTAGCTAGATTCCAGGGATTATGGTAAGTTTTGAACTCTTTTGTACATGGACTTTACAAAAGCCTGTGCAAGATAATATCAGCATATCTTAGGCACAGGGTCCAGTGTAGATAGCTTCAATAAAACAGTGGTGTTCTTGAGGTTATACACTACCTAAATGGTAGAAAAAAGCTTCCACCTTTTAGATAGTGTATAACCACTGTAATATCAGCACAGTTTTAGAATTTAAATGTATACCAACACCATATATTTCTCATCAAAAGTGGAGCCAAGAACTATTTTCATTAAGGCAGGAGCTTCTGGTACTTAGTTTCAACATGAATGATACCATTAGATTATTATTGTTAGTAACCAATAGAATCAGTATGTTTTATGAGATAATGAATAAATTACATTAGATGCTATCATGGTAATTCTTATTCCATAGTAAATTCATGATATTAAGTGAACAGCATGGTGACAAATCGGCTCTTCACAATGCTTCAACCCTGTTAAAAGTTACACAGCTGTGTAACACTTTTTTCCAATCATTTTTTGGTTAAATCACTTTTATAGAAGACCATCAGTGGCATTGCCACAGGGGGACAGATGTTATTACTAAATCATATTTGACCCCCTGAAAAATCAATTACTTAATCACATGCAGTCTATGACCAATTTGTCTTCTACAATCTTCAAATGATGATGAACTGAAAATTTACCATAGAAATTGAAAACTTTCTAATTTTAGTTACAAGTTAACAATGGTTATGTTAACTCACATGACCATGCCACATGAGCATGACCTCTTTCCCCATACGTTTTTCTACACAGATGACACTTTCTCCACAATGGCTTTGGAGATGATCTAGGGGGCAACTGCCCCCTCCCTGGGCTTTTCCACTGAAGACCACCCCAACTGATTCACTTAAAATTTAAGTTATTAGGTTGATTAAACTTTTCACCTTAACTGACGACATCAAAACTGCAGCACTCACCTTCAGAAAACGTCTACATCCCATCTACAGTCAAAACATTGTTTAAAAGAATTCACTCCATACACCAAGGTTGTCCAACAAATTACCACTGTGCAAAGATAATCTGTGGCCCTGTCTTTTGGCCACAAGGTTGACCTCTTTGATTACAAGTCAGTAATTTGTGTGGGATCCCTTCATGGATTAGGTGTTCCGACATCTTTGAAGTATGATTCGGTTACAGAAAGGCGGTTGGTTTGAAATGTGGTGTCGTTGCGAATGATGAGTCGAGACTTCCCTTGTAAGATCCTTGTTGAAAGTGTGTTACGGGAACTGACAAACAGTTAATGAAGACTACAAGGTCCACTCGCACTAACAGCATCACTTGGCTGTACAAGATCACGTTGTTTTAAGGAGATTGATGTTCCTACACTCAAGCTCTTTCTTAGAGCAATTTATTTCAACTGTTCCGTCTGTTCGTCTCATGTACCAAGAACAATCTGCTCAGATAAAGTTTCCTCGCAAATCTCTGATTATACAAGTTCGAAGCTTCGAGCAAGCGCTTTTTGTGTTGTGAAATACTGTCCGACAGTCTCTTTGGGCTTCTCGCGCCCTTTAAACATCTGAATGAAGTCTTAATCGTTCAGTATTTAAATATCCCCGTTCGTTTGCGAGGATTTTTTCATTTTTATCAGTTCTTCGTGAACTTGTTCCAGACTACAGTTATCACTTGTAACGTTCGTATAACCAACGTCTTCTCGAAATGGTCGTTTGGGCGTGGTACTGCACGTTTTGCTCTTTAAATAGAATGCAAATCAACGAGCGCCTATCCCGTGGGGGTGGGGGTGGTGATGCTAGAATCTACACTTTTTTATGGCAGGTAAAATCGAAAATTTATATAGACAAATTAAAACCATCATTGAAAAGGAAGATCGATAGAGGAAATCTGAGCCTGGTCTTATCTGGGTAATTTTACTGTAAATATTCTAGTTCTTAGTCGGTGTTTTTTATTTTGAGATAAATTAGTTGTAAATATTTGTGAATCTTTTAAAATCCTGGTTTATGCATATTTTTATAGCCTTTTAGCATTTAGACTTTGTAATTTGCTTCCTTAACTTTATGTAAGATGTAAACCTCAAACAATTTTTTGACCTGAGGATGACCTAACGTTTCGTCGAAACGTTGTCTTAAAAAACTTTTAATAGAAATCGTTCGGTAGGTAAAAAAATTAAAATGACCATTAGGAGGGGCAAACTGGGTCCTGTCAGGAAAAATGAGAAATCATAATTTTGATCAGCAAAACAGCCTAGCCTAGGCTGCAGGGGTTTAACTAACAATTTCAAAGAACAGGGCTGGGATGGTAGTATCAAGGCACTGGAGGGTGATTTTGATTATTTCGAGTTCATTTCTATGTGGTTTTGGGAAATGAGGGAAAAAAGCTGTCTACATGCATAGAACGAAGCGCTAAAACTGAAAGCTGAAAACCAAACGACTGTCTGACATTTGACAAAGTTTCTGGGCAAGGTACGTTAAAAATAACAATTAAACTCGATGAAAAATTACTCAAATGACATTGAGAAAGATGAAGATGTCGGTAAGCCCTCCCAAGAATTCTTCCGGTGATGAAAACCAAAGCTGCCAAGGTTGAGGAGAAGCAGGGCGTGAGACTGCTGAAGGCGTAGCAAACACGTTTGCGTTGAAGCCGCGAACTTGCTTGGGGGATTTGGGGGTCATGCACCCCAAGAAAATTTTAAGTTTTGTAAGCTCAATGAGTACATTTTCCGCGATTTGTGGAAAGATTTCTGTCCGATGCACGCACGTTTTTGAAGACAAATTGCTCGTTAGTTTAATATGGTCCTTACACATCATGAGTTCAAGCTTTCGGAAATACTCAATAAACCTTGCCCGACGCCCCATATAGCTCAACCGCTCTATGGGGCGTCGGGCAAGGTTTTATAAAACGTGACTCAAGATCTTAAGTTAACTGTTGTTTTAATTTACTGTGACAAGTGTCCCTGGTTCTACTTCTACGTTGCAGATTTGACCGTTTTCAAAAGATTTTTTGTTGGTTTTTGGAAGGCCTGGTACAACTTTTGCCGAGAGATTTTATGCATTGATCGGGGAGTAGCTTACGAAGAAGATTTTGTTTGTATTTCACAAGGATCTCTGACATTAAGATTCTTAATTCTAATATCACAAAGAACTCGACAAGCAAACCAACGGAGGCGTGTGATCAACTAAACTGGGCGTGTGAGCGTGAGAATTAACACTGAGGCGTGTGTGACACGCTCAAGGCGTGAGACTTGGTAGATCTGACATCATGGCCAAGGGACCTGTAAGTGTTGGTCTTTTTGCTGGAAGTTCTTGGTGTGATGTTTGTTAAAAAAACGTTAAGTTCTTTTAAGTTTATTTTTATTTTTGAGAAACTGGATTTTTGGAAACTGCGGCAAAGAGTGAGACGTTTCTTTTTATTTAATAAAGTTTGGGGAAGATGAAGGAATTGAATTACAAAATATTCAAGTGGAAACTAATGAGGTATGCTGCCATATTTATAATTTATGTATCGTCTGTTGTTTATCATGGAAGTAATAACTTCCAATGAAATAGCTCAATCATGTATGAAATAATGCTTCTATTTCTAGGCTGAAACACAGAAATATTCATTTGTGTTCTTTGAAAATAAGGACAATTTACAATAAGATGTCTGAAAATAAGCCACCCACCCAAATTACAGGCTGATGCCTTGGCCAACAAAAAGTGCCTGATAAAGTAAATGGTTTGAACCTGGGAGAATCGTGACATGTTTGAGGAAGTTTTGACTGAAGATGACCGCCGCTAAGGCTGTCGAAACGTCAGTCACTTTAACCAACAGTCTTTCTCAAGACTACACTAACCTGGACGATCAACTTCCTCAAACATGTCAAAAAGTGCCTGCCTGCCAGGTAGCACCAAATAAAATTGGTGAAAATCCTGACCAGTTCACTCACCACCCTTCAAAGTAAATCCAAGATGGCAGCCATTTTATCTCAACCAGATGACTAGATTCAGTGGGTGATACCTTGCCCTCATTGGTGGGCTAGGGTCCCAGATCATTAAACTCTACCTCATTTTTGATGTAAATGACCTGAAGATAAACCTGCCCAAATTAAAGTATAAACCCATGTGCTACTATCGAGGAAGAGCCTCTGAATGAGCAGGCCTGGCAGAAGAATCTTTCAATTTTCTTTCAGGCATTTAAGGATTAACCTTACATCATATATATATATATATATATATATATATATATATATACAGTATATATATATATAACTACAGACGGAACCGTTTCAGCCTACTGGGCCTCATCAGTGTAGTGCTGACGAGCAGGATGGAGAAGCCTATATTATATAGGCAACTCAAATGTCCCACACATGTGGTACATCTAAGCCATGCCAGAGTGCTCTAACTAGAGACTAGTGAGCGTGCACAAATTTGCTAGCGAATTTACTCTAATATATATTAGTATATATAGCTAATATATATAGCTAATATATATATATATAATACAATCAGTTTCTATATTGACTTTATGTAGAGTGCTCAATATCTTGTAAGACAGAGCAGATAAATGAAATGAATAAGCTTAAAATTCTGGGTTGTTACTCAGAGTTTCATGTCTCTGGACAATCATCAGACAGTTGTCTGATGATCGTCCAAAGAGACGTGAAACTCTGAGTAACAACCCAGAATTTTAAGCTTATTCATTTCATATATATATATATATATATATATATATATATATATAGGACTATATCGCTTACCTCAAAAAGTCACTACAGCCTGTTTCATCTTGGGAAAGAATCTTCAGGTGACTGATTCTTTCCCAAGATGAAACAGGCTGTAGTGACTTTTTGAGGTAAGTGATATAGTCCCATTTGCTCTTTCTTTGCGTTATTGAGCCCTCTTTGCATTTCGTAAACCTAAACGTTCACGTATATATATATATATATATATATATAACTACAGACGGAACCATTTCGGCCTATATATATATATAAAGGGGCAGGCCCTGAAACGTTGAAAATAAAATAAAGATTGAACTTATACTGATGGTTTAATGTATATAGAGATATAATGTATATAGTTACTTAGCATCCCATAACCCCTTTAATCTTCTTTTAACACATATAGGAGAAGGATGAGACTTCCTTCGGTTTAACATCAGAAGAAGCTTACAAAAAACTTTGTGAGATCATAAGACATGAAATGATTATTTTCAATCATACTAACAACATTGGTTGGTGGCAGAGTTTGGTCAAAATGTTGGCAAATGTGAACAATTCTTTTAGCTGGACATCACTGCTCCTTATTTTGCTTGAAATATTGTTGTTAGCCTTGGGTTATATCTTTGAAGAAAACAGGTAAGTTTTCATATTTTTACTTTCAGGATATTTGACATGATTTGAGCTTAAAATTTCTCAACTCAGGCTAAGTAAAGAACATGATTTAATGACTCAACTTGGCTGAAAAATGATGTGACCCAACTTGAGACTTGATCACCTATAGACTCATCTTACCTCAACATACGACTTCAGTTGACTTGATTACAACATCCTTAACCTTCTAACAACATTCTTTTTCATCTGGACATTGTCTGTTGCCATTCTAACCAGGCTGTTTTAAAGTGACCATGCCAATTTTCATCTGTTAAATTTCAGAAGAAACTTATTATTAGTGGAAGCAGCCATAGTTATTGTCATGACAGTGGTAAATATTGCAATGTGTGTGAAAGAAGAGCAGCTGAAGAGGACAGAACTGTCAAGAAATGTTGGAAAGTTTCTAAATCAATGTCAACGTAAGTGAATTATGAGCCGAAATCTCAGGCCATGCACAAATTACAAAACTCTGCACCTTCATTAGAAGATACAACTCTGCCATTAGTGAAAAGTCATATTTGCAAGAAGTAGCATCAGCCACTGCAACTCACAGCATTCGTCTCACATTATTTGAGTTAGATGGGAGGGAGAGGTTAGTTCGCAGCATCCTTGATTTTTCTAGTTTAAAAGTAATGTAAAATGAATTGAACTATGTTTGGAGGTTTACACGTAGTTAGTTGGTGTGAGAGACAATTTATGGCTAAGTCAGGGGCAGATCAAGCAAAAAGTTTGAGTGTGCTTTGATGACGTCATAACATGTATGATGTCATAGTTGGTGGATGACGTCATGGTTTATATGTGATGGTATTATCAGCATGGAGGATGGCAAAAATTTATGCGAAGGTTTTCAAGGTGTAGCAAATCAGGAGTAACCAAATAAGTGAAAGTTTAATCACATTTTTAATAAAAATTTATTATCGTTAGCGTCTAATTCTTACATTGCCGCCTTAGCCCTACATTAGTGTACTCACGCAGTCGAAGCCAGTAGCAAAATCGATTTCAAAAAGCAACAGCTGTGACAGAGCAGCGCGCGAAATTTAAAACCATGATGTTCCAAAGTCGATGGCGCGACGCCAAGAATTGAATGTAATCATTCAAGACGCAAAGGTTGCCGTACTGCTATAAAACATGAACGGAACACTGAAGTGTTGACTGCTGAGTTTAGAGCCGGAGTTTCATGAAGATAATCCTTTAATACCGAATTATGAACACGGTCAATTCAGAGTTGCTCGGCCACCAACAAATAAACGAAAGCTCCTGTACGTACCTTACTGGTCAGAGGTTGCTGGATCATATCCTTTGGCTTTTGGGAATCTGGCGATCACTAAAATGACAAACCCGCTACGACGTATTTCCTTCATTGCGCCCATGTTGTTTAAGCCTGGTTTCCATTAAATCGTTAGAATCGCAAGAATCGCAATCGCAAAAATCGCAATAATCCTATATTTGCGATTAGTCGCTTGAGTCGCAAGAGTCACTTCGACTCACGTTTCCATTAAATGGCAAGGGTCGCGACGACTGCTACGACACGATTTTTACGATTCTTGCGATTTAACGGAAACCAGGCTTAAGCAAGCATCCTTTGCGAAGAAAATTGATTGGCTACGCTTAATCAGTATAGCTCCCGCCAAATCTGAGCTACACTGAAGGAGACAAATGTGATTGGGCAGATATAAATAGTCACACACTCGTTGGCAATAGGCCTACTTGCTTCGTTTTTCTTCGTTGCCCTACCGAAGGGTGTGAATTTAATACAGAATAGATCCCGTAAATTCCGGATGATAATTAATAAATTCACTTATAAATTGATCGAAATCATGTTATGATTGGAGGAGAAATTTGCCAAAATTGAGTTATGGATGTCATACTATCGACCAAGACTATTGAAGTCAAATGCACAACATATTCAGCTTCTGTATTCCGCTTCATAGTTTGACTGATGCTCAAGCATCGCTCGCTACACTCTGGATCCGCCCCTGTATAAGTTTGACTGACTAATTTATTGATTTACTGATTAACTGACTGCTTAACAGATTGACTTATCAACCGATTGATTGACTAGCTGGTTGATTGATTGATTGATTGATTGATTGATTGACTGAATGAATGAATGATTATGGTAAAGGCAATGATGTTCCTTGGCTTTCAGGGAAATTTTATTGCTGATATTCTTCATGTCATTGTGAGTTGTTCAAAGTTTTGTAAACGAGTAAAGTACATGTATTTGATAAGATAAACTAGTGTACACCCCAGCCCTAAAGTGAAGTTAAAATGGTCACTAATACGTCATTAGGTAAACATTACACCGACAGATTTGGGTTATCAATATGTTTGTATTTCTGGTACAGCCAAATTAAACCCTGTCCCTTATTAAATGTTCTCAATTTTCATGTTTTTCCAAAAGGCTTCCGACGAAGGTGTACTTGGGTTCAGTCTTCGTACCCTGACCTCAGCACACCGACCACGGACTCTGTGTCATTAGTTTGGACTTACCGGAAGAGTAAGCTGGTTAATGTTCCTGCAAACTTATTGGTCGAGGGAGACGTAATCGTGCTTGGACCAAGTCAGAAATGTCCAGCCAGAGTTCAACAGGTGAACTGAAAATACTTGGAAAATGACAGTATAAAAACTGAACTGCATAAATTTATTCTTCTTTTACTTTTGAGTGTCCATTGTCAGGAAGTGGCAACCTTTATCTCTGGAGTCACATTCGCCTTTTAAAGCTTCTACAGATTGGACGCATGACGCCATGCCGTAACCAAACGTTGTATTGGGTGGCGATTAACACATTATTTTAATAGTATCGCTCACACACAATGAATGCATCGCCGTTGCAACGTCCTTACGCGTTCACTTCAGTACCAACGATATCCTTAAAATTATATGGAGGTGTAATTTTCAAACTTTACGGCGTACGTTGGGGCGTCACATTACGCGACCAATGTGTACGATGTATTAGACTCTAACCTTCTGGCTTCATGACAGTCTAAAACAAATGAGCGTCTCTGTTTGATGCATTATCAATTTCTTCAGTTTTCATTTAGTTCGCAGCTCCAAAATTTCGCGGTATTCGGAAGAATTTGTAAAAATCGTTCTACCAGGCATCTAGGTTCCAGACCTCTTGTCCACTTGTTTGTACCTGCATTTATCTGTCTGTCCGTCTGTCCCTGTCTGTGTCTATCTTTTTTTCTGTAGGTATATGGCAGTCTGCCAGCATTTCTGTGTTTATCTGTTTGTCTGTCTGTTCATTTGCCTGTCTAATTGTTTGTCTATCTGTCTATCCATCATTCCACCAATTCTTCCATCTGATCGTCCATCCCTCGATCCATCTACATGTCTGTTCTTTTGTCTGTCCATCTGTAAACTTCAATTTTTTTTTGTTCTACTGTCAATCTCTTTTTACTTGATTTGAGCCGTCGATATTTTCTTTCACATATCGCAATGACTGTTTACGTTCGTCTTTATAGATCTCACCAAGTCCTGGAAGAACATTTGAATTGGGTGAAATATTTTTTCCGGATTTTATTGAGAAAGGTACCGTAGTAAGATTAACATTATCTAACAGTACGGAAAGTATGTCGCAGAATTATTGCATCGTTGTTTAACCTGGTTCAACAAACACATAATGTAAGTCCTTTCGGTATTCAGGAACTCCTTCAACGAACGATAGAATCTTCTCGTGCAATCCTTGTCCTCGACAACGGTTTACTGTCCTTGAAACTCCACTAAAAGAAAATTTACGGTAAGCCTTGAGATTCAAATTACAGCTCTCTGTTTTCTCGTCAGAGCTTTAAGTTTTTAAATAGACCAAACATGCTACATGCAAGTCTTCAAAGAGATTTTTGGAAAGTTTTTACAGAAGGAATCTCTAAGCAGATTGGAACTAAGACTCGATTAAACATTTTTTTTTAGGAAAACGTTTCAAAGCTCTCAGGAAAAACCTTTGAGTCTGTTGGAGAATGAACGTTGCTACGTCACGAAACAAGTACTGGTATTTAAACTGATTCCTGCAATTCTGGTGAGTATTTTATCTCATAAAAATATTCAATTCTTGAAACGCACTGGACTCTTATACTCGGAATATCTGCTGAGCAACATTTTCCTGGAATGTTCCGAAAACCTTCCCAGTAAAATATGTATAGAATTGCCAATGTTTCATTACTACGTTCTGTCTATATTGTAAATATATATCCATATTTGTTTGCTTTCGAACGTTGTAATTCTATGAAATCTATTTCTTTTCTTTATAAGGTTGTATCGTTTCTTGTAAATGTCCTCAGACTTGTTTTGTTAGAGAATGACGTTGGTCAGTGGTCTGAAATGATGTTTACTCTACAGGTAAGATAATTCCAACGACCAATCAGTGAATTTGGAAACCCACGATTTAAGACAGCCAGTCACCCACCTTCCTATGAAAGACTCACTATCAGAAACACTCCGAATTAACTGCCCATTCAGAATTAAATAAAAGTTAGCACCACAATCGCCTCAGAATTATTAATTAATATATCAAGTATTCATCCAATCAAAACTGCTTTTCGTCTTTTCACTTGCAATGCTACCTTTACTATAAAGCACTGCTTCGTTGTTTGTATTTTAAATACAAATAACCCTTCTTTCTACTGTATTAGGCCCACGTCCTCATTCCCTTGCTGCCACTGATGTTTCCTTTGATGTGGATTGTAATCAATTGTTACGGAACTGCAAGAATTCAGGTTCTGTTCAGGGCTGGAAATGATCAGGTAAATTGACATTCCTACCTGGTTAATATTTTGTTGGTGAAAAGGTAACATCCATGGTTATTCAAACCATGCTGTCTGTCAGTCTGTCTGTTTTTCCGTACGTGTTTCTGTCCGTCCGTGTTTCTGCCTGTCTGTCTTTCTGTCTGTCTATCTTTCTGTCTTTCTGTGTGTTTGTCTGTCTGCCTGTCTGTCTATCTTTCTGTTTGTCTGTCTTTGCCTGTCTGTCTGTCTTTCTTTCTGTTTGTCAGTCTGTGTTTCTGCCTGCCTGCTTGTCTGTTTATCTTTCTGTCTCTGACGGTTTGTCTGCCTGTCTTTTCCGACTGTCTGTATTTATGTGATCTTTAAAAACCGAGGAGGAGAGTTTATCAAGATTTAAAGCGCCAGGCGACAGACTAGTGTTTTAGACCCGATAAAGCACGTAAAAATTCACCTCTTAATACGTCTAATTCGTGAACAAAGTTTGTAAATTTATGATTTCTAAGCCGAAAAGATTAACTTCTTCTCCACCTATAAAGTCACATGTGTTTTTATCACATATAAAGACAATACACGGTTATGATTTTCTTTTGTATTTTCCTCATGAATTATTAATGAATTTTATAAGTATACAGTATTTATGTACTTCTGTCAGTCATTCTGCTTTAGTTCGAGAACTGTTATGCAGTTCCCAACTTCCCAGAGCTTAGTCTTCCAATATCATATAATTTCGTTCTATGACGAGTTCTGTTCAGAATTTTCCGGGTTTCTTCAGCTTTCAGAGAAAAGATCGCTACCCTTCGGTAAAGTGAGCTACCAATTCTTGGAAAATCTCAACGGTGAATCGGATACTTTGACCCATACTGGAAATCTTCTGCACTCCCTGGGAAGTATAAGTGTAAGTAACTTCAAAAGGTCGATAATTAAGGGGAATGAATAACCGGCCGTTCAATTTCCTAACGCTGTTTTTGTCCTGAACATTCCCTGGAGGTAAACTTCACATGTTATCGGCAATGTTACCCTGTGTAGTGTACTGCGTCCTAAAAATAACACTAGAATAAATCGTGGAGCTTTTTTAATGGGATTGAAGTGTATTTAGCACCACTCCCAACAGTTCTCTGAGGTATCTGCCCTTTCAGTCAATCTCGTCATTGTTCTGGTGTTTTAAGGTCTTGTGCTGCGTCGACAAGGACGGCATTCTTGCTTTGCCGAACCCTAATGCTGAAAAAGTCTTCTTTTTTCGTAAGAAGAAAGAAAGAAGACACAAAAAACCTACGAAGATTTCTCAAGTCCCTGTTGACGATGAGGGCTGCGACTTCTTCACTTCGAATATCGTTGACGACGAGGAAGAATTAAATATCAGTCCAGATGTGCATTCCAAGTCACCTGAAGACGATGTAGAGACAAGGCGGGAAGAAGTCGAGGTTTCTTCGTCACATTTCAGTAGCAAAGGTAGCTTAACTTGCAGACATCTAGAAACGTACGCGACTCTTTACAGGAAAGTTAGTGGATGAAAGGAAGGAGTGTTTCATCCTTATATTTATGTATTGCTGGCCAGAAGGCGTAATGACTATTGTATCTATATGGACGACTGGTGGACATTCAAAAAGAGGATAAAAGTTAAATTAAACCGAATATTGCGTGCATTATCTGTTTTGAGAAACAACAAACACTGTTTCTTTCAGTGAATTTTCGACTTTATCTAAATCATTTTTAGACTAAAATTTTGTGACAGTTAAGTGTTTTTATTAAAATGGGTAAAGCACACAATATTCGGTTTAACTTACATCGTGTTTTTACTGAAGAAATCCGTTAACAGAGGCTTCAGAGGGGACTTTTGTTAAAGATAAGTCGTTAAAAATGCTTTCGAGCTTTCATATAACTAGTTGTTCAGTAAATTCTTAATATCTTCTTGACACTTTCCTGAAAGAAATGTCATGGTGAAAGCAAACACCGTTTGTACTTTTAGTGTGCCTAATTTAGCCTGTGGGTTTTTCTATTTATTTGTAGAATACACAGTTTTTTCACATTCAGAGGTTTTGAACCTATCATGTGATCCGCAGGTAAGACTGTGGTGAATCCTTGGTTAAGATAAGTGAGGATGGCGTGAGTGAGTGCATGGATGAATAAGTGTTAAGAAGAAAAAATTGTGGAAACTAAAAAGTAGGGATACAAGGGGGCTCAAAAGGAAAAGAAGGGAAGAGAATGAACACGAAGCAAAACAAAGTAAAGCAAGAGAAAGCAAAAGAAAATAAAGTAATGCAAAGGAAAACAAAGTAAAGAGCAGTAAATAAAAAGAAAGCAAAGAAAGGGAAAGAAAGGAATGAATAGCAAAATGTCGGAAAGGTAAAAAGGAGAGAAAAAGAGAAGAAAGGAAAGTGAAGGAAAGAAGAGGAAAAGGGACGAAAGAAGAGGAAAGTGAAGAAAAGAAGAGGAAAGGGGACGAAAGAAGAGGAAAGGGAACGAAAGAAGAGGAAAGGGAACGAAAGAAGAGGAAAGGGAACGAAAGAAGAGGAAAGGGAACGAAAGAAGAGGAAAGGGAAAGAAAGAAGAGGAAAGGGAACGAAAGAAGAGGAAAGGGAACGAAAGAAGAGGAAAGGGAACGAAAGAAGAGGAAAGGGAACGAAAGAAGAAAAAAGGGAACGAAAGAAAAGGAAAGGGAACGAAAGAAGAAAAAAGGGAACGAAAGAAGAGGAAAGGGAACGAAAGAAGAGGAAAGGGAACGAAAGAAAAGGAAAGGGAATGAAAGAAGAGGAAAGGGAACGAAAGAAGAGGAAAGGGAACGAAAGAAGAAAAAAGGGAACGAAAGAAGAGGAAAGGGAACGAAAGAAAAGGAAAGGGAATGAAAGAAGAGGAAAGGGAACGAAAGAAGAGGAAAGGGAACGAAAGAAAAGGAAAGGGAATGAAAGAAGAGGAAACGGAAGGAAAGCAAGGAAGAGTGAAGATGAAAGAAAAGGTAAGGGCTGGCAGCCAACGAACACGCATGTCTTGAGAAACTACATATTCGTTATCGTAATTCTTTAAATTTCAGAGCAAATTCGGTATAATATTTGATGATATTCGTTGGCAACGTCATTTAAGTTCACTCAAACCATTGGTAAGTAGTGGCAGAAATAAAGTCTAGTGAATATTGTTTGATATTGTGAATGTTTATTGTTAAAGGTCGTATTTTAATACTGAGAAAATGTACTAACCCCGTATATGCTAAGTGAACATTACTGCAGTTTAATGTTTGAGAAACATGAGAGCTTGCATATATTAAGGTAGATGAACGATCTTCAAGCTCGATACTCAGAAAATGATTTCTGAGCCCCAGACGGGATCGAACCCGCAACTCTCACCGGTCATCAGAGGGTTGCGGGTTCGATCCCCGCCTGGGGCTCAGAAATCATTTTCTGAGTATCGAGCTTGAAGATCGTTCATCCACCCTAAGCGAACATTACTGTTAAACTAAACAAGCCGTTCATTGTTAGAAATTAGATGGTGTTAATGCGGTCAAATTTTGATTTCAAATGAAGGTGACCTTTCTTTCAAGGGTTTGAACGTTCTGCTCCATTCACCATGTTCTTCCCCGACCAATACCGTAAAACTATCAGATCACTTGGGTCATATGTCGCTCTTGGTCAACGATGCCCCAATTCACACCGTAAGAAGGTAAGGATTGCTAAATTGTCTTAATTTAAAAATTTCATTGCAGTGATGTACCCAACATATGTTTTCTCCATTCAAAATTACCCTCTTCTTGAAAAACTGATTAACAACCTCAGAAATAATTTCTCAGAGGCACCTGGAGCAGTTACCAGGCACAGATCCGTTACGTTCTTGAACGTAAATTTATTGTGATTATGAAATGTAACCAAACTCGGTTATGCAGCTTCATAGTCACAATTAATTTGGAGCAGACAAAATGGCAAGGATTTGTAACTGTTAAGAGTCCCATGAGCGGAATCTCAAGCGGTCAGTTGTGACTCAAGTCTATCTATAACTGTAATTATAGTGTGGAATGAATTTGAGCTAAGCCATCGTTAACAACAGCATCGTCTTCTTTCCTTCTTTGTCCCCTCCTTTCTTTCTTTCTTTCTCCCTTCATTCATTCATTCCTTTCTTTCTTTCTTTGTTTTTTTCTCTCTTTCTTTCTTTCTTTGTTTTTTCTCTCTTTCTTTCTTTCTTTCTTTCTTTCTCTCCTTCCTTCTTTCTTTCTTTCTTTCTTTCTTTCTTTATTTGTTTCTTTCTTCCTTCTTTTCCTCCTTTCCTTTTTTCTCTCTCTATTTCTCTCTTTCTTTATATATTTCTTTCTTTCTTTTTCCTTTCTTTCATATTTCAAAGAAATGACAGGATATTCTTTACCCTATTAACGCATTTTAATTATTTTTTAATGCTTCATTCTTTAGATGTTTATGCTTACTTGGAAAGCAAATTGGCTTTATAGATTCGGCTTTGCGTGGGTTTAAAAGGAAGCATAACATCTTTGCATCCCGTCCCAGTGTAAGTGTTATCTTCACTTTTGTAACCTCAAGAAACTGTAATAAACCAGTAAGACATCCAATAATGATGAATACGTACCTTAATAGATGGCTTATTACCCAACATATTAAAAGGTGAGAGTCTTAGTCAAAGTATAATCCAGTCAAATTAGCTTTTCGAAACTGCACAAAACGCAGAATTAAGCCAAAAAAGGTGAACCTGCGCATGAACTACTGTTGAAATTTCGCACGATACTTGTCTCTTTAGTTATTTGGCTCCTCAAAGCGAAACTGGCGAATAAAAGTGTTGCTATTTACGAAAATTGTGGTAAAATTAGTTTTGTCTTCTCTCTTCTAGGGACAGTTAAATGATTCTTCGGTCCAATCTCATTCGTTTCTGTCCATTTGTAAAGAGAATCTGATTCCTTACGTAACATGCTTGGTAGTCGAACATGCTGCGTCAGGTAATATCATGTGAAGCGCACTTTGTCTTTCTGCCGACTGTGTAAAAACTTCTTTGGTTGGTTGGTAATTGGTCGTCGTTCTGTTCATGTTACTTAATAGTCGTCGAGTGGTCGTTAATGGCCGTTTTGTTGTTGGCAGGTGTCATTGCAGTTATGGGTAGTTGTTGGCTGTCGTTCAGAGGTCTTGATGGTTTTTAAGTGCAGTTGATAGTCGCCAGTGGTCGTTTAGCGGTCGTCAGCTTTCGATTGCTGTCGCTATTAAACAGAAATGGAAACGTCACTTTAATTTTAACAACAACTTTTAAGTGACTGACCTGTAACAATTGTAAAATCCTACCAGGCCTTTCAACAACCGTGAAGGATTGATGACCCATTGTACTCAAATCAGGACATTCTAACACATAAAATAGTTAAAATGACACCAAACAAAACAGTAACTCCAATTGATGTCATTCTAGGAACCTACCAGTTGTTGTCCCAAGGTTCAGCAGACTTACTACTTGACGTTTGCTCAGATTTCTGGGACGGTACCGAGGTGCATCCGTTGACTTCTTTGGAGAGGTAAGGGCATTTTAGTTGTTGAGGGGAAACAGTGGGTAGCACAGGGATGTTGTGATGTCGTAATTCGGTAAGTTAATGCTGCATTTTCCTTCGATCTATTTCTATTCATATTACGCAATATGCCAAAAAACATACTGTCTATTTCAGGTAAGCACACCAGTTATGAGTTCCATGCGTTCTGAACTTCAAAGCAAAATTTAGAAAACACGATGTCATACATACGTTTAATGGAGGATGTGCCATGTAGAAAGAGGCAATTACCGTTCATTTCGTGTATTTTTATGACGTAACTTTTCTCAAAATTGCACTTACTAAGCGAGACCACTGTTTTGCAGAAAAAAGATCCAGGACTTTTTTCATCGAACAAGTATTACCTCTAACTGTATTGCATTGTCCTACAGACCTATCACACAGGTATCGTTTAATTTATTTTTAATATTTGATATCTTTTGGTACGTGTAGTGGAATGGGATAGAAGGTACTTGGGTACGATGTGCTGGGGTGAGGGTTGATGGGCTACTGGTGATGCATTCATACCTACTGGCTATATTGGTAATGCATGGCTGAATATATGAATGGCTGAAGAGTGTTGAGATGTGGGACTGTGGATAAGGTAGGTGTGACGGTAGGGTGATATAGGTATTGCTTGTGGGGTTGTTGTAGCGTGGTGCTCTACAAAAATATAAGGTCATCTTTTCTGTGGGGCTGTGTATTTGCGTGTGAATTAGTCAGGTGTGAGCTAAGCAGGATATTTAATCATAGATTACTATGATAGGATGGGTTTAGTTGCAGTGGGACAAGATCACCCAATGTGTAAGGAGGTGAAATGCCGTGCTCATTGAGGTGTAAATTTATGTGGTATGACTTGATTTAGACCCGCTTGTTGGTGTACGAAACGTTATGGTGCATTTTACTACAATGTTGTATATTGGATAACGACTGAACGTGTAATATGAACTACAAAAGTTGAAAGGTTGTACTCTACCAAAATACTAGAGTTTAATGTGACTAGATTTTACTCATCTTTGTTGGATTTTATATTTTAGCCCTGGCAAGGCTCATCCCAAGATGTATTCCTTGAAATACCAGAAGAAGTGGAGTGGAATTACAGTGACAGCGACAATGAAAGGTAATGGACACTTTGTAATGCACAGATTTTTGAATGTCCGGTACATTTATTATTAATAATACACTACTAACTATACTCTAAATTTTGCACTCATTTTTTTCAGCATGTCCAGCTCAAAATCTTCGAATAGTTGCCAAGAAGAAGAAATCAAGGTAAAGTAGGTTGCTAAATTGGCGTCACGGTACTCTGTGCTACGGTGAATTAAATTCATGGGATTATCGCAGTGTTCTAAAATCATTCTACTTCTATGTAGCAAACCAAAACTCTATAAAGGATGTCCCCTAGGAAGGTTTTTGCCATTAAGTTGTAGTTTAGAAATGGGTAAACAGTTTAATTCTATAAATATCTATTGACATTTCTCAAAATATCACATTATCTTTTCATCAACAGAATGAAAAATCCTCGCCTTCTCAGAATGTGAATGACAATGTAATCAACTTGGACTTTTATCAAAGGTATTATTGTTTTAATTCTTGTCTTCGTCTGCAGCTTAAGATTCTTTCTTTGTCGGTCTCATGTAAGGAAAGCAAAAAACTAAAATTTGAATCTCGTCTTACACGTCGGCTCAATGACAAGTTGTAAACCTCTTTGTCCTTTGTTGCAGAATAATTGGTGGGCAGATATTTATTGGAATGATCACTCTCCAGCACCAGGCAAAACAGGTTAGTGTCGACGAAACGTCTGTCTTCTCAAGCTTGGTCCCAATACCCATCTTGTTTGGTAAACAGGATATTACGTCATCCTGGTGTCTTTCCCTAACCATGGTGGCTTTCAATTGGTCATCTGAGTTTGACTGAATATTTGTTCCAATCCCCTTCTCGCTTTGTTTACGAACGTTATACTCTTTTAGCTATTCCCAGGTAGTTCACTTCTTTGTTAATGCTCGCAGAAGTTAATGGTTCGGAAACGAGACAGCTTTCTCTTTCGCTAGTTTCGCTCACCAGGGTTTCCGACATCGTCAAGTCAAACTAGTCATACGCAGTTCTCTGCGCTTTGAAATCCTGTCCTGTCCTGCTTCTTGTCCTGTCCTGTGTTCTCTCCATTCATCTCTTCCCGTTTTGTCTTGTGCTGTTCCGTCCTGTTCTGACCTTTTGTATCTCTTTATGTCCCGTCCTGCTCTCTGTTCTCTCGCTTTGTCTTGGCCTGGTGAATTCATTTTTAAACTTTCTAGTTTTTGTTTTCAGGATATTCCACCTCTTGTTGAAGATCTCAACCACGCTGGCATTCGCTTTGTCCATTTTTCTGAGGAAAATGAAATAAAAAGCAGAGTGAGTACCTTATTATATTTCATGTTACCCAAATATACTGTATTAAGAAGTTTGTTACCTCCGCTTTCCATATGAGCAAAGGCGTACGGGAAAGGAGGACTGCATGGTCCATGGACCTTCCAGTTGGTTTTTCAAGGTGTTGTGATTCCATTGAACTCTAAAAAGACTGGAACGATACCTCGTAGCTCCAGGCTTCACGATTGAAGGAAGCAGACATGGGAGGCAGCCATGTAGGCCAAAAACACGCATGGGAATAAGTTGTTTTGAACCTTTACTTTTCATTGACAGTTAATTCTGACAAATATGCAGTCCTACTGACATTGTCCTCTACTTACATAAGGATAAAAAAATTAAAAAAAAAACTGTCAAAAAATCCGGAATGTAGGTGACGTTTTTCACAATAGTTTGCGTGTTTTATCATGTAGGGGACTGGAATGATCTGCAAATTGACCTACATGTCATCCTCCATGATGATTTCAAAATACAGTTTGCAGGTATCGTTCCAGTTTTTTTAGAGTTCAATGGGTGATTCTTGTTCTATTCATTCGAAAGTATTTGGAAAGGAAGAAGAGAAACCAGGAAGGAAATACTTACGCCTACTTAAAGGCCGATAAATCCACGAGTTTTTCTACGCAGTGGAGAAACGCTGTGAATGAAGATTTTTTATCTTGAAAATGTTGCCTGTTGGTCCCAGAATTTTCTCTATGCTTATGAAGACAAATAAGACTCGAGTCCTTTTATATACGATATTTTTCATTGAAATGTTTGACAAAAAGAATGGAAATCAAACCCAAACTCGTTTTATTATAGATTGTGCAAGTGCTCCAAAGGAAAAAAAAAAACATCATTACCCAAGCAAATTTTGACTGCATATTGACAAGTTACAGTAATGAAGCTGTGACTTATTCAGCATTTTGACTCCTGGCCATTCATGTTTCTAGCCTAATAATTTAGCTAAATATGATCCAATCAAAATTCATCTTATTAAAATAGGTGTTCGCTGAGAGGCTTGGGCTGGAAACCGGCTGGAATTGTCATATTTCCTTTAGTGAGAAAACCGCTGGACTTGACGAGCATAGTACCATGACCGGTGGCTCGGACGTAAAAGTGGAAGAAACCTCTGACGAGTATCTCATTTCTCACGAGGTCCCGTCTCACTCAGAAGTTGATGATACGGAGATCAGTGAAAATGGAAATGACGGGCACGACCGAGGACGTGAAGAATGTGATAAAATGGTAGATGGGGGAGATTTGAATGAACGAGGTGAACATGTGGATGACGAGCCGAAAGAGGAAGACGAAGTGGATGGGAAAAGAGTGACGTGGCGTGACCCAGAGGGTAGGTTTCCTCAGGACATTTTATTTTCTGTTATGTTATATTATGTCGGAACTGCTGGGACACACATTGGCTGAAGTAAAATATTGTATTCAGGTATCCATGAAGACAATTTTATCTTTTGAAGTGAGGTGTCCAGATATTCTTGTTTTATGGGATGGAACACGTTATTTAAGTAGAGCATCTTTCACACATGGAGAGGAAATTTTGCGATTATTCTGCGCTAATCACGCCAACATTTATTTTATCTACTGTTACTTAGGAAATTTTGGCAGCCGTGCCAGAAAAACCAGCGATTCAACGTCTTCTTCTTCAGCATCAAACAACTACACTGATGCAGAAAGTCATGCCGCAGATTACTGGATGTTTAGCAATCGAGTAAGTTAAATGCACAAATAAAAATCTGTTTGTCTGTTCATCTGTTCATCTGTCTGTTATCCCGTGCGTCTGTTTGACCGTCCGTAATTTTATTTGCTTCGCAACTTTCGTCTCGTTGCTCTTCGGTCGGTCTATCGGACGGTCTGGGCTGTTTGAAGGACGATCAGCGCTTGCGCACGTTATCAGTTGACCTGTTGTTTTAGTTGCATATACCTTTTGAACCAATTAGAAGTCTGTTGAAGAAAATTCCATCTTAAGTTAGCGGCATCCTAATCTGAGAATACATTCATCCCATTTTGAACCGTCCCTAATTCTCTAACCCTCCACATCATTTTGTCGATTGACTGTACTTGTTTCCTGTACATGTTTGTCTATGTTTAGCCTACCAGTCTCTATGCTGGTCTGTCTCTCTGCCTTCCTGCTTGTCTGTCTGCCTGCCTGCCCGTCTGTCTGTCTGTCCACGTCTGTCAGTCTGTCTGTCCGTGTTTGTCCGTCTGTCTACTTGCCTGTCTGTCCATCCGTACACCTGTCTTTCCTTCAGGCAGTCTGTCCCTATCTGTATTTATGTAGGTATGTCTTTCTGGGATTTCTTTGCTTATCTGCTTGTCCGCTTGCCATCCACTTGTTAGTCTGTCTATTCACACGGCTATCTCCCTACTTTCTTCACCTTTAGGCAAAACTTCCTCGTGGAGTGGCAAACATTCGTCCACACCTGGAACATGTAGATAATGTCCCCCTTCTGGTACCACTGTTCACTGATTGTACTCCTGAAGGTAATACCTTAGTATGGTTAAACTGAGTGCTTGAGTAAGGTACCACTGTTCACTGATTGTACTCCTAAAGGTAACGCCTTAGTATGGTCAAACTGAGTGCTTGAGTAGGGTACCACTGTTCACTGATTGTACTCCTAAAGGCGACACCTTAGTATGGTTAAACTGTGTGCTTGAGCAAGTTATAGCTCTTCGCTGGTTTTATTGTCCGTTGAAAAATGACTTGTAGTGTTAGGTTAAATGGAGTGGTGGACCGGGTACCACTCTATTTCGATTGTATACCTGAAGGTAAGACAGTTGGGAGTAAGGAGTGAGATGAGTTAAGTAGATTTACGAGTTAGATTTTATGATAAGGAGAGTGTAAATCTTATTGATAAATACAAAAATCAGTTAAAATGCTTCTTGCTTCAATCTTTCTGTAGCAACTCGTGAAATGATTTCAATAATGCAGGAATACGGTGAAGTGGTATGCTGCATTGGCAGCTCATTGAATGTGGCTAATGTGGAAATATTTAACCAGGCAGATCTGAGGTGGGAACAACTGGTTTAAAAGCTGGGCTGACAAGGTCGTGAGAGCATTAAGCAAAGTATTGGCGTGCTTTGACATAATAACATACTTTGTATTGACATACTTTGTCATTGACATACTTTGTCATTGACATGTTTTGTCATTGACATACTTTGACACATTGACATACTTTGTAATGACATACTTTCACATATTGACATACTTTCAAAAATTGACATGCTTTATATTAACATACTTTGTATGCAAAGTATTGACATACTTTGTCAAAATTGCCCTTTTGAATAACAACTACTGTTTGTTATTGTAGCATTGCAATACAGCCAACCTTTCCGCAGGTGTGCTCTAAAGACCAGACGCCAGTTATTAATTCTCAGTCGTCAACAACGGGTCCCACAACGTCTTGTGAAACTGACGTCCTTCTTATCCATGGGTCTAGTGACTCTTCCTCAGGTAAGTAAGCTTTGATTGTTTGCACCAATTTTTCAGAACACAACACCGGGGTGAACATAATTGGCTAATCGTTTAATGTTTGTGGAACATTCAACGGGACAAACTCTTACCAAGTGTCTTTTCTGCACTGAAGTTGACAATGGAACACAGCGTGATACAAATGAGGTCCTACACAACTTACTGAGACACAACACTATGCAATCCAATGCAACGTGGGTCGGTGAAATTTTGTGCAACGTTGTGTAGCGACGCTGAGCGCAGGGCAGTGCAGTTCAGAGCATCGCAGGACAGTGCAGTACAATGTAGGATACAACAGCGGAGCATGGTACGGTAGTATGACGTGCAACGTAGCTTAAAACACAAGATCAAACGTACTTGCCTGTTAAAGTGTATGACAAGCTGAGAAAATGATATTATGATGTCGTAAAATTTTTCTTTCTCGACTTAAATACTTTTCAATTGTGTCAAATTTAATACATGTTTTTAAGTGAACATGCAAGGTCTCTGATTCGTTGAAATATATAATTAAGATTTAAACATGTCCACATGTAGCCAGAGTTCCTGTGATTTGCAATTCAGGGATTTCGTGTGTAAAATTTTTATACTTTTGATAAAATTTTTAACAGAGGACGCAGAATTGTCCCCTTTGGAAGTGAGTTCTGCGCTGAATGGAATATCCTGTTCCTTGTCCTTCCGCCGTGACTATAACATTAAATTTGTGACCTTGTTGAAAGAGGTAGTCTTTTGAAGTATTTATCTTCTGTGTTTCGTCTGATCTAAAAGGTAGCTAAATAATAGTCATCATATAACTTAGCGTACAGTTTAGACTGTTTCCTTTAAGAACCCTATTGTCGTTAAAAATTAAGCTGTTAAAGGGATTTTATTCTCAAAAACAAACTCAAACATAAGCAACTCCAAGATAAGCACTCTGCCTGAGTATCACTCTAAAGTTTGATGTAATTAACCTCGGAAAAGAACCCAATTTGGAGCCCTAAAGGGTCTCATGTGCAGAAAAAACGTGAGTGTTACTTCACTAGTTGTAGGATAAGACTTAAAACAAATCACAGATGGAGGATACTAACATCGTGAACAATGGTGGATTAACCCTATTGGTCAAATGGCTCAGGGTCCACGCTCTGAGAATGCCCTACGAGATCCGTGAATCTTTAATCTTCAATTGAATCTTTAATTCAAATAAATGCCACCAGCACGCTAATCTGAGCTTGAAAAAAGTCTTGAAGCTGATGGGAAAAGAAATCTCCGTGCTATTTGTTGGTCTGGAGTTAGAAATCAATTCCCTGACGTGGGCCTTTGAAGTGACAAAACAGCCTTATTAACGCCAAATTAGCCATGAAAAATTCCCTAACTATTCCTAAGTTTGTCCGTTGTTGTGTTATTTATTCTTAGGCCCGTCGCCTTTGTTCTGGACTACACAGTTGTTTCAACTTCATGCTTTCTTGTCAGTTAACGCTGTGTCTTGTAATGCTAACTGCCTCCCTCTTTATGCTGCCTCCTCCCATGACTGGTCTGCATCTTTTGTGGTTTTCCTGTGTCTCGGTTCCAGTACTTAGTGCGTCACTGGTGAATGCCGGTAATGATTCGGAACTAATGACATTTATAACGGCCAAAAACGATAAAAATTTTACGGTAAGTCTCACAACTTTTCCTTGTTGGTGTAAGTGATGGAGTAGGTGGTGTTTTTTGTGTTGGTATTGGTGTAACACTTCTTGTTAATATTAGGGTTGGTATTGGTGTTGGTGTGACTTTTAATCATTTAGCGTTAGTGTTAATGACAGGCTAGGTATTGGTATCAGTGATGGTGTTAGTAATATTGCAGGAGTGGCGCCACAGGGGGTTGCAGCCCCCCGTCGGGGAACCTTATCCCCCTGTCGGGGAAAAAATTAACAATCCGTCGGGGAATTTTCACCGATCAACTCATTTATATACTGTACAAACTATAAGCAGTTGTTATTGATTTAGCCAAGAAAGATAATTGACTCTTCTCTTCTTGTCAAATCTAAAAGTAAACTGTTTCTAGTCAGCTGTTGCCATTACTCTTGGGAAAAATAATGTGATGTTTTCGACCTTCAAATAACAAAATTATAAAGGGGGCGTGGTCATGGTCCATAAGGTTTAGCCCTCCTGTCGGGGACGTTAGCCCCTGTGTCGGGAATTTTTGGTGCCATCCTCGTAATATTGTTGGGGTTAATAATAGGGTAGGTGTTGTTGTGGTGATGGTGTTGGTGTGAGTGTTTATGTTGGTGTTAGGGTATGTATTGGTGTTGCCGTGAGTGTTTCTGTTAGTGTTGGTGTTAATCACCGGTTACGTGTTGGTATGAGTGTTAATGCTAGTGTTAGGGTCAGTGATGGTGTTTGTGTAGGTGTTAATGTTAGTGTGAGTATTAACGTTAGTATTGAGCTTGATGTTGGTGTGAGTGTTAATGTTGGAGTTGGTTGTTGATGGTATAGACTGTAGGTTGGTATAGTCTTGAGAAAAACTGTTGGCGACTGGCGTTTGTACGGCCTCAGCGGCGGTACTTCGGCGGTCGTCTGAAGCCGTTGAAACCTCAGTCTCCAAATATAGTCTTTCTCAAGACCACAAGAACCTGGACGATCAAGAAAAAACTCCCGCTGATACTCATATTTTACCCAACATCTGTTCTACCAGGGGGCCACTTAGGTGTATGAAATAGAGTTTAAGTCTAGTGTTGGGTTTATTGTTAATAAAACTGAAGTGAACTAATCTAATTTGTCAGTGTATCTCTCTCAAATACTGACTTCATGTTCTTTCTTCATGAACCATACAGTGAGGTTGTGATACCATTTTTCTTATGCATTCTCAGGACTACATTCGGTCTTTCATATGGTTTTTTGGCCTGGCTTTCATTCCTTCAGTTCTGGTCTGTGATCTTTTGGTTTTCCCGTTGGCACTCATGTCGTTTTGTCAAAGGTTCTCATCATTGCCAGTCGCTAGATGTCGATATATCCTTGGCAACAGGTAAACTGATATCACCTCATTTTTCCTTATCAGAGAAAACGTTTGACGAGGTGAACTCACTTGATTACCAATTTCGTTGCTGTCAACCAGTTTGCATTCTGGGCGTTTGGTTTTTCTCAACGTCAGGAAAAATTGATATATCTCGCTGGACGAGAAACCGTAACCTTTGCGCAAATAAAGAGGGAAGTCAATAATTAAAGCGAAATATAAGGGTGATATATTTTCATTTAACTTGGAATGGTCACTGGTTCAGACGGATCTGTTAATGCGAACTCGCTATCTGGGCACGAGTTTTTCCTATTCGTAACATAAGCTCTCCCATTGACCAGTAAAATCGTCTAGGGTTTGTCAGCTAAAGTACGAACGGATCGCCACTTTCTGAAAAGAGTCAATGAGATTGTTTTTAACTATTTCTTTAGAAAAGGTCTCCCACTGATCAGTTAAATTGTCTGGTGTTAGCCACAGTAAAATAGTCTGGTGTTAACCACAGTAGAACGGTCTGATGTTATCCAGAGGCGTCTTCTTTATTATTATTTTGTTTTCCTTAAAATATTAAAATTTCGTGTGCCAGTTAGCTGGAGTTGTTTAAGACCTAAATCTGTCGTCCAAACCTGATTTGATGAACTGAATTCAAAAAAATTTCTCGGTGACAATTGACAATTCATGCCGAATTAGTTTGCAAAGGAGAGATTCTGGTGAATAATATTAATTCATTTCTCTTTAGAAATAACTCCGGGACGTGGAATGGTTTTGGTACAACACATCTATCTGGACTTGCACTAGCTCAAGACGTTGTAGCTTTCTACCTTATGTTATGTTTTGGTTAGTTCATACAAGTACTGCATTATTTACTGTCCCGAAAATGATAAATTCACTATTTTTGAGTGAGTAGCGAATGTTTTAGAAGTTAATAAATTGATTGAAAGAAACATCCGTTACTAGAAAGGATTGATTATTTTAAAATGAGACTACGCATTATTTCTGGGTGAGTCCATAAATATTTTAAAAGTTTATAAATTAACTATTAAATAATTAATTGAAAGGAACATCTGCGACTTGAAAGGAGTGCTTATATAAAAGGTTTAATAGAGATGAAACTATGCGCTAGTTTCGAGTGTCCCCGTTTTTGTATCTAATCGACAAAATTCAACTGATCAATTGTTTATTTTTGTAGTCTTCATGTCGGCAAGTTATGTACATCGTTTGCATCCACTGTGGAAAAGATCTCCTTTGTGTAACAAACCATGGGGAGCTGCTGTCTTCATTGTGTGAGTAGCTGGTTTATAATTTTGCAGTCATGTGGTGTATGTCGCGATATTAAAATAATAAGGCTTTTTTTTTCTTTTGTTAATTAGTATTTCATTCCAAGTGGTGTACGTGGTGTTATCTCAAGTGCTGTGGAAAACCCAAACGGAGAACCAGGCTGATTATCACGTTAGCCACTTGCCAGTCCCAGTCCTTTGCATTGTATTCTTGTGGCCTGTGGTGCAGTTGGTTTTTTGTGAAGTACTGAAGCACAAGTATATCAAGTATGTACCTTACTGACCATTCTTCCTTCTTTTTCTTTCTTTCTTTCTTTCTTTCTTTCTTTCTTTCTTCCTTCCTTCCTTCCTTCCTTCCTTCCTACCGTCCGTCCTTTTACTCTATACAAACTAAAGCACTATTAATATGAAATATAAAAACAATCAAAAGTACAAAAAATATTTTATTCCTAAAGGATTTAAATAGCTTTTTTTTATATACAAATTGTTCTTCTTTATGCGAATTCAATCGATGTGACGTACTTTGCATTCTCTTGAATAGATCCTCTGAAAACGTATTTATCTTTCAGATTTTTCATTCGATGTCAAAAGAGAGCGAAACTGAAGTTTGGTACTAAACTAGGAATGAATTCACCGTTTTGAAGTTTTAGGATTGACCTGCTGAAAAAAAAAACTTGACAAAATAGTTGACGGAAACAGTGCACGGCTATTCAAAGACTTTTTTGATAGTACAATCTATGTTCTGATGAAACTGTGAAAAAGAGACAAAAAGATGAGTCAACTCCACTAAAAACTAGCCTCCTGAAGGTGTAGTTTACCAGTGTATTTTACGATTAGTTTCACTTGAACATTCATAAAGCAAAAGAAAAGTCCATCCACGCAGAAAATTCAGATTGGTGGAAACCAGACTTAGTGCCTTGCAGGCTTGCACGGTTACTACATTGCGTCCCCAAGCTTTAAGGACTATTTCAAAGAGAACAGAAAATTTCTGACTCAGAAGAATTCCATTGCAAAACTTGGAAATGTAAGTCTTGAACTTCTACATGTGATATGTAACTGTGATCCAGTTATAATTTTTGAATCATAAAAAATCATTTGATATGACATATAAGGTCATACGACAGAAAACAATTCCGTTGGTGTTTGTACTTTCTTGATCGTTATAATTATCATTGTTGTTATTGTTATTATTGTTTTTATTATCATTATTTTATTTATCAGTATTATAATTATCATTATAATACTATCATCATTATCATTACTGTTATCCTTATAATCAATATTATCATCATTACGGTAATTGTTATCGTTTTCATTAACAACCAACTCTTCTTTCGAGAGTACGAATCTATTTCAGGAAAAAATCAAACTAGTACCCAGGATCTTGTTCCCGCTCCCTCTACGTTCACACCCGGGTACGAGGTTAGGAAAAATTCAGATTGAAAGTTGACGAAATATTCTGAATAATGTCACTGAAGTGATTTTTCAGGTGAATTAAGTATTCAGTCCATCGATTTCATTCAATACGTCAAAAGGCTTATTCCAACATTTCTCTCTCCTTCATAACCCAACCTTGAATGTTGAACAATCAGTTGGTCCAGGAACATGACGTCTCCATCTTGCCATTGAAACCCAACTGCGCTGTCCCAAGTGGCTCGTCTGATATTCTCGAGAAACGTCTTCTCGAATTCCTCTCCGTCACCGTAAGTTGTGTGAAATGGATACTCGTTGTTTGGTCGTTGCTCGCTTTCCATCAGTGGATATGATTTAAAGTATGTACAGTGACTTGCGGACAGTGAATTGAACCAAAGCCGCTCACCACTCTTTGCGTGGTTAATAAAAGGTGCCTTTATATTCCAAACGAATAACTTTCTTCCATTCCACTCGAAATTGTATCCTTTGGCAGTCAAGTAAGCTTCAACCTCTTGTCTGGATTCGGTTCCAAATTGCCGTTGCCAAGTTTTATAAACAACCTTCTCACTCTCTTTTGCGTCGGAAAGATAGCGCCAGTAACGAATGCGCTTCCTTACACATTTTTCAACTAAACTTGGCTCAAGCTTGCTAAACAGTTCTCTAACATCAACAATTGCGGTTTCCCCTCCCTGCGGCGCTGTCTTAAAACTACTTATGATGAATATTTTGGGATAACTACGAGCGTACGCCATTTCATTATGCGGTTCGATGGTGTATTCTTTTAGATCCTCGCTTCCAGAGGCCACATTTTCCGCAATATCCTCTCGTAAACCAGTTCCGTCATCATACGAAAAGGACTCGTAGCCCAAGCCATTCACCCAGTCAGACAAATCCTTCGCGTCGGTAATCGGTAAACCACGAAACAGAATAGCAACTACGGAGCCATTTGTCTCGTATTTCCGATATGCTTCCTCGATCACCTCTCTGGATCTTTTTGCCCAATGCGTTAACGTCGTTTCCCGTCCGTTCTGAGCTTTCAGGAACAATGGGAAGTCCTCTCTTGGACCTGAAAGAAATTTTGGGATGCCTGGTGCATCAGAACTTGGAAGGTGTTTTCTTCCAGCCAAACGAATTGGTGTAGCTAGCTTAATGTCACTCAATGTACCTCGCTTGAAATACTCGCCAAGGTGGAACGAACGTTGAATTAGTCGGAAGAACAAACAATTCTGTGAAGTTGCACCTTGTAAATCGAAACAGCGTCCAGCATACTGCATGATGGTCGATGAACTGTTGTTCAAGCTTGGCTTTCTCTACTTGGCTTTCACTATGAAGTTACGCAAGCGCAGTGAGTTCTTCGCGGTAAGTTGATCACTCAAGTACAGTGATTGCGAGCAAGTATACCGTATTTCCTCTAATATACGCCGGAGGCGTGTATTAACTTTTGAAGAAATTTGATGCGGCGTGTATTGGAGGGAGGCGTGTAAAAGAGGGAAGCGTCTATTTTGCAATCAAATTCTTAACAAGCTCTGGGGCAAAAGTATGACAATTTAAGTGTTCCACTGCAAAGTTCGCATGCAAGGCTTCACATCTAAAAACAGGGCAAATTTAAAATGACTCTTGCTTTTATGAAGAATCAAATTACTACAATGGTAGCAGGCTCATTCTAGAGGCAAATCTTGGAAGTCACATAAATTGGTTCAAAATATTTGATATTCATCAAAGAAGGCAATACTTGGGGATCGTAAACAAAGAAACTTAGAAACTCTAAACTTAAAATTCAACATCCAAATCATCTTCGTCTTTATCTTCATCGAGAAGGTGAAAAGATTCTGCTGCTTCTTCCCTGTCCGAATCGGTGATTTCAAACGGGTTTATCTGCAGCGATGTGTCATCAAGCATTGCTGTTTGGTTATTCAAAAAGCAGGGACGGCGGAGCGGAATTACGAGGGGGGGGGGGCTTGAGATAAAAATACAGTATTTTGTTTGCTGAAAAGGACAAACCAGCTGCGCAGGGTGAGCCTAATTTAAAGCAGTGAACTATCTCGTCTTCACTTCCATCTGTCTTGAGATTTAGACCACAGCTTTTGAAAGACTTCTTAATTAAATCTTCAGATAGGGCATCCCAAGATCCCAGAACCCATTCGACAACTTTGCGTCTTGGCGGTGGCTTCATGTTTCCACCAGCTGTGTATTAGTGAACACCATTACTTAGCCATTTGTCGTAACGATCAGTCAGATGTCCTTTGAATGGCTTATTCCATGAAACGTCTGGAGCTTCGATGTACTTCGTACAGCCCCCTGGGATCACAACAGAATCTACTTTGGCCATTTTGAGAGTCTTCCTCACTTCATTTGTTGTATGGCATTCGAACGAGTCCCGTGCAAGCAAGCGACGACGAAATGCAAACTTTCCAATTACCGAGTTAACAAACTGTATAGTCAGTTCTTTGTTCATCCAGGCATTCACTGATGAAGCAACACAGCAACGAGCTTTAAATTCGTCATTTAGCGCCTTGCTCTCACGCTTAGCACCACCAAACACTATAAAAAGCTTCAATTTTGTGCCGTCGGCTTTGGCTGTCAAACAAACAGAAACTCTGACTTTCTCATTCCCCGTGGTTTTTAATGGAATGGCCTTTGTCCCAGTAACGTCAACTGTGTTCGGAGATACCATATCTGCCCAAACAGCAGTCTCATCCATGGCTATAATACAGCTAGAATCGTAATTAAATTGACGAGATAATCTTCGAATTTGTAGCATATATGCCACCAATTTGTCGATCATATGAGATGGATCTTTTTGAGCAGTTGTGGTTTTTCTTCGCAGGGAAAGGCAGTTTCTTTTCATAAATTTTTCAAGCCAACCACGACTGGCAACAAAACTTGTTTGAGCGGCAGGATCATTGCCAACGCTTTCATCGTGAATTGCTTTTGCCTTTCTCATAGTGCTTCAAACTGTTGACGCCATTCTCTAACTCTTCTCTCATCCACGTTAAATTTCTTGGCAGCACTTCGTCCGGAATTAGCTTGCGCATACTTGACAACCGTCGTTTTAAACTCCACAGTGTACGCTCTTCTTTTGTCGCCTTGTGGGCAAGACGCTTTCCAATTTTTCTCCATTACCAGATCCTCCAAACTTCACCACTTAACAGTATAATAGATGCTTTAAACACATTTTCAAGCAATATGATCTGGAGACGACACACGACTCTTTAGTGTGAACGCATCACATATATGACACACAATTTCCGTTTGGTGCGAAATTAGCACTTCGAAGCCGCATTGAATGATTATTTCTCAAACCTCCAAGTTATGGCAAGGACAAACTATTCGATTCAGTTTTAGCTTTTTTATCAAATTAACTTTGAAACTAATATACGTGGGCACCATGTTTACAACAACGTTTGGACACCAACGAACGGGGAAAGGCTGATTGCAAAACCTGATAATCGACAGGAAGCTTTGAAAATCGACAAATATGCTATTGGAGTTTATCAACACGAAAATGATCTTCTTGTGGGTCACGTTCCCATTGAAATGTCCAGTCTAATACACTACTTTCTTGAAGCAGATTAGGGCAACTGTTTGGAACTAAAAGTCACCGGGAAACGCAAACGGGAAGTTGGACTGGTAGTTCCAGCCCTATTTATCGCTCTTACAACAAAGAAATCAATAGCAATAACTCTGCACGAAGAATTAAAGATGAGGAAAGAAAAACTGCTACACTTCGACTTCAAATACGAGCAAAAGAGTGAGGACATCAGAAAGACTCCATATTTTAATACAAAAGTTAATTGTGAATCCATCAAATGAATATTTTTTACACATGTATCTACAAGATTTTTAAAAATTTTTTTATGTATAACGTTTTATATTGTCTCATTTTCCTGCAATTATTCTAATATAACGCCGCTTTTGGAGGGGGGCGTGTATTAGAGGGAGGCGTTTATTGTCATTTCTATATAAATTGATGCGGCGTCTATTAGAGGGCGGCGTGTAATTGAGGCTAGGCGTATATTAGAAGAAATACGGTACCTTAAAATAAGGTTTCGAGGAGAAACTGAGAACGAATTGAAAAAGAATTGAACCTAAGTGCGTGCTTCAAGTGCTTCAAAACATATACCACCTGCCGGTATTTCTAACCCCAACCCTAAACAACCCAAAATACAGTATAACGCTCTAATCAGTCCTTAAAATCCTTTCCACGTCCTCGTCCCTAGGCATTTAAAGGAGTCTGGGGATGTATAATTCTCTGGTTATATTTTGCTTGGTTATACAGTCTCTATGTTGTTTAATTTAATTGTAAAAGCCATGCAATAACGACAAAAGAAATATCTGGTTTAAAAGGGGTACGCCGCTGCGGAGGCGCCTAGCCCTATATGTAGGTCCGTCAGTGAGTTCCTCAAAAGCAGCTGTGGCCATGCATATCTTTCTGCTTATCTTGATGTCCTTGGGAAAACCAGGCTTCAGTAAGTTACGTGTAGGTCCCCTTGGGGTGAGAAATTGAGTGAGAGGTTCTTGAAAAATGCTTTCAAATGGCGCTCCAGCTCCGTAGAAGACTGGTACCAAATGACGTGTTATTCCTCTAGGAGTTTTGATCCTCGGTGAAAGTTGCCGGTTCTTTCTGTGCCATCATCTTTCCAAAATGTCTTGAAAATATTTTTTTGCACATGTTGAAAAGACTACGGTGTCAGGAAAGAGGTTGAGAATTGAAACAACCTTGTCTGTGCCCGTTAAATCTTCTTCAAGATGCCTCTTATTTTGCAAAGACCGTCTGACCAGGTGAGGACTACAGCAGATACTCGTAAATTTTCACTCAAGCGTGGCTTTGTTTATGGCCGGGGTGAACAGTTTTCGGTTCACTGTTCATGTTTTTGCCTGGTTTTAGGGCTATCTCGAACCTATGCAAGTAGATATCGTCCCAGACAATGAGACAAATACACACGACCATTTTGTCGTGGAGTCAACAACCTTAGTAAGTGACAGAACTGAGAGTAACGATAAATTTTTGTTTGAAGCAGGGTTATGTACCTCTCTTTTTTTCAAACGTTACTTAAGAAATAGATTCCAAAATGCAGTCTTTATTATATCGATAATTTACCTTGCTTTTTAACTCATTCTTAATCTCTCGATATCTCAAAGGACTTGGATTATTTTTCCTCAAATTATACTGGACTGGCAAAGTTGAAAAGGTTGCTTTTTGTAGCAAAACACTGTCCAAGCTTGGAACTGGATGCATTAAGGTTTGTTTAACTAATGGAAACAAAGAATGAAATTTTTCATTATTTATTTTTGTGCTGGAAGCTTGTCTTCTAGCCTGTAATCTTTCTGTATAAACCGGCAGATTTTGGGAGCAAAATTTTAGCCAAGGGTGATTTGACCACAAATTTGAAAAAACTAGTTTTGTTTTTTCAAAAATTTCAGCGATAGCTTTTGTTGAGAGTTCCCCAAACAATAAGCTGAGGGGTAGAGATTATCAAGTCATGCACCAACATTGTAATTAATTATGCAAATTTTAAGACTGAAGTTTTGATGCCTGAAGAGAGAGGGTACCATGGGGTTTTGTTATGCAAAGATATAATTTAATGTTCCTTTGTCATTTACATTGAATAATTAAATTGCTTGATAAAGGAGTTGGGTAACCCTCATGTTTGGCTTAATAAATCATCTGGCATCAGCAAGAGTAAAATTCCCAAGTGCTCCATCTAAGTCTTAAGTCTTTATTTTCAGAGAGTAACACTAAATAGCATTACAACTGATAAATCTGTGGCCCTCCATTTACAATAAAGTACAATAAAATTACAAAAACAAATTAAACTAAGCTAGAAATATAGACAATATGCAAACTATATAAATTAAACTATAAAATGATGGAAAAGTTTCTGTTTCTTATTCTAAAGAGACTTCTTAAAAATGTGTAAAGAATTTAACTGTCTTAACTCCAGTGGGAGACTATTCCAAAGCTTTGACACTTTCATGCTGGTACTTTGGACATAAAAAATTAAAATTACTATAAATTACATTGCTGGCCCAGTTAACCACATTTGCAGAACTGTTTGTTACCACAATAACTGTGATTAAATAATTATCATGATAAATATTTAAGTGAGTAGTGCTGAGCAAATTGCACTGACTTTTGAATGATTAAAATTAGGTTTAAAGTTAGACTTAGGGTTAAAAGAAGGATCAGGGCAAGAGGTTAGGGGGTGGCATGATTCCTGCTGCCACTGCAAGTTTTAAGTGCCCATCAGCCATCTTGGATTTTATAATTAGGACTTAGTCTCTTAGCATTATCGAGACTTTGTCACAAACAGCATCTGGTGCCTTCAAGTTTTTACTTTTTTTATAACTATGAATGATGGACAGTTATTATGAGAAGATTCCATGAAAATTAAACAATACTGTTATTAATGTTAATGCTGGTAAACTGTGCTTCTGGGGGAAATTACCCAGTATGTGGTTAAATAAGAATCAAGACTTGATATTTTAAATTGTGGCTATGTTCACCATTTCAGAGCTGCTCATGATGATGTTAAACAGACATATAACACAAAGTTATACATGGATATTGTTACAAAACTTGTTGAAGCCTGGTAAGTTTATACAGTATGGTTATATACTGGTAACGGATTGGTGATAATACCCTTTGAGTATATTCTGGCCATGGCTCAATATTGTCTTTTGCCTTTCCAGCAAATTTGAAAAAAAAATGTTCAGTGCCAACATAGCATTTTGACTCTGTCAATAATTACAGATGTTTGATAAGCTCATAAGACAAAATAGTCTTATTAATCCATGATAGGTTTTGGAACCTCATGAACTTGGATATTATTTTTAGAGTTAAAAATGCATCAAAAATATCAATAGCTAAAGTAACTTTAAGTGTTTACTGGTGAGGAACAGTCTTCTGTTATTTTACTCTGCCAGACAATTTTATTTGTGAAGGTCAGAGGACCTGACAGGAAAGAGTCATAATTATCTCAATCAATGTCTTCACACAGTAACAATATGGGCCACAGTTCTTCTACATGATCATCAGGGATGCTACACTGTTTATCTTATCACTTACAGACTTATTTTCACTGTTTTATTCTGTTTACACTTTATTTTTGTAAACATACAAACATTTTGAGAGGATGACGTAATGTAATTTATCTGTATTTTCTCAATAAAGTCAGCTAAATAGCATCTGCTGGCTTCTCAACTGGCTCGTTACAGTGATGAACCTTCCAGTTAATAGTAATTTTATGGTCTTCATGCCTCATTCAGTGCCAGAGCTGGTGAAAGTGAAACAGTTCAGACGGACATAAGTTGGATTGAAACTACAAACAAAAAAGCTGCTGTAAAGGTACCATCAGTTATTTCAGTAATAAAAACAAGAAACTCATTTTACAAAGGTTTTTTTTTTCTTTTGCAAAATTAAATAACCTGGTTATCAAAATCATGTTCTTGTTTCTACTGTAGCTGGAGCACTTAGACACAGATTTAAAGAACTACAAATCTAACTCCATAAAAGAAAGCATAAGGTAAAGAATGTCACCAGAGCATGTCTTACAAGTGGTGAAACTGGTTTATGTGTTGTAGAGAAACTTTTTTGACCACAGTTCTTTCCAGTTCAACCAAGTCTGAGAGAGTTAAATAAATCTGAAGAGTTGTAGGTCAGTAATATTATAATTATACTCATATATTGATAAGATAATAATTTATTTTTCCCTAGACGTGGCCATGATGATGTTGGAGATCATTATTCAGATTGTGGTGATTTAAAGTATGGTTATGTTTTGAATTAACAGGCATTATCATAGTCTTACTAACAATGTAATAAGACATTATTTTGAATAATTTTTAATTTCTCTTTCATTTTCTTAAAATAAAGTATACACAGTAAGTGTAGCAACCTGTCCAATTTTCAGATTTATTTGTGAGACAATTTTGTAAACTTCCTGACAACTTCTCCTGATATTTTGCTGTGTTATTCTTCAGTGAAATATCTAAGCTCAGGCCAAAGTTCCTATTATATTTTTGCAATAATTATAATGATAGAAATTAACACATGTTTATGGTAATAAAAAAATAGAGTGCTATGTAGGTAGTGTGTAGGTAGAGTACTATGTAGGCAGGAATGATGTATTTGGAAACCCACAAGGGTGATACAACTGCTGAAATTTAAGGGAGGATTTACTGACGTTTCAAGTGAAGGCCTTTGGTTGGACTGAAATGTCACACTGACTAAAGACCTTTGCTGGAATAATCAATATCTTCTCCCTTAAGTTTCAGCATGTATGTGATACTTCTTTCTTTCTTGGTTATGTACACTGTCCATTGAACATGTAACAACTTTTAGTATAGCAATGCCCAAGGATAGAGACCATACTAATTGTGACCTGTGAAAATATGAACTATAACTAGGTTTATTAAAAGTAGGTGGCAAGGCATTTTTCCCAGTATATTCCCCTGTACAAACACCTTCATATACACTTTTCTAGACAGGTGATACTACACACTGTTTCAGTTTAACTTTTAAATGCATTTCATATGGAGTCTAGGGCTGTAGTTTTTCTTTTCTAAGTTTAATGTTCTAAAATTTGTTTTGTAAAAACTGGTGTGATATCATCTGAAGCACTTTGATTCATTTTGTTTTGTTTACTGTAGTTTACACGATTACTTTGTTTAGTGCTATGATTGTGACAATAGAATACTGATTACAATATGTTTTCTTCTATAGCAATGCATTAAAATGTTACTCAAGAGCTAGGGATTATTGTACCAGTCCTAAACATATTGTCAATATGTGTTTGAATGTGATCAAGGTTGGTAATGAAAGCAAACAGGGTTCAAATTAAAAAAAAAAAAAAAAAAAGAATGCATTATCTGCTGAAATTGCCTTGCTACAGTTATATTTATTCTCCAAATGCACATCAGGAAGAATGAGAGGGGGGAAGTAATGAATACTCTTTAACATGAAATACTCTCAAACTGTCAAAGCACTTGCCAAACATTATGTCATTGTGCAACATTTAATGAAAAATCCCTACTGTTTTGCATTCCTTTTTCAGTCTAAGACTTCCCAAGCAGCTTGTGTTTTGTTTTTTTTTACACTTTGTTTAAAGTCCCATGCCATCCTTTGTGTTTGGATCACAATGTATCCAAACAAGGAAATCCATTTAATATTTCTTAAATGAAGTCAGTGTGTTGTACCCCTTAGCCTGTTGTCTCATCTTTGTTCTTGTGCTGAGTTTTCAAGATGTTTTTATCTGCTTTGTGTATGGTCTTGTGTCTAGTCATTGAGATGCAGTGACTCCAGTGCTGTGCCAAGGAGGGGGGTCACTGGGGCATTTGCCAAGGATGCAACATTTTATGGGATGATGTTTTCAGAAACAAAGATTGGACATTTTTATTTTTTTTCTAGATTCAAAAATATTTTTCAAAAGTGCAATGGAAAATAAGTTAATGAATGTCAAAATTTCTCATCTTTAATTGATAGCTTCACAGGTGTCAAGGCTTGGAAGTGCTTGTTTTAAATTTTCAATTACATTTTGAGTGATAGAAAACAACAAAGGACAAAACACACTTGTTTATACCAAAATACCTTGTTCAGTTGTACAGCAGTAGTACTGGTATACAATTATCATAATGTAAGCAACTCTGGGTGTGTTAGAGAGGACCAAGGGGGGGGGATGTGCTTTAACAGAATTTGCCCTTGGTGAATTAACACCTTGGTACAGCACTGGCTGATTCACTGTGGTTTTTGGATGTATTTTTATGTATACTTGTACTATTATATAGGTCAGTGTTCACTTGGGAAACTGGGCTCACGTGTTAAATTTTGTGAACAAGGCAGAAAATTCAATTGAACTGACTGGTGAGGTATGTGTAACTATCTTCTCAATAAGATCCTGATCTGTTTTACATGAGCTAATTTTTAGCATTCAATATTCTAAAGTATATGCTTCAAGATCCCTGATAAAGATCATCTTCCAACTCAGTACATTCTCACAAACTGAGCTGGTGGCAGGTTTTTCTGGCTAACTTCAGTTGTGATTTAAATGTTAATTGACATTTTTGTTTCATCGTTAATTTCAATTTAAGTTTGAATTTCAATTATAGGTTTGATTTTAATACAATTTTTAATTTGAATTTTAAGTTGTAATTGAAATTTTAATTTTAAAAATTATTCAAAGCTTTCATGTTAATTCTAGTTTGAAATTGAATGTTAATTAAAATTGAAATTAGAGTTTGAAATAGAATTCAACTGTGCACTTTTAGAAGATTTTTAGGGATGGATTTGTTAACATAAGTTAAAGTGCATGTTTTAGTTGTATACGTTCAGTGTGATGATTTCAGCCTATTCCTTATCAAGACTTACGGCAGTTCAGGTAGCAAACTCTTGTAAATAACTGTTCATTGTTCCAATTTAGCAACGTGAGAAACCCTCAAATCTTGTGATAGCCACCAAATTGAAATGTGCTGCAGGTAAGAGTGTTACACATAATTATCAAGGCTACATGTAATTCTGAGTTGTACATAGTTATAAACGTTGCATGTAAATCTGAATTGTTGTATATAATTGTCAAGACTGCATGTAATTCTGAGTTGTGCATAATTATCAACGTTGCATGTAAATCTGAGTTGTTATACATAATTATCAAGGCTGCATGTAATTCTGTATGTAATTCAAGGTCTTGCTGAGTTGGCCATGAAGAAATATAAGTCAGCTGCAAAGCATTTTCTTCAAGCTTCATTTGATCATTGTGAATACAAAGAGGTAACCATTTATATTTGCTTGTTCGTTCATTTGTCTGTTTGTTTATTATTTATTTATTTACGTTTATTGTGATAAGTTATTCACTTCAAATTTTGTCGCCAAATATTGTCGCCTTATAATTTCGTACACTCGGTTTCCAAAACCGGCAACTCCAAAAATTCGATGATACACTTGGAGGAGATGTGGTGTTGGAGACATGCTGTGTGAAAAACCACTCGAAGACCATCTTTGTTATTTACCTCACAGTTGTATTCTTGTTCGTTCCTGCAGATGATATCTCCTCATAATGTTGCAGTGTACGGCGGACTTTGTGCTTTGGCCTCGTTTGACCGACAGGAACTTCGCACTAAAGTTCTTTCCAGTAGGTACGTAATGTAAAGCTGAACACAGAGGCGCAACCAGGCAATAAATGGGGTTAATTTGCCCACCCCACCGGTGGGAAAAATTATCTGTCCCAAAAAAATTTTGCATATTTTAAAGAACATTTTCTCACTCAGCAGTATTTTGGCTAGAAAGTGCTTTTTTTTCCGAGTGTCCTGGCACCTCTAAACCTTTTCTTCACTGGAGTTCTTCCATGGATAATTAAAATCGTCAGCCGTTAGCCAAACTAAAATGGTAGCCTGGATGGAGATTGCCTTCGAGGTTCAATAGAATTTGAAAGCCAGATTTTTAAAACAATATGAGAAGTGGAAGCTTTTTTCCTGTACATTTCTTGGATAAATTCCTTCACCTCTGGCTTGTTTGCCTCATGCTTTGATTTTTCAGTTCATTCAAGCTCTTCTTGGAACTTGACCCTCAAGTTAGGGACGTTCTTCACAAGTTTTACGAATCTCAGTATGCGAGCTGTTTGAAGATTTTAGATGACATAAAGGTATTGAAAAGACAATAATCTTCGTTTTGCTGGTTCTGGTCTTGTTGCCGATGTCATATCTGTTCTTGCCTTTATCGTTGTACCTTTTATAATTGTCAGACAACTGGTTTTATCCGAAGAAGTTGCCGGGCCTGATTTTTGCGTTATTTTTTCTAGGATAACTTTCTTTTAGACATGTACTTGTCATCTCATATCAACACGCTGTACAGTCAAATACGTAATCGAGCCCTTATTCAGGTAACACCACGAATAACGAATGATTGAAGTCATATTTGTGTGTTTGTGTGTCAAAGAAAGTTAAGTATGGAATTTAGCGGAACTTCATAGATGTAGACACTTGTTTTATGTTTTTCGTACGCCCAGATGGTCTGAAACTTTACTGCAAATATCTGAAGGTGGAACAGCAACTCTTTCAATAGGTCTTTTTTATCTAATTCAGGAAAAGCAGTTTGTTTTAAGTCGTTTTCAAACCAATTGGATTGACATGTGTGTATGGGCAATGTGACGTTTGCACGATGAAATATTCGTGAGTTTGCAGTTTATTTATTGCAGGCACTCCCATTGATACAGAGAGCTTTTTACACACCGAGCTACACAGCTATAAATTTTCCGAATGTTGCCTTGAAAAACGTTAGAAGAACTGCAGCAAAAAGCATGTGTGTTTTTCCATTGATTCCTTGTGTCAACTTACCTCCTTGTTAGATTTACCCCATTTCTTTGACAACTCACTTTTCTGTTTATCTAATCCAGTACTTTAGTCCTTATGTTTCCGCTGACATGGGTAAAATGGCAGAAAGCTTCAATACCACCGTTCCTTGCCTGGAAGATGAACTGACACAGCTTATACTGGATGACCAGATACAAGCCAGAATTGATTCGCATAATAAGGTACACAATCACGTACGCTGCAGTAAAGACAAAATGGTTGGAAGAAAACTGGGATTGAAAATGACCTTTCAATTTCAAGGACAGTTTAGTGCATGGGGAACATTACATGTTTCGTGTGACTGCAAATTTCACATTTTAAATTTGAATTTTATATGTTAGAAACATGTTTGGTCTACATAGTTTTTTGTTGAAGTAAAATACGTTTCGGTGTTTACATCCTAAGAGGTAAAAATCTTTTTCACATCTTAAATAACATATAAAGTTGTGCTAAGGTAAAGCCAAATATTTGTCTTACTGAGGGACCTAGAACACCAAAATCAATCCCGTAATGATCAACAATATTGGCTTTTTTATATTTCAAAATTACACTTAAATACCACCCAAGTGTTGTTGTTTCTCGCTGTTGAAGCTGTGTTGGTTATTTGAAACTCAGAAAAAGGACGAATCCGCAACCTTCTGACTACTAACCAGACAGCTCTAACCATTTGGTTAGAGTCCTAATTTTGGAGCTCGGAGCTATTCTTAGACTTAGAAACTTTACACAGCTTGGACAGCCGGACAAAACAAAAATTCAATAGTGACTTTATTTAATCAAGTGATTAACCGTCTTGTTTAGATCCTTTTTGCTCGAGAAGTCGATCAGAGAAGTACAACATTCGAAAAGGCTATCAAAATGGGAAAGGAGTATGACAAACGAGCGAAGGTATGCTTGCTTATGGTACAAGCACAGTAACGTGCCTGGTCAGGAGCGCATTAGGCAGCCCTGGACCCTGAAGCAAATTTACACTGCGGAGCCCCGGGCACCTGGAAAGATTGCACCATGTTAATGAAACTTAATATTTAACAATTATTTGCTGAAGGCGAAGTGACTATTTTTATTTCTTTATTTATTTTATTTATTTATTTTTTATTTATTATTCTGAGGCAAATAATTGTTTTACTATAATTACACAGGTGATCCTTTGAAAGAAAGTAGTGAACTAAAACTTTTTTAATATCTCCTGGGTCACATTTTCAAAGGTAGCCGCCATCTTGTCTCTGAGCCTTCACTGTTATAATCCTCTGTAGGTGATTAACGAGATTTATCACGTAATTTTTGGCCAGTCACCACGCGGGGTTTTCAATAATCACCTGTGTAATTATACTAAATATGAACATTCTTTAAAATATTTCAAGATATTTCTATCAGTCATCAATCCTAGGTCTACTATTTCAATATTGAATATAATCCTGTTGCCAGTTTTTCAGTTCCAAAACTTGATAAGGGTCCACAGGAGCACAGGGATCACGAGGCCCGCGCCCCTGTTGCTCCTCGGTTAATCACCCCCCGTGGCTCGTATACTGTTGGACGGGTTGTAAACTACCTTGTCTTTCATTTAGGCGTTGATAATAAGAGCAGCCGTCATAAGAAACCAAATTTACGTTAAGGTAACGTCAGTATTTACAACTCCTAGTATTTTACTTAAACTGTAAGTTTTGGATTTTTTTTTTCAGGAATCAAATCCGTGAAATTTTTATCGGTCATGACTGGTAGCAAATATCTTATTGGTTTTTTAAGCGCTTATGGCAAAGTTCACCCCCCCCCCCGAGTCCTCTTTACTCAGTGCTAGAACATCTTACTTGGTGTTATAAGGTCAGAACTTGCATAGATCGTTAAACCTTTCTCCATCAGAATCTTTCAGTTCAGTAATTTGGTGTGCCAAACCTGCCATCGGAAGGTGACGTTTACGGAGCTCACCATTTATGTCGTTAGTCCTTGTACCACAATCGCCCTAGCGAGTCAGAAGTTAAGAATAACTTTTTTTCCTTTTTTTGGGGGTAGTGGTGAGGTTTACATCGGCATTCTTTCAACCGACCCAAGCGCGGAAAGCTCGTTTTCCACTGCAGTCGATGATAAGAAATCTTAGTAATTTTTCTTAATGCCTATCTTTCAGAGTCCTCCCCGAGACTCGAACTCCGGAGATGCTGGCTCTTCGAGGTAGCCACGAAGTCCGCATGAAGGAAATAAACTTGGACATAGTCGAAAATCTTGTCATATTTTTCTTGCCGAGAGCTGCTCTCAATCTAATAAAGTAGTTTTTTTCAGAAATACGTTGACAACTATCTCTAACGTGGTACTTTGACTTTTTTGGAAGACGTAGATCGTATGACCGGTGGCAGAGCAGAGCAGCAAAGGTCGTGAATAGGATAGCCTTGAGGAGTCTTACAAGTATGGTAGGCAGTAGCGTAGGACATACGGACTCGTAGAAACATGATAAACTGTTAGAGCAATGGTTCTCAACACTAAATGACTACTAAAAACTTAAAAATGCTGTGGTCATTTATGACTGATAAACACCCACCATTTCCAGCCTCGCGCCCCCTCCCTTGCTGCCTTGGTTCTATCGCCACCCCCTCGTTCTCTGAACGCCCACTGAGGGGGGAGCGGTAGCGCCCACGTTGAGAAACGCTGTGTTAGAGCCTTAGCATCAGACCTACTACCTTTGGTAGCCAACAGACCTGCGAGTCTAGCCAACTGCTCCACCAACTGAGGTTTGAAGGCCGCTGCTGAGAGCATGGTAACAAGTTCTATTTTAATATATATAAAAACGGCACTCGTAGTTCAGTTGACAGAGCACTACACGTGATTCGCAGGGTCGCGGGTTCGATTCCCTACCGTAGACTTAATAGTGGCATTTTTCTCAACTGCTCCCATTTGTTTCTTGAAGTGCATGCTTCTGATGCTTGAAAATGTTTATTAACTTAATGGAGCCTTCATTTCGTGTGAGAGTGTTGATGCCACAAACAATTTGCAAATATGAGTTGACGAATTCCAAAGAATTTGCGACTTTTCACCCGTGAAAAGTCAACCAAAGTTTTGTCTTAAAGCGATGCCATATTGTGTAGTTGACCTAAAAACCACGTGAAACGTATGCAAGATTTGATTGGTTTATAGTATAAAAACACTTATTTGACCATAGCTTACATGTCGAACCCCACTTTGCCAACTCGAAAAGTTGACAAAAGTAGATACTAGTTCAATTTCTGGAGAACAGTTTGCCAACACATTTGCCAATTGCTGTTGTGACGTTCACGGCATGCAAACTTAGTCTTGCTAGCCGTTGTTTGTAAAGTGTGGTTTGTGGTGTGAAGGCGTTGTTAAACGCTTTTTCACACTGATGTATACGACGTAGTCGCAAGAGTCTCCAGTACATATTGAAACAATGGTGAGCGACGCAGGAATAGTCGTCTCAAGAGGTAATTGTATACGTCACAGTAATCAATATGATATCGAGCAATCTCATTGAGTGAACTGACCCTAAGAGAGATGCAAACTGTGCACCTGCTCGGTGGCTTTGCAAGAACACGTGACCTTTTCACGTGCATTGTATGCATAATTTTACGTAGACGCGAATGTCAGCCTGGTTAAAAACAGCCTGCGTTGGACTAATTAATACCAATCAGGGACGTCGGAGCGGAATTACGAGTGGGGGGGGGGGCTTGAGATAAAAATACAGCATTTTGTATGCTTTTCTGGGAAATTTCACAAGTGTTTTAAAGTGTAGTTGTTTCAACATTACATTTGGAAAAAAAGGGGAGCTACAACCCCCACAACCCCCCTGGATCTGCCATCCTTGCCTATGAACCATTACCTAATACCTATGAACCATTCTTCTCGCGAAATTCCAAAAGATATCGAAGGTTTTTCACACTCTTCAAGAACTTCCGCAGCTGTTTTTGCGTTTACGAATTACCAGAAAGATGTTCCGTTTGGTTTGAGGAAAGACATGAAACATACCAGCCACAGGGGCCTCGTGTGAATGTCCTCTGAAGCGGCGGATCCAGGATTTTAGAAACGGATGGCGTGAAGACGAGCGCAGAAGGCGCGAGAAATTTTCTAGAGGGTTCCGGGGGCATGCTTCCCCGGGAAATTTTGAATTCCTAGGCATCTAAAATGCTATTTCCAGCATTTCGGGAGTAGTTTTAACCGAGATTTTAAGAAAATACCTAGTCATAAATAACACAATTCTTTGCGAAAAATGAATGTTATTTTGAATCTATTTATTTTGAAAAATGAATCGAAGCAGAATGTTATTTTGGCCACAGACAATGATCATCAATGCATCGCGACAATCACTTTTATATTTTTCACAATTCTCGTTGATCTACCTTTACCTCCCGGAAAGCATTCCCAGTTGCGATTGTAAAAAACGAAATGTAGTAACTGAGGTTATTTCTATTTCCATTATTATTACTGTCTGCGTCTGGAGTAGGTAAACTGCCTCGTATGCGCAAAACGGGGGGGGCGCACGCACCTTACGCCCTCCTCTAGATCGCGCCTGGTCTGAGATTTCGCATTAGTGACAAAAAGAATAAAAAAAATGAAATGAATAAATTAAAAAGTGAATTCAAAAGCCCACCTGAAGCAAGTCTCCAAAAGAAAAATACGATCCGTATGTACCGTATTTGTGCACATAACTGAATTAATTGAAAAGAGTGTTGCCTAATTTTGCTTATCACTATTTAGTGAAATATTCTTTTAGGGATTTGAGTTTCAAAGATATGTCCTTGCATTAGCTTGGAAAGAAGAATCTTGAACATTGTTGCCATGACTGCATGCATGCGTATTTAGAGTCTGACTTTTTTGTAGTTTCTGGTTCTTTCAGTTTGATACTGAAACGAGATGGTACAAATTAAGTAGGTATATATACATTAGACCTTACTATGTTGATGTTAAATGCTATTTAGGTCGGTTCTTTTTTCTGTTAAACGTCCTGCAATCAAAGAAGTGTAACATCTTGCGCAGTGGCTCCTAATGGGAGGAAAGATGGTTTATCTTCGTGATTACCGCCCTCTTGAGCGATTCAGGTGACCACATCGACATCATTTTACAGCTATACTTAATCCTTTACAGTCCCAATGTCCTATACCATATTTACTGAGGAAGTAGTCAGGGTACTGCGAACACCCGGACAGGTTTCAACTCTGGGAAAATTATCTGCGATATCGCTAACTCTTTGGTTTTTGTTTTTCCAATTTCAGTCTCAGTTGTATGACGTTAATTCGTCGTACTTTCAGGTACTCATCTTGAAGCGAACACCTGTTCCCGAAAACCTCAATTTTATTTTTTTTTAACCGGAGCAAACTGACATTAATACTTGCCATACGTAACCCTGGAGAAGGTAAAGAGGTTTAGCATTTAGCGAACAACACAAATTTTGGCTAGGGTAAAGCTTAGGCAGCAATTAAGACTGATACGGAACCCCGTCTCTTCGTTTTTCGTTCATGAACATGCACAAGAATTCTTCTTAAACTTGAAGTTGTACTTACTAATTAACTATTTTTTGATGGTAGCCACCAGCCAGTGTTTACGTCCAATTTAACAAATGGGAAGGCTACGAATGTAGTGTCACTCAGCAACCGTAACAACACACCACCCACCCTAGCGTTGCAAACCAATAGCATACATCTTACTTACTTTGTCAAAACCACAGCCTTGCTAGAACCTGTTCAGTTATTCTAATTATTGGCAACGATATCCATCTGTTATTCGTCATTCTTTAAAGTTGTAGAGAGTTAGAAAGAAGATTGTTGCCTTTTCTTTATCAAGTTCTTTGTTTCTGAACTTAAGATCGTCGCCAGTCGAGCTCTGGACACACTGACCGGTCCTGTAGAAGGATGCCTGCCATTGGAATTTTTCTTACGACAATTCTCATATCTGGGGTGAAGGTAGGTGTCGAATGAACTAGATATATGCAGTGATTTTATTGAAACTGCGTATTTTTTCTGTTTTTCTGCCGCCAGAAATCAATCCTTTCGCGACCGTTTCGTATATGGAAGAAATCTGGCTTTCTGTGCCTTATTTGCAAAATACTGCTTAATGTTGTTGCCGAACCAGCAATTTAAACAAACTTTAACATACCTTGAATACATAAACTGTCAGTAATAGTGACGGATGATTAGCCACTGAATAAATGAATGAACAAACGAAGAAACTTACTTAGAAAAAAGTTGAAACAGTTAATTATAATCACTTGGGGACCTTATTTGATTTTTTTGGTTTTCCTTTTGGCTGCAGTTTTCTAAACCAAATTCATTATGGGTTATCTGCTGTTTCACGGCGACTTCTGAAGATGTAAGTTGTGAATCCTTGCTGCCCTTTTATCAGCGACATTGTCCGCGATTTGAAATCAAAAACCCTTGCCATGGATATTTTACTATGTTGTGCACGTGTGCTTTAGACCTCGTTTGCACAGTAATATTTTGGCCACGGCACGCTAATTTGCCGTGATGAGACCTACATATGCACAGGTGCTCGGCACGGCTGAACATTGCAGGCACGGGTACCAAGTGAGAAGGGTACGAAGTCTGCACCGTTTACGCTGTGAAAATCACTCGTGCCGTGCCTGAAAATAGCGGCACCCGTGCCAAAATTTTAGCCTTGCCGAGCACAAAATGTTAACCATGTAAACGGGGTTTTTGTTTCTTGAATTTTATGATGCCTCAGGAATTTTTCGTGTGTTAAGGTTAAAAATACAAGTTTGGATATCTATTAAGAATCGCTCTCTAGGTTAGATTTCACAAAAATAAAACAACTGAATGAATCGCTATCATCCAGGCAAAACTCAACATGAAGGCTGTGCAGGAAACATTGGGTTAGTTTCCACCAGTTTGTTTGTTCACATTTGAGTTGCTCGGCTTGATTTCCCCTCCCTCAGAGGTGGCGCCAAAGGGGGCTACAGCCCCCCTGTCGGGGAAAAATTAACAACGCGTCGGGGAGTTCTCACTGATGACAACACATTTTTATATCGTACAAACTAGGAGTACTTGTGATTGATTTAGCCAAGAAAGACAATAGATTCTTTTCTTCGTGTCAAGTCTAAAAGTAAACTGTTTCCAGTCAGTTGTTGCGATTAATCTTGTGAAAATTAACGTGATGTTTTCGACCTTCAAATATGGAAATTGTAAAGGGTGCGTGTTCCTGGCCCCCCCTTGTTTAGCCCCCCTGTCGGGAACTGTAGCCCCTGCTTCGGGAAACTCCTAGAGCCACTCTCAGCCTTCCCCATTCTCAGATAACGAAGATACGCTGTTGAAGGCGGTTATGGTAAAAGATAGAGTACCATCAGGTTTGGAAATTATGTCCAGTTACTAAAGTGCCTTGTGATGGGCAAACGTCACTGTCAGTTTTGTTGATGCGCTATCATATCAATCTTGAGGCCAGCATTAAGGGGAGAAAGTGGCTTTACAGAGTTATTAAGAATCAAATTGAAGTGACAGTTTCAAAATGTTTATCAATGGAAATACCGACCATGAAATTCATGGTTAAGCTATTTAAGTTTGTGTGTGTGTTTTTTTTAACGTATTTTCTTTGTTGATTGTTTAACCTGTTATTCTATTTAAAATTTTGAAACTGTCCCTGCGCTTAAACAAACATTGCCTTTCATTTATTCCTGTGTTTTTGTCCCTATTTAAGCCAGTTTTCCTCTTCAGGTGTGTATTATACAGGTTCGCAACTGAACGTTTCAATGAGCATGCGTAATTGCTTGAGTGACGAATTGGTCTACCAAGTGCGAATGCTCATTTTACGTTCCAGTATTGAATTACTATAAGGAATGCTTAGAAAGGAAAATAGCCCTCATAACTGTTATCGTGCTTAAACTTTGCAAGTGAGCATTACTTTTCGGTTTTTTTGTGTTTTTGTGGTCTTCTCTTAATCTATTCATTTATCGCCTTTTAAGATTTACGCCAAAATCCTGTTTTGTTTTTTTTTTCCTTTTATGCAGCTTACATCTGCCATTTCTTCACCAGTTCCCTGTACGGAATACTCTGTTCCAGGTATGACAACGTACAATAAAATGTGTCGAAATGTTGTAAAGAGGCGAAGGGAATTGAAGGCTTTGAGAGACTGCGTTCAATTGCCCATATAGATATTTCTCATATGTTAACAGGTGGTTAGTAGGAGAGGAACGAAGTTGCATAGAAATTGCACAGCTGCTTTTATCGTTGTTATTCTTCGATTTTTCCCACTAAGGATGGAAATAATTCACTCCGAGAAATCGCAGCGCAGTGTTGGACGAACTGACCAATGAAGCTAGTGTTTTCAAACATTGGGTGGGTTTCACACCATCACGCAGCCCTAGCAGTAACGTCTATCTTTGTACCGTCATTCGCTGTTCACGTAGTCGCCTCAAAAAAAGCTTTTAAGCGAACTGGTCCGGCGGTGGATGAATCAACCTTATGTTAGGTTGTATCAAACAAAGTCTAATTTTACTGTAATCCTTACCCACACTCTCACCTTAACTTTAATCGTTACCTGATATTGATAGGTCTCAGTGATAGGTTCAAACCAATATGGCAGCCATGGGTTTCAATTTATGCGGCATCCAAATAGTAGGTTGCTCATACCAGTCTTTCTCTTTTTTGTAGATTGGTAAGCATTTCACTTGCTGCCATTTGCTGGTTACGTCTAATAAATGTGCTAACATCATTCTGTTTTAATTTGTGCTTCAGATAATCTGAAATGTTCACCATTTTCTTTGATCAATGCTGCTTCACTGAAGGAAATCAGCTGTTCTAATCAAAATTCATTTTCATGTTATGGTGCTGTGGATGGGGTTGCTAATTCTTCTACAGCTCACCAATGGAAGACCACAGGTCACCATAACCAAGGCCACTGGTTAGATGTAGTATTCATTTCAAGATATCGCGTGGATAAAGTTCGTCTAAAACAATTAAACGCGACTTATAAGCAAATGAAAGATGTCCAAATACAGTTTGGAGATTTAACTACTGTTGACGTAAGTAGCTCTAAACTGATTTCCTGTAATCATCTCATATATGCTCGTCACGTGTCAGGAGCACTACCTTTTCTTCATACGCCTGAAATTCAGAAATACTTTATGTATTACATGTTTCTTTAAATGAATTAATTTCTATTTAATGAAGGATTTACCTTATATTCCTGGCATTCTGACGTCCTCCCATTTATCTCATTTCTCTGACTTTTGCCTCACAGTCACATCCCTACACTTCGCCTAATATCACTTTCTTTACCTTGCATCCCTAACCTTCATTGCACATTCCTTCTCTCGACTCCTTGGTCGTGCCTTTCATCTGATATCACTCTAAAATCATAATCATTTCGGTCGTTCCCCACTTGATATTGTGGTTTTATTGTATGGCTGAGTTCGCTGCCCGGTCTATACGCAAAATGACGCACGCTGATTGGATGCCTAGCCGTGCTATAAGTTTTTCGTACAGACCGGCTAGTTTTGGCGGGAACATTTCCGAGTTGACTTGAAGAAAAACAAACCAGATTCAGGTATGTTTTACAGAAGATTTATAAAAACAAACTACAAAAAAGAAGTTAAATGTTTTCAACAATAATTTTAAGCAGAAAACTAGATGAATAGATGCAAAAAAAAAAAAACCACGAAGAAATAGCTAAAAACAAGCAAGTAAACCTAAGCCGTTAACTCACGAACACAAAGCTCCGTTAAAAGCGATGAAGAAAAGAGCCAAAAGCCATATAATAAATTCCTTATTAGCCTCGTTTGTTCCGTCTGTACGGAAAAGTATTTCCCCTCGGGTTCTTTCGCACAGACCTCAGGCAAATACTTTTCCGTACAGACCTCGCACTCGGTTAATAAGTAATCAATATATATTTTTACTAGATCCAACTGAGCATACAAAACAAAGACTGGCAAACTTTCCGATTTTCCGCACGGAACACCTATCATGTTCGCTTTACCGCGAACTCATTTTATTTTGATGATGACAAGGCTTATGGTTTCCAAGAAATCGAAGTTTACGATGAAAATTGTGGAAAAGGTAGGTAGTTAATCTTACAGTACACAACTGTATGAAAAATTAATGACGTTTCTAATAGGAAAAGTCTGTTTCAATTTGGGATTTTATTTCGATTTATGACCCTATTGTGTCTTTAAAATACAAAATATGGTTACCGAGAAAATTGAAACCATAATTATTTTCTTGCGTTCCACTAACTTGCAGTCATCGTGATGAACATTACTTTCAATTTTCGGAGTTAGAGTTGTTTTTGTTTGTTTTTGGGGTTTTTTTGGGGGGGGGGGTTATTTTATTAAAATAATCAATGGTTACCGAAATTCTTCCTTTATCCGCCGTTTTGAATCGTGCATTTTCATGTGACATCATTACTAGAGTGCAGTTTCACTGACCACGTTCAATCCTTCTATGTGCCACTTGGTTTGTGAGCAGCGTTCACGAATATTCAAGTGATTGCTGAAATTATGCAGGAGGCTTTATTTAACAAATAGAAAATTGCTTGAATGTCTGTGTGCTGTGATAGAAACATGAATGACGTTATTTCAACCGGAAAAATACCTAGTGAAATTTTTTTATTTTTATACATATTTTTATTTTTATACGCACTGTGATAAACATTTTTTATAGCAAGTAATGGGCCAGACACTCCTTCGAGTTCCTCGGCGCGACAAGTCGCATATGAACAACATAAAAGTTAGAAAATGTATTTCTTTTTGTCGATATTCTTAAAAGTTTACATGTTTAACAACAAGACAAGTATGAACACGACGTAATGAAGATGATATTTGAGATCAAACAAAAAGTTCAAACTGTAAAGGTTCGCGTGAGCTGTGGCGGGAAAAGTCGATGCTCTTTTCTCACTAGTGGCGAACAATCGTATGAGGCCTTTGATTGGCCAGACGATTGTAGTCACTAGTGGTGAACATTCGTCTGACCAATTAGGGTCGAACTTCACCTGTGAGGGACGACTTTTATATTTGTGCTTGCTGAGGAGTTTATCACAGTAAAAATATAATAGTATATCTTACTTGAGTACCATGAAAATATTTCATGTTACCCTCTGGATGGTTTTTACAATGACATGCTCTAGCTTCAGTCCACGGGCTTGGAATTGTGTAACTCTGTCTCCATACTACATGCTTGTCCCTTTAATTTGTGAAAAACTTATTACTTCTTTAAAAACCCTGTCCCACGACGTATTTTATCTTGTGAGTTCTTGTACGTCCAGGTTGTTAAATTTCTAATTCTGTATTTTTGCTTCCATAGACTTAATTTGTGAGCATATTGAAATAAACGGCTCCGCCATCGTTGATCGCACAACTGACCTTCTATCTTATCCTATATCTGGCAAATTTGTCACAATTCAAATGCGTTTTCCGGAAACAAAATCTAGTTATACCGTGCAGCTCAATTTCGTAGAAGATCCTCCTGTAGGAAGTGCAGCTCGGAGCTATGTCGTCCGTTTAAATTTCGGAAATGAAATCAAGCTCACTATAAGCCATGATTCCCAAGACCAGACGTATAAGTTACCATATCAAGTTAAAGTTGGCGTAGATTACACCTTATGGATTGATTTCAGCTCCAATAAGTTCGCATTTGGGATGGGAACTGTTTGGTTTCTGAACACCAATTTTGCCGCAATGGCCATTTCCCACGTTTCCATTGAGCCGAGTGCTGGAACTAATGTCATCGTTGGTATTTGCAGCTACAGAGGTAAGCCAGTTATTCAGTGATCATAAAAATTTTACATAAATGTAATTATGTTGCAGAAGTTGAGAGAGAGAGAGAGAGATAGAGAGAGAGAGAGAGAGAGAGAGAGAGAGAGAGAGAGAGAGGGAGAGAGGGAGAGAGGGAGAGAGAGAAAGAGAGAAAGAGAGAAAGAGATGAGAGAGAGAGAGAGTAATAGGGAGAGAGGGAGAGAGGGGGAGAGGGAGAGAGAGAGAGTGGGGAGAGGGGAGAGAGGGAGAGAGAGGGAGAGAGCTTTGTACCTGTGCGTAGCAGTAGTGTAGGATTAGGATTAGGTTTAGGTTTTGAGTAGGTTAGGATTAGGATTAGGTTTGGGGTTAGGATTAGCATTAATTCTAGCCCTAATCCTAACCTTAACCCTAATCCTAACCCAGTTCCTAATCCTAATCCTCCCGCTCAGGTGTGCCTTCTCGCGACGACTGTAGCGTAGGCGTGGGATAACATAGAGCGGTTGCTCCAATACTTTTTTGGCTGGAAAAGTTTGTCGGTGCATTCACGATTTTTGTCCGTGTATTCACGATTTTTATCCGTGCATTCATGATTTTTGTTGGTACATAAGACCTGTTTGATAAGATATTTTGTAACTATATTATCTTTTCCAAACAAGTGATATTAAATTCTTGAATGGAGATTGGTCACTAAATATGACTCGGTAGGGTATATACGACATATATGGTTGGTGGTCATCTTGTCCAGAAGTTATACTAAAACAAACAAGATCATCTTGACTAGGTTCTTGCCAAGCAGGGGCACAGCATCACTGGCCAATGGACAAACTCAGCGGAGGGGATCTTTTGGACATCAAGGGATATCGTCATGCACAGATGTACGGTGGGACATTGGTGATAACAGGGCCAGTTGTCCGTACCGGTTTTTACACAGCAGCGGTAGCTTTGGATTCTACCAACAATGACTATATAGATCTGGGTGACTTCGCTGCATCGCCCCTGATCGATCCAGAATATTGGACGGATGGTTAGTTTATTCAATTGTTTTGTTTTCATTCTTTTTATTATACCGGTCGTCCTCGTCAGCGAACGTAGAACGGTTTTCTGCAATCTGATTGGTTTGTGAGCGGATCAACCTGATTTTCTATAATTTGATTAATTCCTGTGCGAGCTTGACCAAGTTGATTAGTTACCGAACGGACTTGACGCATTTTTCTACAGTCTGATTGGTTCCTGAACGGCCGTAACGTGGTTTTCTGCTGTCTTATTAGCTCCCAAACCGGCTTAAATTTTCTGCGACCTGATTGGTTCCTGAACAGGTTTCATCCTTGTGTAAATGGAAACAAGAAATTTTGGCAAGCTTGTCTGAAAACAAAATCCTATAAAAAAATTGTGACATACTAAGAGACACTTACTCATTCTATTCTCATCGCATAACTTTGTTAGGCCCTGAAACCTGTAAACGAAATTGCCCAAAGATCTTTGTCCTAATATCATTTCCTGTCATATGATGTCATATGTTACATTTCAACAGGTTGGACATTTGCATTTTGGCTACGGTTTGATACTCTAAGGAACTTAACGTCTATTGTGGATGGCTCTTTTATCTCCTTTCCTGGTGGTTTTTACGTACAGCCGTCTTCTGTCAAAGGATTGGATGTCTCGGTAGTTTCCAGTTCTTTGCTTTACCGGGTCAGCAGCACCGTCCAGCTCTTTGAACGTAATTGGTATCACGTGACAGTCACGTGGGACACCGTGGATAAACTTACAGTGTACCATAATGTTGTCGGAAAATTTTCCTCCGTCCAAGAGTCCTATACTGGCAGCCCAAGTTCCGACTCACATCTTCACATTGGATGCTCGGTAGACCGAGGGTTCTCCTGCGATAGTATCTCTGTGGCCGATGTCATCTTCTGGAACAGAAGACTCAGTGAAGAAGAATTAATGAAGGAATTCCAATGTTCCGGCTACAAGCTTGGTAAGATACACCCTCAAGGGAAAAGGAGCTTTACCTGGAAGTTAAGAAGGGCTTTTCTGACCAAAACAAGTGCTTTGTTCTGCTTTAACATTTATATTTTGAACTGAATTTACGGCAAGCCTGAGAATTTGAATTATTCTGACCAAGCTTTTTAAATTCCGGTCGGAGAACTTTATTCTTTATTCTATTATTCTTTTGAGAAGCCACATCGTACACTCGAATGTCGTGTTTGATTAGGTATCCTGATATCTCGAAGTAGGATTGTGCTCTCCTGTGATTCGTGAACGTTTGGCGAGCTAGAATCCCAAGATGTTTCAGTTCGGGTCTAAGTAAGTCAGTGGTTTGAGCGTCTTATCGACGATCAGAAGTTACGAGCTCCGTCCCCACTTAAGGATTTAGAAACACTTCCTGGAAACCTGCACTTGAACATTTGTGTGTCAACATTCGTTTGGGGTGCTGCTGGCACAGTGGTAGTGCACATGTCTTTGACCTCTGTGACTAGGGTTCGATACCGGCTCCGTGCAGTTATCTTATTAAGGTTACCTTGGTCACATGTGACAAGAGTGCTCTCCAGTTGGACTTAAAACCAAATTTTTTTTTTTCAAACATTTTCAGTCTCCTCCTGTAGGAACACTGGACCCATGAGGGGTGGCCCTTACTGGACCTCTTGGGAGAACGGCTTATGTAGCTGATAGGGTTATCCAGTAGAAATAAAGACACTTAATTCATTCCATCTTGTAGGAATTCATTTGAAATCAATTTACACGAACAGCATATGTCTGCTTTTATTAATTATTCGACATGTTTCGGAGGTATCCAATTCTACTTGTTCAGTATATTACGATGATGCTTGTAATATGTTCTATATAATGGTTTATATCATGATCCAGTAGAATAATACTCGATATTTTCTTTGATTTTTTAGTAAGAATAGCTAATCATACAATATCGTGTTCTAGTATCGTGGTCATATTTTCGTTTCAGGGCAATTAGGATCAGTTGGTATAGGCACGGGTCTCGTACCAAATTCTGGTCTGACTGCCTCATCACAACGAACCATCGAAGCAGCAGTTTATGCCGCTGACCTAGCACGAGCGGGCTTGTACTCCTCAGGACCAGGTATGTCATCACGTGAATTCCACTGATTACTTCTTCACGCTGGTGAGGTTTTCAGCCAGGGTTTCAGCTTTTCATTTTGTCTTCCGAGCTATAAAAGACCAAGAGAACATTCTACCCCGTGAAAATTTGGCTTAACTTTTTCCAGTCCGAGACGTCTCTCCTTTAAGATCTTGCTCGTTAAAGGAACACGCCTCGATAAACCAACAATTACATTTAAGATGTAATCCACAAATCACAGTTTATCTCTAAAGTGTTTCTATCCAGAAATGTAGATGTAGAGGACAGATATTGATGACAGAGTACGTACACTGAACTGTTTAAACCTCGGTCAAAATTCATAAATAATAATAATAAAAATAATAATAGTAATGATAATGATGATAATAATAATATAACTATATAACTAATAACTATATAACTAATAACTATATAATAATAATAGTAACTATAATAACGATAACCACTGCAACAACCACAATTTTAATAAAAACCAGGCATGCAGATCATGTTTCGTATTCCGTTGCTGTTTTTGTGTTCTTGTTTATTTGTTTCTCGCTTGGAATTTAAGATACAAGTGTAAAGTTAAACTGTCGTTTCCTAACACTACATTAGGGCAATTAGTCACGTTTTTCTCACGTGAAAGCTGATTATTGTTGGTCTAGCTTTTGTTCTTCTTTCGTTCAGGTTCTTGGATGCCGTCACGTATGGACAGTGATCCATATTTACAAGTAGATTTAAACCAGTGGGTTACGGTGATAGAGGTTGGAGTTCAAGGCGATCCTGTTCAAGAGAAGTGGGTCACTGGATATTCTCTTAGTTACCAGCAGAACACATCACCTTGGACTTTTGTGCCTTACACTACCAAGCATTCAACAAAGGTATGAAACGTCCTTTTTTGATATCCCTGTTTGTTAACGATTCACTGATTGATTCATTGATTCATTGCTTGATTGATTGGTTCATTCATTCATTCATTCATTCATTCATTCATTCATTCATCCATCGTTTAATTAATCCTTCCTTCCTTCCTTCCTTCCTTCTTTCCTTTCCTTCCTTCCCTTTCCTTCCTTCCCTTCCTTCCTTTCCTTCCTTCCCTTCCTTCCTTCCCTTCCCTTCCTTCCCTTCCTTCCTTTCTTTCCTTCCTTTCCTTCCTTCCTTTCCTTCCTTCCCTTCCTTCCTTTCCTTCCTTCCCTTCCTTCCTTTCCTTCCTTCCTTCCCTTCCTTCCTTCCCTTCTTTCCTTTCCTTCCTTCCCTTTCCTTCCTTCCCTTCCTTCCTTTCCTTCCTTCCCTTCCTTCCTTCCCTTCCCTTCCTTCCCTTCCTTCCTTTCTTTCCTTCCTTTCCTTCCTTCCTTTCCTTCCTTCCCTTCCTTCCTTTCCTTCCTTCCCTTCCTTCCTTTCCTTCCTTCCTTCCCTTCCTTCCCTTCCTTCCTTTCTTTCCTTTCTTTCCTTCCTTCCTTTCCTTCTTTCCTTTCCTTCCTTCCTTCCCTCCTTCCTTCCTTCCTTCCTTCCTTCCTTCCCTCCTTCCTTCCTTCCTTCCTTCCCTCCTTCCCTTCCTTCCTTCCTTCCTTCCTTCGCACGTACTTCCCTATATGCATCCTGAATTTCTTTCAACATTTGCTCTTTAATCCTTTCATTTATTCATTCCTGTTTTTTCTTATAGGGATGGCGCCGCCCAACTTGCAGTCCTAGACTAATTATCGACAATGAAGAAGCCGTCTCGGATGGCTCCCCAACCGTACGTCATCATTTCATTACGGCAAGCTTAAAAGTGTCACAAGTGCATGCAGAGAATCAGATAAAATACCCAAACAAAACATGACTTCATTTTCTCTTTAAAATATCAGAGTGTACCAGGAAGCATCCCAACCTCATTTAACAATCGCGGCGTCAGTCTGTCGGGTGATAATTTAAGTGATAGGATGAGGAGGAGGTGCTAACATGGTGGTCAGCTTTAGGATTAGAATTCATGTTAACTTCGGGAGTAGGATCTAGATTAGTGGTGAGATTTGGGTTAGGGTTAGTCGTAGAATTAAGGAGTAGGATATGGTGACAGAATCAGGGTTAGGATTGGTGGTAGGATTAGGGCTAGGATTAAAGTAGGTGTAAATGTTAGCGTTTGGGTTTCACTAAAAAACATGCCAAAGTATTTTTTTCTTCTTAAATATTTTAATACATGTTAACACTCTTTTGTTCCAACATGGCGGCCAAACCTCCTCGTTGATGACGTTTATTAACTCACCACAGATAACTCAATAAAAATGAAATTTCATCCTCCTTTTCCAAAAAATGAATAAAAACCCAATAAACTGCTCATCATCCTGTTTTACGTTGTTTTATGATTTTGTCACGCATGTTTTTAAACTTCCTATCGATTTAGCAAGTTTTATTTTGATTTATCATTCACGAATCCCTTCTCTGTTCCAGGTGTTGGAAGGCGCTGTAGACAGTTCCATGTTGATCACTAATTTGCTCCCTAAAACATTCACGACGAGATTTTTGAGGTTTCATCCAAAATCTTGGGTTGGTGGTATCGTAATGAAGGTTGAAGTGTTTGCAGATGAAACAGGTACTGCTCAAATGGTGTTCTATTAATGTATTAATTTATTTACTTATTTGTTTGTTTGTTTGTTTTTGTTTTTATTTGTTTGTTTGTTTTTTGTTTGTTTTTGTTTTTGTTTGTTTGTTTATTTTTTTTCTTTGTTTATTTATTCATTCATTGAACGGTGGTCGATAAAATAAATCAAATGTGAACCAAATGTTGAAATAAGTTAAATTTAATTATACGTGGAACTTAAACATGCGGAAAATTTTAAAATGAGAAAATTTACTTGCGAAAAAGTTTTTATATATGAAATTGAAACATTTAATTTTTGTCACGTGTGATCACATGCGAGCAAATCAAAGCTCGCGAGTAGAGTCACGCGGGAATTCCGTAATGGGGTGTATAACAGGTAATATTTTTTGTACAGCTAACTTTTCAGACATGATTTCATACTTCTCATATTTTTTTTTTAATTTTTTTTTTATCATTTTAGATTCACCCGAAAATTACAAAGGTTGTTTCAACGATCCAGGACTTAGCCGTGAAGACAATTACGATGGTGATCACATGACGCCAGAGATATGTACAAAAATTTGCGGAGAGAAAGGAAGCCGGCAGTATGCGCTGGTTAAAGCTGGTACCCAGTGCTTCTGTGGAGTAGGGTTACCAAGTGTGACAGTAGATGAAGTCATTCATGACGCTCTTTGCTCCATACCATGCCCAGGTAACCCTGGGTTGCCATGTGGCGGCGTAGAACACGTCGCCGTTTACGAAGTCAAAGGAACCTCTTCCTCTGCTTTCAAGTTAACCACGCCTGCAAAAGTGAACGTTTTTACAAATTTCTCTTTCTCTGTGTCTGAGCTACCGGAAAAGGATTACTTCGTTGATTTCGGCAACGGTGTAGCTCTTCGTTCATCTGAAACATTGATGCACTATGCATTCCCATCACCTGGGAAGTACAATGTCCACGCTTGGTCCAAGACTGGTAGTTACGGTGAACCAGTCTTGGTTTCCTCAGCCAGTGAGGTAGACGTTGTTGTTCCCATAACTGCCTCCTGGCAATGTCCGCCTACTGTAGAGACGTCGCAAACATTCGAGTGTACCTTGGATGTTCTTCAGGGATCGGACTCAAACTTTAATGTGGATTTTTACGATGGAAAAGCGACGCTCACTGGTGCTATTTACGGTGGGTGTAGGCTAATTTTTCTGATAATATTCTTAACGTAGTAGCTGAGTGAGAGGACATTGAAGTATTATGAGTGTATGAGGTGTGTAGGAAGTAAGAAAGTCCTGGGTGTGAGTTAGTGAGGTGTGTAGAAAGTATGAAGGTCCACAGAAATTAAACCGATTACGACCCTTCGCCTCCTATCATTACTCGAGCACGGTGCACCACTCTTTCTTGTTTCTTGAGGCCGCTGAACGTTCCTCATGCAAGCAGGACATTTTTTTTGTAGTTCATGATTAATTTAAAATCTCGGGTATCGTTTTGCAATTTAGAAACGCTTCAAGGAGTTGTTGGTGATGATGCTTACTCTGGAGAGCTTTCTTCATCGGAAGCGGGTGTCTACTTATTTCCCGAAGCAAGATTTTCTAACCAAGGAAAAGTTCAAGGTTGGGAAGTCATGGCGAGAAAGTCTGGCGTCCTACGATTGCTGGTAAGCGAACTGAGTCCAGGTCTTAAAATCATGAAGCGGACGCTCTTGCAGCCTAAAAAGGAAAAGAAATTTTGAATAACAAAATTTCGTGTTAGCAAGATTTGAGTTAAGACAAGACGATAGATCAAGGTAACATCTAGACCTTATTACAAAATCACTGTAAGCTTGCTGATGACTTTGTAACAAAGTCGAATTCACCGAGATGTCTGTAGTCGAATTTTTTTCTTTTTAAGATCGTCGGTTGATTGTGGTTTTTGTAGCTTAAATGGTCCTTTAGCAGGAATGTGTTAACATGTTATCAAGCGTGATAAATCCCAAAACTGGATGGCAAACCACCCAACGGAGGATCCAAAATAAAAAAAAAACTGAACTTAAGTGACTGGTATTCTTTTATTTTAATTCTTTAAACAAAATTATTTCAATACAGTAGCCTATTCAGCAAAAGTTTGTTTTCAAAGCGCCGCGTGTACATACAATACAGTGAAAAAAATAGAATATGTACAAAACTATACTAACTACGTGGAAAATACAATATTGTATACAAAACGTTGCTATTTACATAATATCTGAACTCTATGAATGAAAAAAAAATACGAATTTTAATATGAATGAAGCTATTTAATCTGTTGTGAACTCTAGCTTCTGATTAAATATCATATTTACATTCCTTTGCCATTCATCGTTGCTGATTGTGGACCAGGCAATGTATTCCTGCACAGAACTCATGTAAGTGTGTATAAATGAGGGAGCTGACGAACTATACGAATCGGAAAAAATCAACCCTTTATTAGACAAATCTAATAAATACTGGACAATCAATGAAAGTTACCATTGCTGTGTCTCTTAGATCGCGCCGTATTTATACAAGATGCTGAACTAGGAGACGGATGATTTGTTCGGACAGACCATCAGTGTCCAGTATAAACAGAGCCACTGTTGTTTTTCTTATTGTAGATTGTCCGTCCTGTCTGCCTCTACAATACAAGTGAATCTTATATCAAAAGCGATGGTTCCTCTATCACGGCCTCTCAATGTACACCAACAGAATGCACTAGTTCTGAAATGCTCTGCATGGCATCGGGTACATGCACACCCACTACTTTTACGTGCCTGGAACCTAAATATGAAATCCAAATGGGAAGCAGTCTAGCGTCCTCACACGAGATTGTCCACGAGTTTATCGCGTTTGTTCACGTTGGTCGGAATTTGCTGTCCTTCGAAAGCAGTCAGCTGGAAGACTTGCCGACTGTTGGGCCTGGGTACGAGATCGCTTTTGACAGTCCCACGGGAATTGGTGCTGAGGTTGCCATGGTAAACGATACCAACCGATGGTACTTTTTTGGCGGCCAATCTACCCCTGTGGGGACCATTTTGGATGAAAGTACCGGAACTTTGAATGAGAAAGGTCGTTTTCATGTAAAGGCGTTTTACTTCTTGAGCAGCACCCAGGTGATCACAAAATCATACACCAATGTTGGTGTGTTTACCCCGCTCGCTCGCTTTAACGTCGATGGGAACGACATTGACTTCACCTCGACTGTGGTTGTATCGGAGTCTATTGCTGGTGCCAACTGGACGGTATCCGCGGCACCTTACCTACCAACCAATGCTACCCTAAGGGTGGTCATTGAACCGTTGACACAAGGTTATAATGTCACTGGCGTGCTCTTTTACGAACCTGGAGATAATGAGACTTTCTTCCAAGAAAGAGTCGACGCTGCTATCACGTACGATCACGTCTACACCCGCCGTGGCATGAAACCGTTGTCTTTAACATTCAGCAATGCCATCTCCTCCCAAGAACTCGACTGCAACATTCACGTGCAGGACATCGTTAGAGACCTGGATCTAGTTGAACCCATTCAGCCAACGCCCACTGGAAATGAGAGCAAGATTGAGTGGTACCTCCTCCAGGGAAGTGACCTCACATTTGACTTTAACTTGGGTGATGGAACTTTCTACAGCAACGGTACTTTTGATATTGATGGCGTGCTCATTGTGTATGCGAGAAACATTTATCCCTTTGCTGGAGAGTATGACGTCAACATTACTGCCTACAATGACGTCAGTAATCTGACTCTGATGGCTTTAGCCGTGGTTGAAGATGCTATTTTTAACCTGACCGTAGAAGTCATCCATAGCGCTCGAGACATTGAAGTGAACGAGACAATCTCGTTCGATATCAATTTGGAAAATGGTACCAATCCTATGTACTCTGTGGATTTCGGTGACGGCTCGACGGTCGTCGGCCGGGATGGCCTTATTGAGCATGCGTACAGTTACTGGCAAGTATTTGAGGTAAACATCACAGTGTGGAACAACGTCAGTCAAGCAAACATCACTCAGGAGGTGGTCGTCCACAAACCTGTGCGACCGCTGATCAACTTTACGGTCACTTCATTTCCAACGAACTTTAGCGATCCTGTGGCCTTCATGTTAAACATCAGCGACGGCACAGACTTCAACTGCACGTGGGATTTCGGAGATGGCAACTTAGGTGAGAGCGACTATGACGACCTGGGTACAAATGTCTACCATACCTACAGCGCAGTTGGTGTGTACGACGTTTTCATAAACTGCACAAACCGATTGTACGCGACGAACCATTCGGCTTTGGCCATAGTTCAGCTCCCCATCGCAGGTTTTGTGTTTGTCGAGCCTCCCCCGTTCAGGTACGACGAGAACCCGAGCTTTGAGTGGAGCATTGTGCAAGGTACAAACGCAACTTACAATCTAACTTTTGGCAACATCATGGGTGGTGAAAGGCTGATATTTCAAAATCCTGATTTTACACTGTCTTCCGACAGGAAATCTGCGAGATTTCATTACCTAAACCTAAATATGCCTCACATCCCTGGTGTTTACGAGGTAACAATCGCCGTATGGAACTTAGTCACTCCGCCTCAGTATATCACTCGCGAAATCACCTTCGACAAACCGATCAATAGTGCGTTGCTTACCTCCGCACAAACGTTCTGGGAGGTTAATAAAACAGTGACCGTGACGACGACCATGAGTCTGGGCACTAATGTGACATTGTTTTTCAATTTTGGTGATGACAAAACGGTTGAAGAGTTCTATACGGGAGATTTTCCAACCAACGGAGCAAACACGACACATGTGTTTGAAACTGATGGTGACTTCGTGGTGGAACTCCTTGTCTCGAATCCCGTCAGCAATGTGTCATTAAGCATTTTGTTTGGCCTACAGTATGTGCCTGATTTAGGGCTGATGAGCAACAGCCCGCAAGTTTATCCTCCCGCAGCTGTCAGTTTCACCTTATTTGTCAATCCAGGAAAAGAAGAACCAACCGACGCAAACTCCACTTGGTACTTCGGAGACGGTACCAGTCTGACGAAACCGTTCGCGTACCACGAAGCTCACACCTACGGCGAACCTGGTTGGTACGTTGTTACAGTGACAGTTTTCAATGAGGTCAATACTGCGAACATCACTGGTTACGCCGACGTCCAAAAAGTTATCGTGAACCCAGCAGTCCGGGCGGTTAACACTGCCGGCGACAAAGGAGACGGAGCTCCGGGGGCTGGTACTGCCGAGGACATTTTTCCTCAAGATTATCCGGTACGATTTATGACTAATGTTGAAGACGGTACCAATGTGACCTACACTTTCGATTTTGGTGATGGGAAAGTAGAATCAACGAACCTGACTTACATCGAGCACCAATTTAGCACCCCTGGGCAATATTTTATAAACGTCATCGTAAACAATTCCGTGAGCGAGCGCATAAATACGACCGAGATCACCGCCCAGGCTGTAGTGAAGGACATTACTGTGACCAATGATGCACCAGTAGTCATAGGAAACCTCATGACTTTCAACGTGGAGATTGGTCAGCTGGGCAATCAGTCGTGTTTCTATTTTAATTTACAAAATGGCACAAAAATTACCTTCAAACCTGAACGTACCACTGCCTGTCTGAAAGCGTTCTCTACTGATGTTAGGAGTTTTACTGGCAACAGTTTCTCATTCACCCACGAGTATAAATACATCACCGAGTATATTGTGACCTTTGAAGGACAAAATGAAGCTTCGCTAGTCGTCGGAGATGTTCGTGCAGTGGTCGTTGGTAAACCGTGCTTCTTTCCGAAAGCGGTCGTGATCGAAGTTGGCGAGAACGTGACCACGGCAAGGAAATTTATCAAATCCAAAGACATTGTGGTCCCGACTGAAAATGTAATAGATTGCGAAGCGGCCGTCTACAGGTAAATAATGCGCATAATTAGGTATATCACAATCATTATCATACACATCTACAGGTAAGTAATGCGCATAATTAGGGATATCACAATTATCTACATAATTATTTATATCAGTATTATTAACATCATCATTTAAATCTACAGGCAAATAATGCGCTTAATTAGGGATATCACAATCATTATCTATACTATCATTATTATTATCAGTATTATTAGCATTATCAATGTCAGTAAATGGTTACCATATCTGAATGATATAATCCAACATTATCTAAGGCTGTCTTCATTGGGCTGGCCATGTCATTAAGATGAGTCACTCACGCAGGGTCCGAAATTTACGCTTGACGTAATATTTCATAAACATGTGCAAGTGCTTTACTTGAGGGAGGTGGGGTGGGGGTTACAAGTAGGAGAGAACAATGAACATCATGAGGCATTGACCGAGTGATCTTCATTGTCCTCGAGTATTTGTAAAACGCCAGAGACAATGAAAATCACAAGGCTGTCGGTTGGGCAGCTAACGTGCGCTGTAATTTTCATTATCGCTCTAAATTTATTACATTTTTTTAATCTTTGCAGCCGATTCGAATGGAAGGTATATAAATATGAACCAGACAAGCCTCACATCCCCAAAGGACAAAACGAAACAACGTTTTTCTACGAGATGTCCAACGTCACTGGTATCACGTACGATGCGCCGCGACTGGTCGTTAAACCGCGGGCTCTTGACTACGGTATTTACAGAGGAGTGGAGAACGTTTCCATGGTTGGAGTGACCGGAATCTGGGACGATGATGACGGCTTCTTTGAAGTTGTGAAGTCACCGCTGGTCGCCACTATTGTGGGCGGCAGCTCACGTTCGGTTGGATTCAGCAAGAACTTCACCCTGGACGCCGACCCCTCGGGGGATCCCGATGTGGATGTGGGGAATCGCGAAGGGATCCAAGTGTACTGGCTTTGCAAACGTAGTTCCGATAACTACACGTTCCCAGACGACCCTCAGAACCTTACTGCCCTTCCCATGATTCCTCTTTTGTTGCAAAGCAACGGTAGTAATATGACGGACCAAGGTGGCTGTTTCGGAAACGGACCCGGCCTTTTGAACTTCATTGACTATAAAATGAAGTTGTTTTCGGGTTATTTGTTGATAAACGAGACGTACAACTTCAGATTCTTCATCAGAAAAGCTGAGCGGAGTGCATTTTATGACAGCAGTGTACAAGTAGTCCAAGGAGATCCTCCTGAAATGGCTATAAGGTATGGAGTGGAGTATTCAAAGTGGTTGTGCTGGTTAAGATGATGTTGTAACCCAGTTGTAGCCCTGTAAAGGCAAAGTGTGTGTATCTTCGATTATACTGGATAACCCTATCAACTACATAAGCTGTTCTTCCTAGAGGTCCAGCAAGGGCCACCCCTCATGGGTTCAGTGTTACTGCAGGAGGAAACAGGTGTAACCGGTGAAAACCTGTGGCGTTTGGTAGAGTCCAACTGGACAACAGTCTTCTCACATGTGTGACCAAGGTAACTTTAATCAGATAACTGCACGGAGCAGGAATCTAACCCTTGTCACAGTGGTGAGAGACACGTGCATTACCACTGTGCCACCAGCACCCCCACAGTGTTGGACTGAAGTGTTCAAGGTTGAGGGTTGAAGTTGTTACGTTACCTTATATTTTGGTTTCAGGTGCAGTATTCAAACAACTGCACGCAAAGACTCTAAAACTAAACATATCTCGCAGTGTATTTGATTAAGTGTTGGACCAGAATATCACATGTTGTGTGTTAAGTGGTCTTGTATCTCAGTTAGTAGGGTGTCGTACAACAATGTCAAAGGTTGTAGGATGGATGATCTTATAGCTCAGGGTGGTGTATTGGAAAAGGGTATTAAAGGCTGTGGATGTGATAACCTTGTCACTCAATTGGTAGTGCAGTAATGGAGTATCAAATTTGCGGTTTAGATGATCATGTAGCTCAGCTGGTAGAGTTTAGGACCAGAATATCAAAACTGATGAAATTGCCACATACTGATTACTAAGCCATTGAAATCCTACACAGAAGCCATTACTTCCTTGCCTGATTCTTGCTTATTTCTTCACTTGTATTTTTAGTTGTCAGCAAAACTGTCTGGATAAGTTCAACCCATCTGAAAAGATCACAGTGCTGGCAGTATGCTCGAGCTGCAATTCTTTCTCACGACATCTCCTACTTTATCGATGGACATTGGAGGTAAAAGAAGCTGAAGAATGGCTCAGCGTTGATTTGGCTTCCATCGCTAAGAGTACACTTGACCGTGACACGTTGGTCATTGCTGGTGGAACCTTAGAGGGCGGGAAGCTTTACCGTATTCGCGTGGAAAGTTGGTTTCCCAATGGAGTATCTGGCTTCTCCGAACTTGCAAAGACTGTTAATGTTCCCCCCTCTGGAGGGTCATGTGACGCTACTCCGAAGGAGGGTTATGCGTTGAAAAAGATATTCAAAGTGCAATGTACAGGATGGACTGATACGGAGACACCGCTGAGGTTAATATTACATTATAATGTTAATATTATCAGAGTAATCATGGGCTAATCTGGTACCCAGGCGATTTTGCCTCCCTGGCGACAATACTGAAAAATACACAATTTTCCGACAAGGACGACACCTCTCTGTCTTCCTTGACAAGTATTTACGATTTAAAAATAGGATACTGCGTAGACAGTGTTAAATGACGTCAAATATTCAGGGGGTGGTAGATATTGTAACTGATCGCAAAGAATTTCACATTTGGACAAAGGCCTTTTGTCAGAGAGTGAAAGATGTTAAGAACACATTTTTGTTCTTTCTCCGATTAACGGCCTTTGCTCGAAACGTTAGAATTCTTTGCGATCAGTCACGACATTTATCAAGCTTCGAATTTTCTAGAAGTGTTTGCGACTCTCCATGTGAATATGGGTTGGTTTCAATGGGAGAAAAACTGGCTGGAACTTGTCTCCGTGTTTTAAAGAGCTCGAAACTTGTTGCTCAAAAACACCACTCGAAAAACTGGCTGTTGCAATTATCATTAGTGGCGCGTTAGCAGATTGTTAGGGTCAAGGGGAGCTGAAATCATTATACATGTTGATTGTTATCATAATCATTATTATTATCGTTATCAATGTCGTCACCATTATCACTTATTTTCATCACTATTTTCCTGTGCATGATAGAGGACAAAGTCCAAACCTTTTACAAGGGTCGATATTTTTAAGTGGGTCTTGGGCATGGGCTTCAACATTTACTACCTCTGAGGCTATTAAGATTATACTACTCTGAAAAGTCAACATAGTTGCCAAGTTTTCTGGGAAGTTACCTGTGAGATTTTCCCGACATTTTGATTCGAGAAAATCTCGGCTTCAATTTTGCACAACTTTCGTAGCACTCTCTAATTTTAATAGCATTTTTTACTTGTACAAGTTCTCCTCCTGAATGGCGCATTGCTGTTAAAAAAAGCATCAAACAAAAATGTTATGTGTACGGTAATGTTGAAGAGAAAAATACAAGAAAAATTTGTCATCAACTAGAAAACGCGTGGGCGTTTTTCCTTGTGCGTGAGACAAGCGTGGGAAAGCATCGAAATGCGTGAGTCTCACGTTCAGTGCGTGGGACTTCGCATGTATGAGTCCACTTCATGGAACATCTATCAGCACCGTCGCCTTCATTACCATAGTTCTTATTCTTTAAATTAACCTTCCTCTCCGTAGAGGGTCACGTAATAGTAACCTAGCATGCTTTTTCACTACTAAATGTTGAAATGGTAAATTTTCGACTTTATTGTGAAGTCATCTTCAAATCAACGCTTGGTCTGAAGATAATTTTGCAGTAAAGTCGAAAATTTATCATTTCAACATTTAGTCTTGTTTATAAGTTATATCTTGGGTTTTTCAAGATGTCGCTTTTATTCGGATTTTGCTTCGTTTTATACTTTTTAAAGTTGTCGGCTGGTTCTGCATACTTTTTCACATTAGTAACTGTTCTTTAGGTACAACATCCAGTACAGGAACGGTGTGGACGGACTTGTGTCCGGAATCTATGAAGGCCAAGACAATGTCCGAAGTAACATGTCTTTGCCGCTGGGAAAAGAAGCTGATAATTATACAGTGTTTATCTTCGTCAACATCATGGACAACTTTGGAGCTTACACTACAGTGGAGACGACGGTCAAAGTTAGTGAAATAATAACTTATCAAACTGACTAGGACATTCAAGTACTTTCTGACAAAATTTAGCCATTTATTTTCCATATGTTTGTCAGGCAAGTTAGACTGACTCCTTTGCAAACTCCACGAACGACGATATGAGTCCGTTATATGCCGTGATCTCAGTAAGATCATGTGACGTTAGCCTGGTAAAATAAACAAAACTCGGATTCAGGTCGATAACCACTGAGTTCTTTGGTATTTCACTTTTCATTTCTTGGCAAAAGTTAAAAATTCTCTTGTGAATCACATTTTCCCCACATTGTTGGACAGTTTTGTCTCTCTGTAAACACAGAGGTGCGAGGTTACGAACCGAAGCGCTACCAAAAAATTTAGCTGTAGGTACCTTGACTGTAAGAATTGCTGTGGGTAAGACGGTCATTGGATGTGGTGACACTGGTAAAATTTGTTTTAAATAATGTTTGCGCAAAATAACTTTGAAAGCTTCACATGAAAGAGAAAGAAATTTAGTCATCAGACGAGAGCAAATGGGAAGGCTGTAACAGTTTTAATGGGGAGGTGACTTGAAGAGCCGTGTAAGCAATATCAAGTTAGCTGAGAAAACTCGTAACAAGTGTGCTGTAGCTGGCCAGCTTGTTCAAGTCTCAAACCCGTTCCACATCTCACGATGAGCCGGTTTTAGGCTGTCTAAAATAATCTTGCACAAACCTGTGGCAAGTTTGTGGGCGGTTTTTGACAACTTGTGTGTTTTCTGGCGTATATTACTTATATTACTTATCCTAGTAATATTATTTTATGTTACTTATTACTTCAGTTAGTAATATTACTTCTTTATTACGCATATTACGTATATTACTTATACCAGTAATACTACTTTATATTACGTATATTACTTATATTACTTATATTACTTACATTACTTACATTACTTGTATTACTTGTATTACTTGTATTACTTGTATTAGTAATATTACTTTATCTTACATATATATAACTTATATAACTTATACCAGTAATAAGGAGAATATTACTAAACTTTGAACTATTTTGTGTTTATCTAGGTGACTGAAGAGAAGATGAGTGATGAAGCGTTCGGAGCACTGATGGATGACATGACGTCAGACTCTGGTGCCCTTGGTAATTTGATTGCCGAGGGTAATGCCCAAGCTATGGTCCAACTTGTTGGAGCTCTTACCTCGCTGATGAATAGCAAAGCGGCTACTACTGAAACAGAGGAAGTCACTGCTGAACCCGTAGTAGTAGAAGAAGGATCACCTAAAAGTCCGGAGGAACTGGCCAGACTGGAAGAAGAAAGGTGAGTTATGAGTTTTTAGTTATGGATGATGGAGGTGAGGGAAGAAAGTACAAGGGAGGAATTGAAAGAGGTAGCGGTGAATAACAGCGTGAGGGAGGGAGGGAGATGAGGGAGTGAGGAAGCGAGAGTGAGGACGGGAGGACGAGAAGGTAAGAGAAGGGATTGAGGGAGAGGGGAAGGGGTGGCAAGTTACGGAAAGAGGGGAGGAGAAGGCAAGAGTGAGAGGGAGTAAAGGGAAGAGCTTGTGGGTGAAGGGAATGGAGGAGGGGGGGAAGTGAGGGTCAACAGGGAGCGAAAGAGGTAGTGAGGGAGAAGGAAGGAGAAGAGAGAGGAGGTGATTAAAGGTTTCGAGGAGTAAAGGAATGAAGAAGAGAGGGAGTAAATGAGTGAGTGGCTGGTGAGTGAATAAGATGAGGTTAGGTAGGGATGAATGAGTACTTAAGGTAAGGTGTGTTAACTCTTGCAAAGTAATTTAAGTTCAAGACGATACAGCATTTTGTCGTTTGAATGATGATTACGTAAAACTGACCTCTGTGTTGTTTTAGGTTGCAGCGCGAAGCTGAAAAGAGGAGGAAGGAAGAAGAAGCACGCAGGAAGCGAATAGAGGTCTGTATGTTGGCTTGGAAATATGTATATGAGAAAAGTGAGGGAAAATGGAAATTAGGGTTGACATTAAAGTAAAGTTTGGAGAGCATAACTTCGCTTCTTCCCTGCACGGAGATTATCCAGTCCACTCCTCTCGAATACACTTTATCTCACCTCATCTCATTTAATCTCACATCACCTCTCTTCACCTCACCTCACCACATTTCATCTCTCATCACTTCACCAGTTCACCTCACCATATTTCATCTCTCATCACTTTACCAGTTCACCTCACCTCATCTCTCTTTACTTCACCTCATCTCTCATCACTTCACCAGTTCATCTCACATCTCTCTTCACTTCACCTCATCTCTCTTCACTTCACCTCACCTTATTTCATCTTTATTTACCTTATCTGACCTTTCTTCTACCTCACGTTACCTTACTTCACCTCTCTTCTCGTCATCTCACCTCACCTCACCTTACTTGTTGTTCACCAAACTGTTGTTTCTTTACAGATTTTACAGTACAATATTTGTTTCTTTAAGAATTTTATCTTTAACAATTCAGTACTTTAGTAAGATGCGCCTGTAAATTTATATTTCTTTTTTCCCCCCTTTCTTTCTATATTTCTTTTATATCCTTTTTATGTACCATAACCTTCTGCGAAATTTAGGCGCGAGAGAAAATGGTTAACGCCATGGCTTCCGTTCAAGTAGATTCGATTAATACTGTACAACAGACATCATCTGCCCTTCAATCTCTTCTCGCAACTCCTGAAGAAGTATCTCCCACGGCTCAGGTACAGCACTAATTGACGTTTAAAAGTCAGAGTTATAATAATTTGCAGTAATTTGCAGTGCTCCAAATGAAAACACTTCAAACATGAGCTATGCTGGCAACAACGATCAAAGTGATGTAATGAAAACTCTGGATATCAGAATCATTGTTTCGAACATGTTGGTGGCTTGACTCCATCGGAGACACAAACATTGTTTTTGTTTGTTCGTTTTCAGACGGCAGGCAGTGCAGCTATGGAAAAGATGGCGGACTTCATGCTATCAAATGCAGGCGCGTCTAGTGGAAGTGCCATTGAGTCAGCGGCTACGGGCTTGGTCTCTGGTCTTGGTTACATGATATCCGCCTCCTCTGCAACGTTAGTTAATAGTGATAACGAGACAAGTACAGGGGCACCAGTTAACAAGACAGCCCGTGTAGCGCAGGTATGAAGTACGGCTTTTCAGTGTCTCTTTCCATATTCTAGGGCGTGTTCTACTTTCCGTCAACAGTAAAACGTAGATAAAGATCGTTACCAAGTTCATCAATCTCATATGCTGCTCCATTATGATCTCGCTTCATTTATGACGCCTGAACAAATATTTCATGATGTTAGCCTCGGAGAAACGCCATCAACATTTGGTTCAACAACGTTAAATATAATTTAACATCGGTGGCATACGCGCTTAGATTAATTTTTGCTCTTCCCAAGAGGCTGCCACGTGTTGGGGCTTCTACTATACCAAGTTACTAGTTACTAGGCCTTCGTTTTAACATAATGACCTGCCTGTCATTGTGTTACGTTAAGTCTACGAGACCTGATTTTCAAACGTGTTGATGGTGGTAAATCGTCCTTGCTAGTGTAGTCTTAAGAGAGACACTCATGGCGACTGTGTTTGTGACTGATGTTTTGACGGCCTCACTAGCAGTCATCTTCAGTCTCCTTTTCGACTCTGAAGATGGCTGCAGCTAAGGCTGTCGAAACTTCAGTCTTTCTCGAGACTACACTAATCTGGACGGTCTACCATCACCAACATGTATAGATTCTCCAGGATTCAAACGATTTATTTTAGGACACGGTTTTATTAAATGCCAGTGGCCCTACCCCATAAAGAACCTCGTTCCTGACATGATCGGCAAGACACGTCACGAAAGTTTGTCACGGACACAGCACAAAAAAACACAGCAAGATACGATGCGCATATGATGTTAAACGATGCAATACAATGAAGCTTAATGGCCGCTTTCCGGTAGACGAATTTCTTCGCGTAAAGCGACTTTTTCTTTTGTCTCATAAGATTCCGGCTGGAACTAATGATGGATCTATTCAATATAAACAATGAAAAGTCGATTCGCGGGACAAATTTCGCGTGGTGAAAACTGGCTTGAGACAGCATTTTTGACCCCGAGCGCTAACAATAGAATATATTTTTATTAGAATTACGTCATGCCAGTTGAATTATAGTAATAATTTTAATATTTAACCTTGTGTTGTCATAACATGCGCGTGCCTTTTTTTTATCACTTGAGCTTTTCATTTTCCAATATATTGTCAGGCTAAATCCGTGGTAGCCGCCCTCGTGGCTGCAACGGACAAGACTTTTCAGGCACTCGCGAGTCAAACTTCAGTTGGGGAAGATCCCACGGAAATCAATACTCCTGCTATGAGTTTATCTGCCGTGAAGAAATTGCCATCTGAAGTTGCTGGATCTGGTCTAAATGTAGGGAGTGGCAAGTTTGGCTTGCCCATGACGAGCACCGGGAATGCGACCGATGATTCACCAGTTGATATGAAGGTAATGCCACGTGGGCCCTGGAAAGGATTGAAATGCGGTATGAATAAAAGATGTAAATCCAACCATAGAGATCATATATAACTAGAGAAGGCATGTAGGCCAAAAATTGGGGTCAAATTGAATGTCGCCATTTTGAGTAAATTTGGGAGCAAGTTGTTCTTCTCCAGGCCCTTTTCGTTCTGTTTGAGAACCCCAAGGTCGAACTACTGATGTTTAGGAAATTGTTTCGAGTTTTTTTCCGATAGCTGAATAGGAAGAAAACTGCTTCTCTAGTTATAAGTCGGGTTTTTTTCGCGTTAATTGTTTTACAATCTCTTTTTAAAAAACAACAAAGAAAAACAAGAGGCAAAAACAAAGTGGCCTTTCTTCGACCAATGACCTTGAACCTTTCATGGCTTTGTTTGGTTTGCCCGCTAATTTTTTCAAAAAAAGTGTTATGAATATTTTTTAATACTAAGACATCTTGTGAGGGAATACTTGTGCAGAAATTTTATTTCCAAATGTCAGTGATGAGTCCCAGTTCTTTATTTCAAGAGGTAAGGGTTTCAAGTAATACCTCCATCAATAATTGAAGCTTTTCTGGTTTATTTACTCGCATAGCTAAACTTAAAAAGTGCCTGAAAAATCGAAGGAAGATTGCAAACAAGTTTGCCGCTCGTTACGAGTATTCTTGTTAAAAAATTGTCTCAATATTATCTCGATCTTCTAGTTAGCTCGGCTAAACTATGCCACCTGTCCTCCTTAGACTTCGCTTTTTATTCTTTCAATGTAGGGAGTTGGCTCCAAAGACAATGCATTCTCTTGGGATGATAGCGCGAATAGCGTTCAAACTGAGGTGATGACGTTAGAACTTCGCAATGCCACAGGGCACGTGATACCGGTAAAGAACCTCTCGGAACCTGTCTCGATCTTTGCTTCAACCGGTCAAACACCCGGCAAGCCAACGACTGTTGAGGTCCAGTACAAAGAAATGATATTCCACTCGTTGACTGTTGATAAGAACGATACCTCAATACACTTTGAAGTTATCCCTGTCGATCCAAATACGGAACTTATCGTCTTCCTCAAGCGTGGTGCAAGACCTACCAAGACTGACTACGACTATCAACAGGTGATCCCAGACGATTCCGCGGAGAACAACACTTACCCTAAAGATCGTCATTTGTTCTTCATATCCAATGCCGACACGAACCGGACAACCGCCGGGAAATGGTACTTGGGGGTCTATTATAACGGGACCTTGGAACCCGAGTACAAGATGGTCGAAGGCTCTCAGAAAATGGAAATTTTTTTTCCACCTCTGGTTAATTACACCTTGTTAATGTACGCTTCTGGATGTTTGTTTTGGGATGAGGAAAATGACAAATGGAGTGGAGACGGTTGTGTGGTAAGGCTTTGCATTTTTGTCTAACTGAACCACCGTTTACACTGTTCAATGTTCGTGGAGTCGACATGTCAACTTTTGGGAGTAACTTGCTGATCGAGACTTTGACAAATGTAAATTGATGTAAATTTGATCATTTGAAGTCAACATATCGATGAAATCTTCTGTCAACATTTGTTGATATGTTGATGATAATAAACCTCATACAGTATAGATTTTCATTCACGTGATCCCTGATTTTCATGAAAATCAAAATAGCTGGCATTCACTAGCTCGTGAACGTTTCCGGCCAACATGTTGTAATGTTGACTAAACAAACGTTAAACAGTGTAAAACGATCTCTATTGAAAGTTTTCAGTATTTCCTTATTCAACTCATTTATAATTCATTAGGTTTCCACTTGACCAGGGAACGTAGTTCTATGACGTGAATAGAATATGATTCGTGGGCGAAACACTGATGTCCAACTGAATAGTAGTGACAAATGACGGCCGTTATTACCAATGGAAGAGATTTCCTTACATTATGGCTTAACCCTTTCCGGTCCGTACCCGACTTTTTAATTTTACTCTGGCTAATGCCAGACGATTTTACTTTTCAAGGGAAAACCTCTTGGATAGGAAAAGGTTAATTTCACGAGAATACATAATATCAAATAATAGTGAACTGAACAGAGCCAAGTATGGTATTACTCAGCCGTTAAATGTCCTCAGAATATGATCGTTTTAATACTTGAAAGCGGTTGAAACACTACATTTTCTTTCCTTTCCCAAAAAGACCAATGCCAGGTACATGTATTTTGAGAAAGGAACTGGGAAAGAATCTTTATGACCTTAATGGGGCGCAAGAGAATCGATATTTTAGGTAATTTAGGATTCAGACTAGAGAACTTAGGTGAACTCGGTGGTGGAAATACGACTAAATTTCCTCTGTTTAATTCTCCCCACGCAGGTTGGACCACAGAGCAAAATGGACTTGGTGCAATGTTTGTGCACTCATTTAACTTCCTTTGCGGGTGATTTCTTCGTCATGCCGAACGCCATCGATTGGAGCGCTATCAGCCTGGACAACCTGTTCTCGAATCCAACTGTGTTTGCCGTTGTCATGGCAATATTTGGTGTTTACGTCATGGGTATGGTCTGGTGTCGCAAAAAGGACAAGCAAGACTTGCAGCAGGTGTGAGAAACTAAAATTATTATCACGATATGTTAGAGCCAATCTCGATAAGATTTCGTTGTGATGAATTTTTAAACACGTACATATCAACAACACAGAAAATTTAATATCATAATCTCTATATCTTATGTAACATTGTAAACACAATGATTCCCAAAATACGCGGCTCCCAGAAATTCGGGAAATTCATGTATGCGCCAAAGTTTGCGAAACTTAAGGTAACTTTTCCTTATTTACAGCCCAAGAAGGCTCTCAAATCATGCGTCATAATTTTATTTCCCCCAATAAAAAATTCATTCAGTCTTAAAGTCAGAGCTGCATTTTTTGTATTTTCATTTCCTGCTTTTCATTTTAGATTGGTACGACTCCCCTACCAGACAACGACCCCCGGGATACTTATCTCTACGAGTTAGTCTTCTTCACGGGTCATTCCGCTGGTGCAGGTACAACCGCGAACGTATACGTCATTCTGGAAGGGACTGTGGACGAAACTTCGCCTCGACCAATGAAAGACCCGGTCCGAACGAAATTCTTGAAAAGCGCAGTGGACACTTTCTTATTGGCTGTTCCCTCGTCGCTAGGCCGCCTCAAAAATCTCCGCGTGTGGCATGATAATGCCGGTCATTCCCCGTCGTGGTTCCTCCAACGTGTCTTGGTCCAAGATCTGCAAACCGACAAGAAAACTTGGTTCTTATGCGATAAATGGTTAGCTGTCGAAGAAGAGGATGGCTTAATCGAGAGAAACCTGGTACCAGCTACCCGGGATGATTTGACAAGCTTCAATTTGCTCTTCTCAACTGAAGCCCGCAAGAGTTTGACTGACAACCATTTATGGTTCTCCGTGGTCAAGAGGCCCCCGCGCAGCACTTTCACACGGTGTCAGCGGTTGTCATGTTGTTTGTCCGTTATCTTGACCACGATGCTGGCGAACGCCATGTTCTTTCAAACTGACAGTTCGTCATCAACTGGAACAGAACTCCGGTTGGGCCCGATCAGCTTCTCGGTCAAACAGTTATCAATTGCAATAACGAGCAGTTTGGTGGTGCTACCTGCAAACATACTTATCGTAACTTTGTTCCGCAAGGCCGGTCCGAAACAGAACAAAAATCCCTCGGACCCTAATCAAAAGGTGCATAAGTATATATGGTTAGAATATCTAGCAGTAATATGTACTGTGTATTGCTTTTAAATCACAAAAAGCTGCGTTGGAACTGAACTAATAGACAGTTCGCGCGCAGAGCTCACGAAAGTTTGCACCAAGAGCAAAATTTGTGGGCAGTTTCACTGCGGAGGTTTGGCACACACAATTATGGCTTAGTGGCTGGCTCTTGTTTCGGGATGATTTGGCATTTACATGACCTTTGAACTCTTTAGCATAGCTGAGCTTAGCTTTCCTCACCTAACCTCACCCCACCTCACCTTATCTTACCTCACCTCACTTTATCTTACCTTGCCTTGCCTTACCTCAACTCAACTCAACTCAACTCAACTCATCTCACCTCAACTCACCTGACCTGACCTTATCTTACCTCACCTAACCTGAACCTTACCCCACCTCACCTTGCCTTATCTTACTTTACCTCACCTCACCTTACCAGACGTTAAACTTCAAACCATGCCATAACTTGCTAAGCCTTGCCTTAATTTACTATCATTTACCTTAACGTATCTTACACTTCAGGCCCAGAAATATGCCGCTGAAGAGGAAAATAAACAGGCTGACGAGAAAAGGAAAGAAGATGTAATAAAGGTAGAAGATGAAGTAGAAGAAGATGAGAGTAACAAGAAAAGGAAAAAGAAAAGTGGTAAACTACCACATTGGGTCATCTATATCGCTTACGCCGTGGTAGCAGTGGCCAGTTTAGTGTCGGCCACTTTTACAGTGTTTTACGGGCTCACTTTTGGTGTGGAGAAGTCTCAGAAATGGATCATGACAATGATGATCTCTTTCTGGCAAGACGTGTTGGTCTCTCAGCCGCTCAAAGTGTTTGCTGCCGCGACATTCTTCGCGCTTGTCATCAAGAACCCAGACAAGGTAAGATGACATAAAATGAGGAGGAGATAGAACAGGATGAATGGAGTTAATGAAAATTGAGGGAAGAGAAATGAAATGAAAGGGGCCAATGACAAGAAGGAAAAGAAGTGGAACAGAGGGGTGTTGCTTGGGAGAAGTATGGCGAGGGGAGCGAAGATAAACCATGGGTTTATTGCCATGGTCTAATGACTGGGTGCACGTAAAATAACAGATATTGTTCACAATACATAGATTCACTGGCGAAGTAGTAGGAGGCAGGAATGAGCTGTCCCACTAACTTATTTCGTCAGTGCATTTCGTTGGCAGAAGATTGCTGTCTGTTTGTTTTTCTTTCATCACCAACTGGCTAATTTTTAGATGTAAAGTAATGGGCTAAGACTGAACGTTCATAGCTAAGGAGGCAGTCCTTTGGGGACCACATTAGTTGGCATTGAGGCGCCTTCATAACGGCGCCATTATCCTGCTGCGTGAACCTGATGTGCCAGAGGATGACGTCAGAGATTTAGAGAAGTAATGTTATGAGGGGAAGAAGGAAAAGATGAGCCGTTGGGTTAGGTGAGGTCAGGCAAAGTGAGGTAGGGGGATGTAGGGTTACATAGGGAAACGGGAAGTCAAGCTAAGCTATACTGGTTTAGCTGAACTGAAGAGAGATGAAATGAAGTGAAGTAAAGTAAGTAAAGTGAAGTAAAGTAAGTAAAGTGAAGTAAAGTAAGTAAAGTAAACAGAAGAGAAGGGAAGGGAAGGGAAGGGAAGGGAAATTTAAACCTTACGATGTATTAAAGTCTGTTGTATTAAAAATTTCTCGAAATGACAAGTAAAAACATAACTGTAGCCCTTTTTGAAGGTCTTTCGCTGGAAAAGTCAATGTCTATCAACTTCGCTTGCAATGTTGAGAAAGATTAGTTAGTATTTCATTAGTTTAAACATTTAAAATTTAGGACGTTTCCTTTTTATTTCTTATTTGAAGGTGGCAGAGGAGGAGGATGACAAAAAGAAAGATGGCGGTGAAATAAAATCCGACGAAGAACTTGTTCACAAAGAGAAAGACAAAAATGATAAGGAAGAAATCGATGATATCAAAAAACTCGCGTTAATGCCGAAACAGCCAGACCAGGTGAAACTGGAAGAAATGAGACGATTCAAACTGAAACAAAAACTAATGTACCGGATTATCAAAGAGATTCTCAGTTATATTATCTTCGTGATGATCTTGTTGACCGTTGCCTATGGTAACCGTGATTATAGATCGCATCACGTGAATAATGCTTTGACATCCTATTTCATGGGAGGAACCTACTCTGGGAAAATGACCATCGATGATGTAAGTATGATAAAATATGACGTAAGCATGATAATGTACAATAACGTAAGGTTGTTGGTATGGGAGGGAGGAATATACAACATGTACGATAGTGTGTATGCACATATATGTCTCAACGGTGAATCCAAAGAACATTGGCATTTTAATCAAACAGTCTTGATCGAAACGTTGAATTTGAACCAAAAAATGTGCCCAAGTTGTTTGGCAAGTGTTTTCACTAGTACAAGTGACGTTCACAATCACAACACAAAGTGAACTGTATAGTTTCTCATTCCCACAGCAAATTACATCAAAACATCATTTGTTTACGGAGATGCGAAGCTTTGGAATTGCCTCCCAACTGATATAAAACTACTGCCTTTTTCATCACATAGTTTGTATGTTTGTACTTAGTTTTATGAAATTGCTTAATTCTTTTTATGTGCGATAGTGGAGGTGAAATTAAGTGCCATCCCTCTTTATTAGTAGAGGCAGCACGGCCTACTGGAAGATCATCTTTTTTTCTTTTTTCTTAGTCACTGGCGAAGTAGTACCGTGTATAAATAAACTAAATAAACTCAATTATCAGCTAAAATGTCAATTCTTTTTGCGGTTTCTTTCTCATTCTTCCCCTAGTTTTAAATTTATCTATTCACAGACTAATTTCTCGATTTTAGAAATCTTTAGTTTTAAATTATTAACATGTTTTTTTCCTCTTCCTTCTCAGATCAGTGACATTAATGAATTTTATAAATACCTCAGAAACTCTCTTCTTCCAACATTGAAGCCAGATTTCTGGTATGGACCTTTCGACGATCCAGTTTCCAAAGTTACAACCGATAAAGGAGATACTTATGCCTTATCTTCCCCAGGCCCTAATGGAACAAAAGTTTACAGCCGAGTTTATCCGTATCCCAAAGGTTATACCGCTGATCGTGCGAATGCCTGGCTTGTAGGGATTCCGCGAATCCGACAGCTCAGAGTGATTGATGGTAAGTATCAGGCATGGGAAGCAGCGAAGCCTACGAGGACATCAGCATCCCCTTTATACTTTTATCCCAACTAGCATTAGACCCGGCGATATTTTTCCTGATATACACCGAAAAAACATGCTATAGCTAAAAGTGAAAGTTATTACTTTGTTCTTTTATATAAGAATGTTCATTTCAAACAAAACGCTTATTCCTCACAGAATAATCAAAATTGTCACAGCTTGACTTCAACACGCTTTTTCAAACAATGTTAAATTTTATAAAGCGTTTTCATTTAATTTCTGTTTCCCTCAGTGCATGATTTCCACCCTTTATTGAAAAGTCTTCTCAACGAAGACCATTTGGTGTCCAGTCAACGACGTTTGCAATTAAACAGATGATTGCCATAGCAATGCAATTAGGCGCAGATCTATAGGGGGACGTAAGGGGCGTGCGCCCCTCGTTTTGCACATACGAGCCACTTTGCCTACTCTAGACGCAGACGGTTTTCTGTAATGATAATGGAAATAGAAATAATCTCAGTTACTACAATTCGTTTTTTGTAATCGCAACTGGGAATGCTCTCCGGGAGGTAAAGACAGATCAATGAGAATTGTGAAAAATATAAAGGTGATTGTCGTGATGCATTGATGATCTTTGTCTGTAGCCAAAAAAACATTCTGCTTAGAGATATACTATAAAAATATTTACTTGTCTTTCATTTTTCGTAAAGAATTTTGTTATTTATGACTAGGTATTTTCTTAAAATCTCCCTTAAAACTTTAAAATTTCCCGGGGGAGTATCCCCCTAGACGCCCTAGAAATTTTTCGCGACAGTGGTGGCGAAGGAATTAACCTCTAAATTTTCTATTATTGCAGAGGGTTGTGTATTCCCCAAAGGAGTTGATCATCTCGTTGGACGATGTTCGCTGCCATATAGTTACAATAACGAGGACGAAGGTTACTACGAACCAGGCTGGATTCCGATGAACGAAAGTAAAGTGGAGGAACTGAAAGATGACGATTGGTTCAAGTCACCTTGGGCTTACAAAACAGCATGGCAATTACAAGGCACGCCATACTGGGGATATTTCCACACCTACTGGGCCGGTGGTAAGTAAAAAAAAGTTTGTTTGAGGCAATCGTGATTGAAACTTCATGTCGCTGACAATTAACAAGTAAGCTAGTTCTATCACATTGCACTTTTTTCTCGACACAAAACTACCATAAGTATTTCAATAGAATGTTTGGCGCAACTGTATAAATATCAAGTTAACAAATCAATTATAGATACAACTACTTAAATTAATAATTAGTGGAATAAATCGTTAAACAAATACATAACTATGTAAGTAAATAAATATACAAATAAATAAATAAATAAATAAATAAACAATCTTAATTCTGTCAACCATAGGTTACGTTGCAGAGCTCAGTGACTCATACGAAGAAGCTATCAACCAGTCATTAGAACTTGAACAACTAAACTGGCTGGACAGTAAAACGCGTGCAGTGTTTTTCGAATTCACGGTCTACAACCCTTTCACAAACTTTTTTGCCGTGGTGAACATATTAGTGGAAATATTAGCCACCGGAGGTTATTACCCTTACCCGTACATTGCCACCACCCGGCTGTATCGTTACATTGGTGCCGAGGCGATGGTAATCATGGGATTGGAGGTGGTCTTCTTTGCTTACCTTCTCTATTATATAGTTCGTGAGGTGAAGGAACTCAGGAATGTTGGTCGGTCAGCGTACTTTAGAGATCCTTGGAACTATTTTGACATCGTGGTAATCATTTGTTCAATTCTCACCATCGTTTTCTATTTCATGCGGATGGTTGGCACAAACGTTGTGATCAAGAGAGCCAATGACGATCCATATTCGTTCACGAATTTCAACTACATCGTTGCACTAGACGACTTGGTCACTTCTTTCATGGCGTTCACCGTTTTTGTCTCTTTCCTCAAGTTCATGCGTCTTTTGAGGTTCAACCGTCGCATCGGAATGCTGTCGTCCACGCTCAAGGCTTGTATCAAACCTCTTTCTTCTTTCTTCTTGCTCTTCATCATCATTTTCTTGGCCTACTCCCAATTCGCCTTCCTCATCTTCGGCCCCAAGATGTCCGACTACTCATCGTTTCATCGCTGCTTGGCCAACATGCTCGGCATGACTTTAGGCTCCTTTGACTTCGACGCCTTGGAATCAACCAATCGCATTCTCGGCCCAGTCTTTTTCTTCTCTTACATTATGGTCATGGTGATGATCCTAATGAATGTTTTCCTCTCCATCATCAACGACACCTTCAATGAAATTAATTCGGATGTTTCGAAACAATCAAGCGACTCGGACATTGCAGACTTCATGTTGAACCGTTTCGTGGCCACTGTGAAACGAACAGGAGCCACCATTCAACCAATCTACAAAGAACCAAAAGACCGACTAGACCAAAACCTCCAGGACATCGAAGATCTTTCCGACAACATTCAACTGGCCATGCGCAGCTTATGTCTCGAGAGCATCCGTCACACGTCGTGGTTTAAATCCGAGGATCTCGAAGAAACTTACAAGAAGCGTGTCCTCTTTCAGTTAATCATGCTTACGGGTGAGAATTTCACGGAGAGCGAGGTATGTGATGCAATCCCAGTCCTTGATACCGTCTTGGCAAAGTACTCGTCTAAAGATCTGACGAGAATCATTCAGAATTTCCGAGAAAAGTTAGCGCGCGAAGAAAGAGAAGATGCGGAAGCGGCGCTTGAAGAGAAAGTAAAGGATGGAGAGGATAGGGACAGTGAGGACGCCGAGGACACCGAAGACACCGAGGAAGATTCAAAGTCCGAGAAAGATGATCAGAATGCGATGTCGGACGGGGAAGGTGGAAACGACATAAGATTTGATTTCTAGGAAAAGCTGTAAAAATAGAAAGTGATGCTAGTTAAACCTCGACGTCGCAACATTTTGACATCATTTATCAAGAAGACACGGTTTTATGGTATTGGTCGTTATTTCATTACTATATCACTTTGCTAATGCCGAGTTCTTTGTGTTAAGGGCAAACGTACAATTCAGCACATAATTTCAAATATAATTTTACGTTTTCACCTTGTGGACTGAATCTGCATTGATACATTAAGAACTTGGCTTCAGGAAAGTGATCTACAGATACGTCGTCATTTCAAAATGCTATCTTGTTCGGGGCTAGAAAATATGTGGAGTTGAGCGTGGTTTAAGTATTTGTGGAGAATAATTTATGTGCTTGGTAAACATGAAGTGCAATGACATCGCCTGATAAAAAGACCATTTATTTTTACTCGGATAACTGGCACGTCAGTGTAAATATCGGTGAAATACTGATTAACTGTGTTGTTCACATTAAAAATACCTGATAGCAACGTCTGGTTTACATTTGTCGTAAGAATCGCCGACAATTGGCGGCAGTCCTGTTCCCAATTGAGGTCATCTGTAACGTATTAATGTTAAGGTATCTCTGTCACTTATTAGATCTCTGTTACGTATTAATGTTATACATCTGTGTAACGTATTAATGTTATTTATCTCTGTCACGTATTGTCATACATCTGTGTAACATATTGTTCCGTATCTCTGTCATGTGTTAATGTTATACACCTGTGTAACATATTCCTGTTACACATGTCTGTCACGTATTAATGTTATACACTTGTGCAACGTTTTAATGTTACATATCTCTGTTCTTGATTCTTACAAATCTTAGCGATTCTTTGGCTGGCCATGTCTACACTATTCTTAAAAATCACCAACTGTCTGCGACCGTATGGCATTCATCTTTCAAAGAGAAAGTATTCCGATTATTAGAATCAGATCGGTGAGCGTTTAGGAGGGCACTTCTCTCGGTTCACAATTGTCATCAGATCCACCAACCATCGCGAATCCCAAATGTCCCTGATTCTTACGACAATCCTGAACCAGACTTGAGTAGAACACGATACACCAGGTGTCAGACAAGTAAAGGCGCCTTCTCAGGGCGCTTTCTTTTATTTTAATTGAATTCTCTTATTTTGAATCTAAGTTTAAGAAAGACTCAGTTTTACTCTAGAATTAATGAGGTGTATAGAGATTGAATAACCAACAGCAATCCACTGTGTTGCGTGTGTTCTATCAACATCATTTGACTCATTTATTACTGATACCTGTTGCATACCTTATACAGTGTGCAATTGTTTTCCTTTATCATGCATCTGGTGTATCTGATATAGTGCAAATCTAATTTTGCTTTTGGTAGACTATATGACGTGGCATTAGCGTTGCCAAAATATAATAACTTTAGTCAAATTACCTCCTGTTGTTATATTAATTATAATTCAATTTTTAATTCTATTGTCATCTCAGTACATCTCTCTTATGCTCTTAATAAAAACAGTCTCTTTTTCTCTGTTGCCTGTATAACATTTTATTAAACCATCAGTCTTTGCAACAGTAAAGCCATAGGAAGTACCAATGCTTGCAAAATCCAAACACCAGTACCAAAAAAGTAGAAATCGATCTGCATCAAGCTGAGACTAGTTGTTTAAAAGCTGATTAAGGCTAATTGAGGATTAATTACTGGTAAGTGACTGGCTAACCTCTTACGTACGTGATGTCGACAAGCTACCATAGATGTGAGTACGCTAAGCTGCTTCAGGAAGACGCGATGAGTTGAAGAAGCATACAGATCACTGGTAAAATTGAGTAGAGTAGGTTATTTTAATATTCTTACCTGTACATTAAGTATTTCACTTTGAAAATGTTGCGCGTCAGCAACGAAACGTCAGTAAAGCTTTTATAAACTAACATGTTTTTTTATTTGTCCTGATTTATCCCGTCATGGCTATTCACATTAGAATCTTGAGCTGGGCCTTAATATTCATCCTAAGACTACGATTTCCGCCTGGTAAATCTCTGGTCAATATCGTGGTGTGGATATCTCCTACAAATCGAGTGGCAAACAATTGGAATGAATGCGAAACAGCAGGATTTGGCAGCCTCTGGCCTTTGCTGACATGCTGAGGGAAGTTTCGAACTGTTGCAGAAACTTCGTTTTGCAAACGGGGGATGACATGACTTATTTCGTCCTCCCTTTGCCATTGGGGCTGGTTGGTTGAAATATTTGGTGAATTATAATAATGAAAAAATATTTTGAAACCACAAGCCGTTGATTGGTATCACGGTGGTAGCGCTTGTGCCTCTGGCCTTGGAGACTAAAGTCCGATTCCAGCAGCGTGTGTTTTCGCGTTTTCACAACTTGGCCTTGGTCACATGTGAGAAAAGTATTGTCCAGTTTCGTTCTACCAACTCTACGAAGCACAGTAGTCTTCGACGGGGTAACCCTGGTTTCACCCTGTGGTAACACTGTACCCCAAAGGTAGTGATCTTTACTGGATCTCTGGCAAGAACAGTTCAGTTATAACCCAGCAAAATTAAAGATTTTTACCGACTGAAATACAAATCAGCTGAGTTAGAGACTGGAAAAAACCCCCCATGATTTATAGACATACTGTGCATGAAAATCTGCTGGTTTCAATGGACACGTGGACAACTTCTTTCTTAAACAAAAACAAAAAAAAGATGTTTATGAGCGAGATTGTATAACTGAGAGTAAAAATCTAAATCAGTGTAAACCTTCGGGTTTTCAATTAAAATATACGGTTTTAAATTATCATATCTAAATCATAATTTTGCTTGATTAAAATTTGAATGCTTGACACAGTTCCTTCAAGATGATTTATCACAGCAATTTCTTTTACGATCAAGACATATTTCTACGAAGGCTAAAACTCCACGTTCTTTTTTAACAATTTTCAGTTTAATATAGAAAACATGATTGTTGACAGATGGGCAATAATGAATTACTTGCAATGTTTTTCGGTATGCTTACAAAATTCGCATGCTGATTGGTTGCTGAACTGTCTGATATTTTACGACATTGGACCGACCGGTTCCATCATTCCCGTACGCTTTTTATTCCGTAGCGGTAAGTTTAGGCGGGAAAATCTTCGAGCTGCTTTCAATGAAGTTTAAGAAGAATTAATCATCTACCATGAAAAATTCCGAGTGATAAAATGTGGTGAAACACTATTACTGCTTTAGTTCAAAGCTAATTGTCGAAAAGTACGGCCGATAAATGTTTAACTGGTCGAAACATGGAGCAAGACGAACAAGAAACGAGGTACGGTAAACACCGACATCCTAGGACGAAAAGCCAGTTTAAAATGGGCAAGAAAACCAACCGAAAGCCATACAGTAAATTCATTATGAAGCTCGTTTTTTCATTTTGTATTCGAAAGTATTTGCCTTCTGTTTTTTCGTACAGACCTAGTGCCTTCGCCACTCGCTCTGTACGAAAACCTCAGATAAATACTTTCCCGTATGGATCTCGCTCTCGGTTAGTAAGTATTTAATATCTCTTTAGTTTTTGAAAGAATAATAATGGAATGGTAAATACAGTCCAGTGCCTACAGACCCTCAATTGGCGGAAAGACGGTGCTGTTCTTTGTTTTGAAGGAACCTTTGAATGGGTTTTCTGATTTTGGTGTCAGGGGAAGATTATCTATGACATATTTGTGGAAGTTGATCGTCCAGGTTAGTGTAGTCTTGAGAAAGCCTGTTGGTGGAAGTGACTGACATTTCGACAGTCTTGGCGGCGGTCACCTTTTGACTGAAGATTCTCAAGACTACACTAACCTGGACGATCAACTTCCACAAATATGTCACGATTCTCCCAGGTTCAAACCATTTACTTTATTACGAAGATTATCTATATTGATAATTCACAAACGTTTCGCACTGCATGAACGTTTTTCGGTTTGGTTCAATACGTTGGTGTGAAACACTTCATGTTGTGATCCTAAAAGATTCATAACGGGATGAACTCAAGGAGGCGTAAGTGATGGAGGAGAATAAGTGCTTTTAATTTGTATTTAGGCGCGATTAATATGCTTTTTATCATTGGATAACAGTGAAGCCAACAAGCACTTCGCAGCAGCCGAATTGTTGAGTTGGCCAATCGTTTTACTGTTTTAGCTCCCTTGGGAGTTCAACCGGTTTCACCATGCGGAATACTTGCTTTAGTCTGCTTCAAAGAGAGCGGGCAAGATGGCGATACAAAGACATTAATGTTCGGGAGTTTTAGGCCCAGAACGTTCACTGACAAATTCAAAATGGTTGAAAAACAAAGGATTTCAAGGTAAAGGACCTATTTTTCTTCACTCACTTCGCAGTGGGCAAAGAATCAAAATTATCCAGCCGATAACAAGCGCGTTTGCCATCCTGCACGTGGTTGACATAGTGCACAGATTTGGTGAAATGAGTAACTGAACGATAACCTTTTTTCGTTCTGTTACAGGTTTCGTTGGTCAGTTCTCGTCCACCGCCTGCATAAAATCAGTACAAACTCTTGGACCTTGGAGTATTTCTTTGATCCCCATCAACAAAGTAAGTAAGTAAGTAAGTTTGTCATTGCACTCAGAGTCACGTTGAAGTATAATGGTACACGTACCGTTGGTGTTTTACAATAGGTATTGACGTTTATTTCTCCCTCACTTGATAAAATTCATTAAAGCCAGTGATAAACGATATAATATCGCTTTGCACCGGTGGGCATCATGGTGATACGTGCATTTGATGTAAAGCGGCTACACAATCCAATATTTCTTGCACCTTACCTTTTGCAAGAAAAAATGTTTGACCGAAGTCAAACTTTCATCCAACCAACATTGTTAGATAAACAAGTGATGGCCAGCGTTGTTCAACGTTTGAACATTTGTCTGGGTCTTCATTCGACTTTAATTTTTATCAAACATTACATGTACATTTTGGCAAATTTATTAGTAAATTATGATTGACACCAAGTTTAACGCGAAGATAGTGGTGCGTTGGACTTCAAAGACTAAAACTATATCTCCTTATACCTTATCTCATGGTTGAAAGAAGCCAAAATGGGGGCAGTTATGTACAGTAGATCCAAAACACAATTATATTTCTTCTCTTGTGGGACTGTCAGGCACATGGAAAAAAACTGTTTTAAACCGTGCTGTTTTTCATGGGCAGTTAATTCTGAAAAATATACAGTCTAGTAGGCATTGTCCTTTACTGTACTTTCTCGGGATTAAAAAGAAAACTTTCAAAGAAAAACCAATCTTTTGGTTTGCTAAGTTTTTGGCAATAGGTCATGTTTTATCACATAGGGGACTGGGGTGACCAGCACGTTGACTTTCATGTCAGCCTTGATGTTTACATCAAAATCCAGTTTATAGGTATTGTTCCAGTAATTTTAGAGTCTAATGTTATTGTAGCGGTATAGGAATAATTCGTTATGGGGGAAAGAGGGGCTGAGAGCCTACCATGATCAGTGAACAGCAGATTACAGTACAAGGGCTTGAAAGCCAGTACATTGAAACTGCAGTGATCTGTGTTAGCTTTTGTAACCCATTCTGAAGGGAAAATATCATCTAACAAATAATTGTTACCAATATTTAATATAATGCTGCCTCTGATTGTGTGTTATTTGTACTCTGCTCTTGATGAAGCACAGAAAAAAAGCACCGGCAAAAATTTTTAAAAAAATGTTCTTGAGGATCTCCTGGTCTTGACCAGTCAAAAATGTTTCAAATTTTTGACATATAGTATAAGGAGAAAGAAATATTTAATTGGTGAAATACAATCTTTTCGTTATTTTGTGTCTGACTCTATTTTATAAAATAAATAATTCATGATTTGGCATCATCCATTCAGTTTTGAATGCACTTGGGAAATTTGGGACTACACTCCAAAATCTAGATTTGCTCTGAACTATTGCCCCAATGGATTGCATCAAATCACGAACCATTTCTGTAATGTAACACAGAAGTGGAGGGACAAGGCACTGTGCATTGGTCCCAGATATGGTTCTACAAACCTTTCACTGAGGAAAATGGCAGGCATGCTGAGCACTGCATGCCTAACCCAATGTAGGTGTGCAGTGGCATGTGAAATTATATTTAGTTGTAAATCATAGCCTATAATACATAGAGGGTTTGGGGTAAATCAAAATACATCAGCATTCAAACGAGTAAACAACCAAATATCTAGATGTAAAGACTGTTGTATTAATTCAGAAGTCACAACAGCATAGAAAATGGAAAGAAAGGAAGAAAAAATTATATTACTGGATGTATCAAAATACATTTAAACAACAAACCCATCTACAGATAAAAATTTTGTTACATTAATTCATGAGTCACAACAGCATAGCAAAGCAAGATGTCTTTCCTTTTTACATAGCTGCTTTCCTTAATTACTCAGCTAGTTTAACTCCTTAGCAATTCTGAGTGACCTTTCCCATCTTGTGTATTTTTCACATATTTTGTAAATCATCTTTTCTGAATCTGGTGATAAAACTACCATCCTTTTCAAAACTACTTGTTAGCAACAGGACAGTTACAAATTTCAAAAGCACAAGAATACTTTTTAAAGACATGGTTCAGAAAGACATATGCCATCTTTAGTTTTACATGCCTTTACATGCCGAGTCAGGTCCTTGACATAAGCTAAAATCAGAAGCCTCCCAAAAAGATTTTTCATCTTATTTCAGATCATGATTTTATTGATCTTGTGCCAGGGCTGCATTCACCCACACAAAACTCAGGGACCTATCATTCAGTTTCTGCAGATTGATCAGAAAATCTAGCCTTTTGTGGCTTAAACATTTAGTTGGGAATCAATGAACTGTTTACTATAAGGTTGTGCCTGGACTCTAATCCCTTTCTGGGCAATCCTGGGTTTAAAAAAACAATTCTTTCAAAAGGTTTCAAGCTTTTAAGTTGGTATTTCTATATTTTGTTTGTGGACCACAAGGAAGCAACTGAGAAGTTGAAAAAAATTATGCCTCTTATTTTCAAGCTTCATAATGCTTTCCAATCCCCATCAATTCCAGGCAAAAACATTTCAATCGATGAAGGACTTGTCAAATTTAACAAATTTATTTCTGTTGTGAATGGTTTTGAATTGCAGAAGATGCAGACAGTGAGGCACTGTGACGTCTGACATTCAGACCTTCATCTTGTGCTTGCTAAACAACTAGTTTCAAACTACAGCAGCTACAAAAAACATTTAGTGCTCAGATTAGTCATGATGATATCAATATAGGTACGAAGATCAAGGACCAGAACTTGGGTTAAGGCTTCCAGAGTGAAAAGAACTTTTGTTAAATTCAAAAGTTGGATGAGAGCGGCCTTTCTGACGAACTTTGAAACTGTTTACAAGTGCAGACAAAGTCCAGTAATTCTGTGTAGAAAACAAGGCCATTTTTTCACAGTGACATTAGGAAATTCAATAAAAACATAACACTGATGTCTTTTGAAACATTTTGTATGATTGTTATATGTCCCGGTATTGAATTACCATGAAATGAACAATTTGGCTTTGTGCCACACTTCAGCTGCCAGCATTGCAGTTAGCTGTCAAAAACTTGTCAGATACAACCATCAGAAAATTTTTAATTTCATTAGCATTTTGGCCTTCATTCTCTTTAAGATCAAAAATCCTTGTATTATATATATATTTTTAATGAAATGAAATAAACGGTTTAGGCACAAAACCAGACTTTTGTGGTATTATTTGCTTGTGAATATTTTTCATTGTCTTGAATCCAGTATAATGCTGTGAAATTGTCATATGCTTGCATTTCTAGCCCCTAATTTTTAAAACATATGAATCCAAATGGATTAAAATTCATAAAAGATGAACACTTATTTATCACTCTACCCTGTGCTAAAAATTTAGGGCTTTCAATTGGCTTATTGATGAGCTTAAATGATTTTTGTGGATGCACTACTGCACTAGCTGAAATCAGCCATTTTGCTTGCCCATTGGGGGGGGTGGTGGCCTGTTTCCGGTGCCTTGGGCATTAATGAGTTAATGCTTTAACATCCAGGGCTCATCCTTGTGACAAGTACAATTGTAAGCTAGTAGCCAGAGTAAAATATCAAAGTGTACCCTTGTCTTTAATGCATTAATGGATTATTCATATAGAAATAATCAATGTTGCAACTGAGTCACAATAATTTGAGATTTGAGTTGAACTAAGTCCCTTGGTCATGAAATATTGAGCTAAGTTGACTGAAGTCATTCACTGAGCTTAAATTAAGTTGAGTAAATATTTAAACTTGCATTAGATAGCATCCGTACTTTAAGATAAACCAAGTCAGCTGGAGTCTTTCCTTCAGGCATGGCAACTCAATTATGTCATTTTTTTATTCAGACAAATTAAATTATTTGTCTTTCCTTGAACAATTTTATTCGAGTTACTTGCAAGATACACCATATTCTAGCTGATTTGAGTCTTCCTCTATGGTTGCTGATTGGCAGTGTGGTTGCCAAGCCTTTTTTTTCATGACTTCTCTTCAAATGGACCATTTTGAGTCATTCTATTTTGAATGATATGCATTTACCTACAGTACACTACTCAAATATTGCAATAACTGGACATGATAAAGCTATTGACAAAACGCTGAGATATACAGTAAGTCTTGTAGAAACTGGGAATGTAACCTTATCAGGGCAAGACATGTACATTTTATTTCATCATAAATTTTGCTCACACAGTAACATAATACTTGATTTTACATTATGTTGGAATGATGAAAGGACAAAATACTAATACTGTATCATTTGGAGTGATCAGTCATGTATATTTAGCACCTTTTACTGATCACACATGTTAATTTAAGCATTCTAATACTTGCAATGACCACCCTTTCCCTTGATGACTGCTTCACTTTGTCCAGACTTGAAGCAGGCAAAGACCTTTGGCATGTCTTCAGCATGTTCACATTTAAGGGGGTGCTTCACCTCAATTTTTCATCAGTTAGGATGGAATGGTGTTTCCATGGCAGCCGAAGTGAATATCAAAATAATGACTCAGACAGGCATAGTTTGATATTTGACCTTTTGCCTTGGAAAGTATTGTTTAAATTCATTCAGTTGTGTGTGAGATATTTTGGAAGGCATTTTAGTCAGTGAAATAAAACGTTTCATGGACAGTGGTTTATTTGGTCTCATGTTACAATCCAGGCATTCAAGTTGGGTAAAATATTATTTCAACTTTTGGCTGACAGTCCATACTTTTCATAAAAGTACTGTACAGGCTTTTCATATTTCAGGCTAAAAACTGTTAACTGTTGATGGTCAAAGTCTAGTCAATTTTAATGCCAAATAACAATGAAGCACCCCTTTAAGAACTGCAAAAAGCTAGTCTTTGTTTGAGGATTGGGGTCAGGCAAGGTAAAGTTATGTTTACAGCCCCTACCATTGGTTTCCCATTTAAGATCTGGGGACTGTGTAGGCTAATCAACCATTGTTGACTAACTACTAAACTAGTTCAGAGTACTTTTTCCATTGACTTTGTATGTTTTGGATCATTGTCCTGCTGAAATAGGATTTGATGTTTACACCTCCTAATTGCACAAATGATGGCCACATGTGATGCATTAAAATTTGCTCATAGATATTCTCATGCAAAAAAAAAACCCAAAAACAAACCATTCTATGTGGTGGATATGACCGACACTTATGAAAGTCAAACACCCCTAAGCCTGGATTTTTCCTCCCACCTTGCTTGGCAATGGGTGTGAGGCATTCAGCATTAAATTCCTCCCCTGGGCATGTGTAAACATATGTCTTGCCACATTCTCCAAATATTTTAAATGGAGATTCATTCATCCCAAGGACTTTTTCCGACTGTTTTTTAGTTCAGTTCTTACGTGTATTTGTTGTGCTGTCTAAGTAAAGAAATTCAAAGGGTAACATTTTGGATTTTGAATTTTTACAGGTATCTCTATTTTCTAATAATAGCATTATCACATCCATTATGAACAACAGCATTATACTTACAGTTGTATCAGTGAAAAGTTGTTACAAATTGTGTACTTAATGAGATAGAAAACTTTTGATGGCCATGAAAAGTGACTAGAGTCGAGTCCTTCAGCAAGTGAAAATTGGATCAGACTCAAATTGAGTCAATGACTGAAGTCATTACAGCACTGAATATAGCAATTGTGAATGGCAGAGAGCAGATCCCATGAACTCTATCGATTTAACATAATGAAGTTAAGAGTTATCCAAAAAGTTGCCTTACTAGTATCACACTCACAAGAAAATTCCTTTCAATTTTTAATCAAAAATTAAGTATAGTGAGGCTAGTTAAAATGCACATAAGAGAATCTTACATTGGCCTTAATTTTTGCAACGATTGAATAAATTTTGTTCAATTGCCTTAATAAATCTTCCTTTTGTATTCCTTAACTCTTGCTTATACAGATATTCCCCTCTGAGTACAATTGTCAAGTGTGAGACTTCTATTATTTTACCTTAACTCCAGTCGATTTTTACTCTGCCTAGGCCAGACGGTTTTGCTTGTCAAGGTGGTGCCCTCCCAGTCAAAGTCTTAAAACCAGACTCAGATCCAGGGCTTAAATGACAAAAATCTGAAATTGCTTTGGCTAAATTTTTGTTGTTTTTACCCTTCGTTTCTTGATATCACTGAATTTAAAGGAAAGATAAATCCACAGACGGGCAAGAGTGCTCAATTGATTTCTATTCCGGCAAACGCTAAACGATTTCATTCAGCAAAGTGGCACGTCTGAACATTAAAGCGTTAAGCAAGGAATATAATCTGCAAAATTAATGCCAAGGATGAAGGTCTTCTGGAGGATGTTTCGCCATAATAAAATCTTCTTGTCTCTAAAGAATGTAAATCGACACTTAAATGATTAAATAAACCACTGAATACAACAAAAAAATTCCTTTTAGGGAAAGAGCACCCGAGTAACAGAACTCTCTTTCAGAATTATCCTATTTCCCAACACTTGAAATTTGAAGAATACCTTTTTATAATTGAGTACAAATTGTCATTAACAATAATCATCAAGAACTATAAATTATGTATATTATGTCCAAGTTTTTTTCTCATTTTATTTCTATAGGTTTTCAACTATAATTCCTGGCAAACTGGAATTTTTTCACCCAAAGCAACTATATTGCTGGGAGAAACCAAGTTGAATTTTTGACACAGGTGGATTTAACGTTGTGTGCCAATTTAGCCCGAGATGAAATATTTTAAATTGTGTGTTGGCAAATTTTTATCCCCCATCAATAGAAAACTAAACATCAAGACTAAATATTTCGATAATCAGTTACAGTTTTGAGCTAAATTAAAATATTTAGGCTGAGCCTATAACAGTATCTGGTTATGCTGTAATACCAGGCGTGAACAATACTGTTTCGTTTAAATCTAGGTTAGGAGCGCCAGAAAGCTTTTCACGTGTTTGGCCGCATGTAATGAGGATTTTTTTTGAGTTGTCATTCCTGAAGTCAAAAGTCTGTGGAGTCGTCCCAAGCAGTTCAAAATTTGATTATTGGGTTAAATGGCTGCGTGGTATTGTAAAAGATTAACTCTTTCAACCCTAAATTTTTCAAAGAAATTATAAATCAGTCAGTCTTTTCAAAATTCTGTTGAAAGTCCATTGAAATCTGTTCATGCATCCAATTTGCATACGTTAAATCGCACCTATATGTGCGGTTGGGGGTTAAAGCCATTTTAACAGAACAAGTTTGTCATCAAATTGCAATCGATTTATCTGAAAATGTTGTTGCCATAACCCATGACGATGACTGTATAACGTAAAGTAATACAGTATTTTGAAGGACCCTGCGACAACATTTGCCCCACATAATTACACAAGAGGTGACATAATAAGATTAATTTAACATTGCATGTTTTTGTCTGATCTTTCAACTCGTTTACTAAATTTTTGAAATCTGTTTTAATTTTTAGCAAGTTTATCTTGCAGGCTTGATGCCAAGAACATGAATGATACACTTAAAAAGAATGTCTCCGTGGACAAACTACATGCAGTTGTCATAATGTCAAGTATTGATTTCGCATAAAACCCGTGAATACCTGGATGTCATTTTCTTACGAAAACCTCATCGAGGCTCTGGCAATGCGGTCACAAGGCACATTAAATGGCCATCGCCGTGCAAAATCCAACCCCACGTCCTCGCCGTGCACGGCGGGCAACATCAAGTAGGAGACTGCCTGGTAGGGCGAAGTACGGTGGAGCCTCGTGCTCCATGGCCGGTACGGTAACCGTGAAGGCCTGCCAGGAACTCTGAAAATGGTGGCAAACGGGGCAATGGTAAAACTGCGCTGTGGAGCGCATCCAGTGGCGTAGCCAGACCCGGGCCCAAGCCTGGGCGTCAGCTACGAACATGGGCGTTTCCCAAAACGTGTTTGGCATATTCAACTGAAAAATAAATGACAAATTTTGAATAATATCAGTCCTTTAAGTTTGGTTCACGAATGGAATTTCTTTGCAGAATTTTTTCTCGCACACTAAAACTTCGCGCACTTTGCTCTCATCAATGAGATATCGTGTGGTTTAAAAAATAATTTGGAATATCTGTACGAGTTCAACGCCATTTGAAGCCTTCGAATCCAGCTCGGCGCCGCAGCCTTAAAAACGAGAATAGTGCCCTCATAATGCAAGAAATAGTCTTTCAGAGACCCAAGAACTCAAACATTTTCCGGGGACCATGCCCCCGGACTCCCCAATTAGAGCGCTTCCCAGGCCCAGGTATCGCAGATCCTCTGGCTACGCCATTGAGCGCATCTAGGGCACAGTGCGACATGACGTACACTGCTGGCCATCCACTACATGCTGACCCACCCCCAGCCGTCTCGACTTGGGTACTGATGAACCCACTGGGTGCTGATGGGCCGGGACAAGAGTGAGGCTGACGACCCTGCCCAACTCTCCCTCACTTAAATCAAATTCACTCGCAAATCAAGACATCAATCCCCTAAAAGTCTTGTGGCGATGGGTGAGTGATGAAGCAGCGGATGCGGATACACTGAAAGCTGTAGTCACAACAAGTCTAGTGCTACAGCTTCTGCTCCAGAAAAACTTGAAAAATAAATTTGGTCAGTGCATCAGTGTCTAAAAGAATATAGTTTAGTTTCCTTGACGTTTTTCAGCTTCTCGGGCAACCAGTTTATGAAGTCAATTCTGCTTTTCAAAGGTTTTTAATTGGTGATACAGGCTGTTAGTTACTGTATATGATAATATCAATGAAATACGGGATTTCTTCGTTTTGCTATAAGTTTCCCCTAATTCTAAGATACGTTGTGGTTAATGTTTTGGCAACGATTACTCAAGTATGATTGTAAATGCATATCAGTGATGAAGTGTGTATATGGCAAAAACGAAATCCAGTTGTAATCGTCTTTGGTTTAAGTAGCATTTTATCCAAATGATAATCATTGGTAGACCTTGATTTTACTTTGAGATGGAATCGAACTGAGATTAAGCCCCTAATCCTTTGGAAATGATTTACGTTAGTTTGAAATGAAAACTTGCACTGAATAAAAGCCAGATAAGGAAGAGTTTCTTAAGTAGTCGTGCCCTCTGGGAATAGACTGGGGCACTTTAGTAGGGGAGGATGGCCGGGCGGACCCCACCCTGGATCTGTTCGTATACTTCAGCCAGTCCTGGAGACTGTCTAAACCTTGGTTCACCAGTGAAAAATTGGTATAACTTCATGTATTTGTAATTTTATAACCGTAGTTGTAAAAAGGTAGAAATTGGTCTCCGTGTCTTCACTTGTTCTTGGTTTGTAGTGATGAGCATTTTTACTGGGGTCAGTTGTTGAGAAGGGAAGACATGTCCAGTTGATTAGCCCCATGTGGCAGTTATATTTTGGCACGACAGAGTGGTCGGTGCTACCTATGTCCACAAGAACCGAACATGGGTGGAGAAATTTGTCGACTGAATCATCCGATATCAGGAGTAATCTATCGGACATCCAAGCTATGTACAACCGACCCTATGTATATACATATGATCAAATCGGTTGTTCACTTGCGTCAAGGTCTTCGGACATTTTTCAATAGGGATCTATTTTAGTTACTTATAAGCATAGTCGGTCGAAGAATGGTGTGGAAACTCTACTAACTTCAGAGCGACTGCCAAAGAAATATAATGAAATTACGACTTGCGTTGAAAGGGGCCTTATCATTCAGAAACGTTTTCTTTAATGGATATTTAATATTCGAATGGCACGGTTGCGAGACTGAACTCGTACGTTCCTGTTAGTTGATCGGTTAATTGTTCCAAACATCTATTACGTTGAGCATGTTGATTCTGTACAAAAGCGAACCAAAACAAGAGTTTCCTGACCATTCTTTGAGTCACTGATGTCCAGGCATGGACATTCTGCTATCATATTGGTATGTTGGTATAGAAGCCGAAGTATTTAGTTTGCACATTACATCTTCACGTGTTCAGTACCGGAAAATGTACAATTATTAAACGCCAACTTCGAACTCGGTGCGAAACCAAATTAATTTTGTTGCAACACTCGTTTAAAATTTTTGCTGGGAAGTAACATTAGCATAGATACGCAAAGGCATTTAAGTGTCATCAGAAGACCGATTCTACCATACCTATTCTAATTAGGCAACGTATTTGTCCGGTTTGTTGTAAGTCAGTTGAAGGTCACATGGAAACTTAACATGTATATTTCATACTGTTGAAGTAATATTTCATAAACGAGTGCGAGTGTTTTACCAGAGGTTACAGACACGAGAGAACAATGAAAGTCACGAGGCCGTGAACCGAGTGATTTTGATTGTTCTCGAGTGTTTTGTAAAACGTGAGAGGATAATGAAAATCACTAGGCCGTAGGCCGAGTGATTTTTCTTCTCGAATGTTCTACAAACGCGAGAGAACATTGAAAATCACGAGGCGGTAGGCTGAGTGCTTTTTATTGTTCTCGAATGTTTGTAACCCCTGGTAAGACGCGAGTTTATGAAATAGCTTCTCAATCGTCTATTTTGAATTTATAATTAAGAAATGTGGTAATAATCGGTTCTAAGTAAGAGCCGTTTATTATCTGATTTCTTAATTATGGATTTACGCGACCTTTACCGGGTTTCAAGACACGTGCACATGACCAAATATATTCGTCTGGTTGGTTAATTAGGTCATGAATTATTAATGAGTTTGAAAACTTTAGTTCACAGCATTGCTGACCTACATTATCTAATAGCTGTCTACTGGAAGCTTGTGCATACCGAAGTCAGGAGGATATTGCCGCTTGCAGTCGGTGCCTCTAGCCTTTTTCTGCTAGGGCATTTGTACTTTTGCATTTGATTTACTTGTGTGTACTTATCTAGGAATTTCTTGGCTTGAGCTTCCTTTTACTAGCGCAACGTCTGGGATATTTCTGCTCGCGCGTTTTCAATTGCTATTATAAATCCCAGGAGAATTCCAATTCCCAAGGGATTTCTTTTCCTAAGTCAAAATCAGCCAAAATTCGATATTTCAGTTGCTGTAGTAAATCCCAGGGGAATTTTTTTCCCAAGTCAAAATCGGCCAAAATTCGATTTTTCACTTGGTGTAATAATTCCCAAGGGAATTCTTTTCCTAAGTCAAAATCAGCCAAAATTCAATTTTTTACTTGGTGTAATAAATCCCAAGGGAATTCTTTTCCCAAGTCAAAATCGGCCAAAAATCGATTTTTCACTTGGTGTAATAAATCCCAAGGGAATTCTTTTCCCAAGTCAAAATCGGCCAAAATTCAATTTTTCACTTGGTGTAATAAATCCCAAGGGAATTCTTTTCCCAAGTCAAAATCGGCCAAAATTCAATTTTTCACTTGGTGTAATAAATCCCAAGGGAATTCTTTTTCCAAGTCAAAATCAGCCAAAATTCGATCTTTCACTTGGTGTAATAATTCCTTAGGGAATTCTTTTCCCAAGTCAAAATCGGCCAAAATTTGATTTTTCACTTGGTGTAATAAATCCCAAAGGAATTCTTTTCCCAAGTCAAAATCGGCCAAAATTCAATTTTTCACTTGGTGTAATAAATCCCAAGGGAATTCTTTTCCCAAGTAAAAATCGGCCAAAATTCAATTTTTCACTTGGTGTAATAAATCCCAGAAAAAGTCCAATTCCCAAAGGAATTGAAGTCTGTTGCGGAATTCACTCCGAGACAGTGAACTCGTGCTCTTCACGCTGATTCAGTTAATCCAGCGACATCTGGGAACCGTATCTTTCACAATCTGTGACTTTATTTATCCTTAAAAACTATCTAAGTTACAACACTACTGACTTAGCGACTACACTCAGTGATGGCTAAGTCCTACAACTATACAATTAGTAATTTTCCATTCACAGGTAAGCTTCAAATTAACCTTTTTTTATAGGTCAAAATTAACTATGTCGATATGTATGAGTTATTGACTTCTTTGATTCAAGGTACTGCATTCCATAATATCCCATTCATGGTGAGAATGTCAACAAGTTTTCCTGATGTGATCGCTCTTCTAACAAGAAAAAAAAATAATGGGACAGGGTTTAGATATCATAATGATTAACATTCATTTCGAAAAACACTAAAGCAATGCTTAAAAATTTTAAAATTTTGCATCTTTACCATCAGGTTAACCAAACATTTCATGTAATTTCTCTACCATTTTCAATTCCGACAAAGCACTATTCACTGTACAACGAAATCATTTCCACCACACTTCCATACTTTCACTGAATTTTGCGATACTTGAAAAATCATCAAAACCATGCCTTAACGCCTTTACGTTTTGATGAAATCTTCGACTTTAAAAATCTCTTCGAATTTTAACCTAAAACAACTGGAATCAGTGCCAAACTAAAACATTTCGCTTAAACTATCATATTTTCACCTTATTTCGAAAGTTGCAAATTGGTCGAAAAATCGAAAAAAACCATAGGTTAACCCCTTTACTTTTTGGTGAAATTTTTGACCTAAAAATTCTTTTCGAATTTTAACCTAAAACAACTAGAATCGCTGCCAAACTAAATCATATCGCTCAAACTTTCATATTTTCACCTTATTTCGAAAATTTGAAAATTGGTCGAAAAATCGCCAAAACCATTGGTTAATCCCTGTACTTTTTGGTGAAATTTTTGACCTTAAAAATCTCTTGTAATTTTAGCCTAAAACGACTGGAATCGGTACCAAACTAAATCATTTCGCTTAAACTATCATATTTTCACCTTATTTCGAAAGTTGCAAATAGGTCAAAAAATCGAAAAAATCCATAGGTTAACCCCTTTACTTTTTGGGGAAATTTTCGACTTCAAAACTTTCTTCGAATTTTAACCTAAAACTACTAGAATCGGTGCCAAACTAAATCATATTGCCTACACTTTCATATTTTCACCTTATTTCGAAAGTTCAAAATTGGTCGAAAAATCGCCAAAAACCATAGGTTAACCCCTTTACTTTTTGGGGAAATTTTCGACCAAAAAATTCTCTTCGAATTTTAACCTAAAACGATTGGAATCACTGCTAAACTAAATCATATCACTCAAACTATCATATTTTCACCTTATTTCGAAAGTTGCAAATTGGTCGAAAAATCGAAAAAAACCATAGGTTAACCCCTTTACTTTTTGGTGAAATTTTTGACCTAAAAATTCTTTTCGAATTTTAACCTAAAACGACGAGAATCGCTGCCAAACTAAATCATATCGCTCAAACTTTCATATTTTCACCTTATTTAGAAAATTGAAAATTGGTCGAAAAATCGCCAAAAACCATAGGTTAACCCCTTTACTTTTTGGGGAAATTTTCGACCTCAAAAATTTCTTCGAATTTTAACCTAAAACGACTGGAATCGGTGCCAAACTAAATCATTTCGCTTAAACTATCATATTTTCACCTTATTTCGAAAGTTGAAAATTGGTCGAAAAATCGCCAAAAACCATAGGTTAACCCCTTTACTTTTTGGGGAAATTTTCGACCAAAAAATTCTCTTCGAATTTTAACCTAAAACGATTGGAATCGCTGCTAAACTAAATCATATCACTCAAACTTTCATATTTTTACCTCATTTCGAAAGTTGCAAATTGGTCGAAAAATCGCCAAAAACCATAGGTTAACCCCTTTACTATTTGGGGAAATTTTCGACCAAAAAATTCTCTTCGAATTTTAACCTAAAACGATTGGAATCGCTGCTAAACTAAATCATATCACTCAAACTTTCATATTTTTACCTCATTTCGAAAGTTGAAAATTGGTCGAAAAATTGCCAAAAACCATAGGTTAACCCCTTTACTTTTTGGGGAAATTTTCGACCTCAAGAATTTCTTCGAATTTTAACCTAAAACGACTGGAATCGGTGCCAAACTAAATCATTTCGCTTAAACTATCATATTTTCACCTTATTTCGAAAGTTGCAAATTGGTCGAAAAATCGAAAAAAACCATAGGTTAACCCCTTTACTTTTTGGTGAAATTTTTGACCTAAAAATTCTTTTCGAATTTTAACCTAAAACGACGAGAATCGCTGCCAAACTAAATCATATCGCTCAAACTTTCATATTTTCACCTTATTTAGAAAATTGAAAATTGGTCGAAAAATCGCCAAAAACCATAGGTTAATCCCTTTACTTTTTGGGGAAATTTTCGACCTCAAAAATTTCTTCGAATTTTAACCTAAAACGACTGGAATCGGTGCCAAACTAAATCATTTCGCTTAAACTATCATATTTTCACCTTATTTCGAAAGTTGAAAATTGGTCGAAAAATCGCCAAAAACCATAGGTTAACCCCTTTACTTTTTGGGGAAATTTTCGACCAAAAAATTCTCTTCGAATTTTAACCTAAAACGATTGGAATCACTGTTAAACTAAATCATATCACTCAAACTTTCATATTTTTACCTCATTTCGAAAGTTGCAAATTGGTCGAAAAATCGCCAAAAACCATAGGTTAACCCCTTTACTATTTGGGGAAATTTTCGACCAAAAAATTCTCTTCGAATTTTAACCTAAAACGATTGGAATCGCTGCTAAACTAAATCATATCACTCAAACTTTCATATTTTTACCTCATTTCGAAAGTTGAAAATTGGTCGAAAAATTGCCAAAAACCATAGGTTAACCCCTTTACTTTTTGGGGAAATTTTCGACCTCAAGAATTTCTTCGAATTTTAACCTAAAACGACTGGAATCGGTGCCAAACTAAATCATTTCGCTTAAACTATCATATTTTCACCTTATTTCGAAAGTTGCAAATTGGTCGAAAAATCGAAAAAAACCATAGGTTAACCCCTTTACTTTTTGGTGAAATTTTTGACCTAAAAATTCTTTTCGAATTTTAACCTAAAACGACGAGAATCGCTGCCAAACTAAATCATATCGCTCAAACTTTCATATTTTCACCTTATTTAGAAAATTGAAAATTGGTCGAAAAATCGCCAAAAACCATAGGTTAATCCCTTTACTTTTTGGGGAAATTTTCGACCTCAAAAATTTCTTCGAATTTTAACCTAAAACGACTGGAATCGGTGCCAAACTAAATCATTTCGCTTAAACTATCATATTTTCACCTTATTTCGAAAGTTGCAAATTGGTCGAAAAATCGAAAAAAACCATAGGTTAACCCCTTTACTTTTTGGGGAAATTTTCGACCAAAAAATTCTCTTCGAATTTTAACCTAAAACGATTGGAATCACTGTTAAACTAAATCATATCACTCAAACTTTCATATTTTTACCTCATTTCGAAAGTTGCAAATTGGTCGAAAAATCGCCAAAAACCATAGGTTAACCCCTTTACTTTTTGGGGAAATTTTCGACCAAAAAATTCTCTTCGAATTTTAACCTAAAACGATTGGAATCACTGCTAAACTAAATCATATCACTCAAACTATCATATTTTCACCTTATTTCGAAAGTTGCAAATTGGTCGAAAAATCGAAAAAAACCATAGGTTAACCCCTTTACTTTTTGGTGAAATTTTTGACCTAAAAATTCTTTTCGAATTTTAACCTAAAACGACGAGAATCGCTGCCAAACTAAATCATATCGCTCAAACTTTCATATTTTCACCTTATTTAGAAAATTGAAAATTGGTCGAAAAATCGCCAAAAACCATAGGTTAACCCCTTTACTTTTTGGGGAAATTTTCGACCTCAAAAATTTCTTCGAATTTTAACCTAAAACGACTGGAATCGGTGCCAAACTAAATCATTTCGCTTAAACTATCATATTTTCACCTTATTTCGAAAGTTGAAAATTGGTCGAAAAATCGCCAAAAACCATAGGTTAACCCCTTTACTTTTTGGGGAAATTTTCGACCAAAAAATTCTCTTCGAATTTTAACCTAAAACGATTGGAATCGCTGCTAAACTAAATCATATCACTCAAACTTTCATATTTTTACCTCATTTCGAAAGTTGCAAATTGGTCGAAAAATCGCCAAAAACCATAGGTTAACCCCTTTACTATTTGGGGAAATTTTCGACCAAAAAATTCTCTTCGAATTTTAACCTAAAACGATTGGAATCGCTGCTAAACTAAATCATATCACTCAAACTTTCATATTTTTACCTCATTTCGAAAGTTGAAAATTGGTCGAAAAATCGCCAAAAACCATAGGTTAATCCCTTTACTTTTTGGGGAAATTTTCGACCTCAAACATTTCTTCGAATTTTAACCTAAAACGACTGGAATCGGTGCCAAACTAAATCATTTCGCTTAAACTATCATATTTTCACCTTATTTCGAAAGTTGAAAATTGGTCGAAAAATCGCCAAAAACCATAGGTTAACCCTTTTACTTTTTGGGGAAATTTTCGACCAAAAAATTCTCTTCGAATTTTAACCTAAAACGATTGGAATCACTGTTAAACTAAATCATATCACTCAAACTTTCATAAATTTACCTCATTTCGAAAGTTGAAAATTGGTCGAAAAATCGCCAAAAACCATAGGTTAACCCCTTTACTATTTGGGGAAATTTTCGACCAAAAAATTCTCTTCGAATTTTAACCTAAAACGATTGGAATCGCTGCTAAACTAAATCATATCACTCAAACTTTCATATTTTTACCTCATTTCGAAAGTTGCAAATTGGTCGAAAAATCGCCAAAAACCATAGGTTAACCCCTTTACTTTTTGGGGAAATTTTCGACCTCAAGAATTTCTTCGAATTTTAACCTAAAACGACTGGAATCGGTGACAAACTAAATCATTTCGCTTAAACTATCATATTTTCACCTTATTTCGAAAGTTGCAAATTGGTCGAAAAATCGAAAAAAACCATAGGTTAACCCCTTTACTTTTTGGTGAAATTTTTGACCTAAAAATTCTTTTCGAATTTTAACCTAAAACGACGAGAATCGCTGCCAAACTAAATCATATCGCTCAAACTTTCATATTTTCACCTTATTTAGAAAATTGAAAATTGGTCGAAAAATCGCCAAAAACCATAGGTTAACCCCTTTACTTTTTGGGGAAATTTTCGACCTCAAAAATTTCTTCGAATTTTAACCTAAAACGACTGGAATCGGTGACAAACTAAATCATTTCGCTTAAACTATCATATTTTCACCTTATTTCGAAAGTTGCAAATTGGTCGAAAAATCGAAAAAAACCATAGGTTAACCCCTTTACTTTTTGGTGAAATTTTTGACCTAAAAATTCTTTTCGAATTTTAACCTAAAACGACGAGAATCGCTGCCAAACTAAATCATATCGCTCAAACTTTCATATTTTCACCTTATTTCGAAAATTGAAAATTGGTCGAAAAATCGCCAAAAACCATAGGTTAACCCCTTTACTTTTTGGGGAAATTTTCGACCAAAAAAATTTCTTCGAATTTTAACCTAAAACGACTGGAATCGGTGACAAACTAAATCATTTCGCTTAAACTATCATATTTTCACCTTATTTCGAAAGTTGCAAATTGGTCGAAAAATCGAAAAAAACCATAGGTTAACCCCTTTACTTTTTGGTGAAATTTTTGACCTAAAAATTCTTTTCGAATTTTAACCTAAAACGACGAGAATCGCTGCCAAACTAAATCATATCGCTCAAACTTTCATATTTTCACCTTATTTAGAAAATTGAAAATTGGTCGAAAAATCGCCAAAAACCATAGGTTAACCCCTTTACTTTTTGGGGAAATTTTCGACCTCAAGAATTTCTTCGAATTTTAACCTAAAACGATTGGAATTGGTGCCAAACTAAATCATTTCGCTTAAACTATCATATTTTCACCTTATTTCGAAAGTTGCAAATTGGTCGAAAAATCGAAAAAAACCATAGGTTAACCCCTTTACTTTTTGGTGAAATTTTTGACCTAAAAATTCTTTTCGAATTTTAACCTAAAACGACGAGAATCGCTGCCAAACTAAATCATATCGCTCAAACTTTCATATTTTCACCTTATTTCGAAAATTGAAAATTGGTCGAAAAATCGCCAAAAACCATAGGTTAACCCCTATGAAACTATCATTTTATACTTCATTTAAAAAACAATATTACTTAGAAGAATACTTAAATATCATTAAAGACCCCAATCAAAGAAGACAGTTCTCAAAATTTCGTATGAGTAACCATAAGCTAGAAATTGAATTTGGTCGTTATAAAAATGTTCCTCGAGAAGAGAGAATCTGTAAATGCTGCAAAAAATGTGCAGTTGAAGACGAATTTCACTTTGTATTTGTATGTGAGAAATACGAACATTTACGAAATAACTCGCATAACATCTTAAAAGACTACTTTAAAGTGAACACCACCAATGAATTAAAGAAAAAATTATTGAGTGACGTCATGTCATTGAATGACCCGGTGATCATAGATCTATTCTCTAAGCATATCTCAAAATGTTTCTATATCAGAGACAAAAGCCCTTAAACTGGAAATCATAACTACATTTTAATGTTAGAACCTCTACATTTTGATACATACACTTTTGTCAATTTTTCCTGTTGTATTAATATCTATTTTAAGATTTTATACTACATTATACATTTAAGATTATATTAATTTTGTTAACTAAAGTAGTTTTGGATAGAGTTAAATTAGTTAATATTTAACTCTTACATTCCTTTATGTACATTTTATATTACGCTTAGCAATACCTGTAATTAGGTCATGCAAATAAAGCTTATTAATAATAAAATAATAAAACCCCTTTACTTTTTGGTGAAATTTTTGACCTTAAAAATCTCTTCGAATTTTAACCTAAAACAACTAGAATCGGTGCCAAACTAAATCATATCGCCTAAACTTTCATATTTTCACCTTATTTCGAAAGTTGCAAATTGGTCGAAAAATCGCAAAAACCCATGGGTTAACCCCTTTACTTTTTGGTAAAATTTTCGACTTTAAAAATCTCTTGGCAGTGAATCGTTAAAGGACTAAAAGCTGAAAGACAATCATGGCACAAAATATCCGGCCCAAAGCCGAGATTTCGAACCATATGTGAATGAGTAGGCGTTCTTGAAGAAGGCCATTAGCAGAATAATCTTGCGTAGAATCATTTCGGACTTTGAGGATGCTCTTCAAGATGAGTGGATGAAATTTCCAACAACAGCTGTAAAGAGTCTTGTGGAGTAATTATCAAGAAGATTACTTAAGTCATTATAGCCCAGGGATTTGCCACAATGTATTGAATATACTTTACCAAAGTATTTTTACTCGAGCTTCGTGTATCAGTGTAAAACAACCCATTAAACACGGTTGATTAAGATAATGATTAAATACAATCAAATATTAATGTTTTCAGCGGTTGGCAATAATTGTATTATTTGCTTCCAATCACGTAAGTCGGAGTAACTTTCCAAATAATTACCGCCGAAAAAGTTCAGACTGACTCTATGAAACGGTAAGCGAGGTAATTTTAACGGACTGTTAAATTAGTCTAAGCGCATATCCTACATCCCTATTTCTTTATAACAGAAAGGAAGACCCAAGGTATGGTCAAAGCCTTCGTATTCCTAACGTCAGGAATTGGTATGTACGGAAGAACTTTCTTCTTGAGGCTTTCAACATTTAATTGAAAGTTCGACGGTCCGGCCTTACGGTACTATCATAGCTGGATTCAACATTCTTATATCCAAGGTACAATAGTACGGCGGTACGGTATTATCATAACTGAATTCAACATTCTTATATCCAAGGTACGATAATACAGTGGTACGGTATTATCATAACTGAATTCAACATTCTTATATCCAAGGTACGATCGTACGGCGGTACGGTACTATTTTGGGCACCGTATATGCCTGAAGGAAAGACTCCAGCTGACTTGATTTATCTTAAAGTATGGATGCTATCTGATGCAAGTTTAAATATTGACTCTACTTAATTTAAGCTCAGTGAATGACTTCAGTCAACTTAACTCGATGCTTGATGACCAAAGGACTTTGTTCAACTCAAGTCTCAAATTATTGTGGCTCAGTTGCAACATTGATTATTTCTATATGAATAATCTATTAATACATTAAAGGGCAAGGTTATACTTTGACATTTTACTCTGGCTACTAGCTTACGATTGTATTTGTCACAGGAATGAGCCCTAGTTGTTAAAGCATTAAACAAAGGATTCTATCCAATCAAAATCTATTTGTGATAAACTCTCCAGAGTGCCAACTGTAAAAATTTTTTCAGTAAAAGTTTATGCTTAAACTGAAGAAAGGGTGACTGAGAAAAGATGGGTCTCATCAACATCTAAAATCTTTAGATGTAAATGTAAGTAGTTCCCAATACCTTACGTTAGTCCATCTTTACTTCCTGGTCCACTAAAACAATTCAATATCTGGTTCTCCTAATAAAGGGAAAAGAAATATCTGTAGCGCCTCTTCATTATTAGTTTTAAACATCGCGTGTTTAAACTAATTGGGACAATGCCTTGCGAGTTAATTTAATTTAATTTTGTTATTTTTAGTTTTTTTTTACGTGTACCGGTTGTAGCCAACACAATCGGATAAGGAAACGACTTTATGCACACCCATGTAAATTTTTGACGCACTAATGAGTTTATCTTACCACGGACTTTCCTTTTACACTCCTTCGCCATTCTTACTAACCCACGTATTTCCGATACTAATGAATGAAAATGCTTATAACTCTCCTAGTACGGACAGTCAAAAGTTAGTTCTCTTTTGTCTCGCAAAAAGGTCAGGATACACTGTGCTCTCCCTTTTGCTCGTCGACCATTTAGATCTGTCTCCTCTGTACAGCGAATCTATTAAAGTTCTTCACTTACTAACTGGAATTAGCGTATGAGTGTTTCCAACATTAGCTCGCAGCTTTTTCGTGACTGACTCAGCCTCGCGCGCCAAATTGGTGACCCCGACGAGAACTTTTTATCTACATTTAACATGGAGAGTTCAACTGCTACGAATAGCCAACGAGATGGCGCATCGTCATCCCATCCAGCTACCTCTGCCGTTAGCATCAAATTGCCGTCCTACTGGCCGAATGATCCAGCGCTTTGGTTCACGCAAGTGGAGGCGCAATTTACAACGGGTGGTATCACTGCCGAAGGTACGAAATATGCCTATGTTGTTGGCTCGCTTCAACCTGACGTCGCACAAGAGGTTCGAGATTTATTACTCAACCCTCCTACGACCGAACCCGTACTCCCGCCTAAAGAACGAACTGATTAAGAGGACTTCTGAATCTGAACAAAAACGTCTACATCAGTTACTCACTGCTGAAGAACTCGGCGACAGAAAACCCACCCAACTCTACCGACGAATGCAACAACTGTTAGGCGAGCGACAACTCGAGCCGTCGATTATGAAACAACTATTTCTTCAACGCCTCCCTACCAACGCGCAACTGATCTTGGCCTCCACCAAAGACGACCTCGATACGGAAGGTTTAGCGAGGTTAGCTGACAAGATTTTAGAGATCTCTTCTGCCCAAACTTCCTCCCCAATCTTGTCCACAGTCAGCCAACAACCAACACCATCCACAGAAATTCGCGAGCTCCGTGACACCATTCAACAACTTATCACCACTGTCTCGAACTTCACATTTTCGAGCCCCAACCAGCGGAGGTCGCAGCCGTCCCAGAAGTCGTAGTCGTGCCAGCTCAAACCGCTACCGTACGCCTTCACCAGGACGTCAAACCGGTAACACCGACAACTCACTTTGCTGGTACCACAACAAATTTGGGCCCTCAGCACAGAAGTGTCAGCCACCCTGTTCCGACAAACCCTCACGACAATCACCGGTAAACTACAACGACAGTGGATAGCGGCGACGACTTCCGCTAGCAACCCCACCTCAAGTCGCCTATTTTACATCACTGACTACCATACCAAGCAACGCTTCTTAGTTGACACTGGTGCAGAAGTCAGTGTCATACCACCAACTCCAGCCGACCGCCAAGATCGCCAGGGTTATGACCTACAGGCAGCCAATTCGTCGACAATTCACACCTACGGTACACGATCCTTAACCCTCAGCATTGGCTTTCGGCGTTCCTACCCTTGGATCTTCACTATCGCAAATGTCAACCATGCCATTCTCGGCGCAGACTTCCTCCGCCATTTTAACTTCCTCGTTGACTTACGTCGTCGTCGACTCATATATGCGACCACGCAACTCAGTATCAACGGCATTGCCACATCTATGCCCGCTCTTAGTCTCGTTTATGCTACTTTTCCACCTTCCACGTATACAAACATTCTCCGAGACTTTCCCGACATCACTCGACAAACGACCGAGGATGCACCCGTAAAACACGTAACCCATCACATCATCACGCGAGGACCACCGACCTCGGCTTGTCCATGGCGTCTTCCTCCAGACCGCCTTAAAATCGCTAAAGACGAGTTCCAGCACATGCTGAACCAGGGAATCGTTCGCCCGTCCAGCAGCAATTGGTCATCACCGTTCCACATGGTCCCCAAGAAATCTGGAGACTGGCGACCATGTGGCGACTACCGTGCACTTAATCGAATCACCGTCCCCGACCAGTATCCTATACCACATATTCAAGACTTCTCTGCGACCCTACATGGCGCCACCATTTTCTCCAAGGTTGATCTCGTCTGTGCGTATCACCAAATCCCCAAGGCGGAAGAGGACATATGAAACCATTTGGCCTGTACGAATTCACAAAAATGCCTTTTGGTCTACGCAACGCCGCTCAAACCTTTCAACGTTTCATCGATGAAGTCACTCGTGGACTCGACTTTGTCTACGCATACATCGATGACGTCCTCATTGCTAGTGCCAACCCAGCCGAGCATGAACAACACCTTCGCCTTCTGTTCCACCGCTTCCAGCAATATGGCGTTATCATCAATCCTAGTAAGTCTATCTTCGGCTTAGACACTCTAGAATTCCTTGGCGACAAAGTTACCCAACATGGCATCCAACCCCTCGAGTCCAAAGTCCAACCAATACGCGACTTTCCTCTACCTACGCCCATCACCAAGCTCAGAGAATTCCTCGGTCTCATAAACTTCTATCGTCGTTTCATCCCCAAATGCTCCCATATCGTCCAACCACTAACAGATATGTTAGGCTCACCCACCAAAAAGGCAATTAAGTAGCACAATGCACCACTTCACTTGACTGATGTCGTCGAATCAGCCTTCCACCACATCAAAAACGCCCTGGCCAATGCCACACTCCTGTCCCATCCAAAGCCAGACGCACCTCTTTGTGTTATGACAGACGCTTCGGATGTAGTGGTAGGCGCAGCTCTACAGCAAATGGTAGACAACACTTGGCAAGTGTTGTCTACCATTTGGCTGATTTGGGTGGAAGCGTGGAAGGAGCAGGAGTGAAGGCAGAAGTTATCCTTCTTCAGTAACCGTTAAATAAGATATTTGAGGGAAGATTTTCTTTTGTAAGGATTAGTTTGCGACGAACTGCAGTTTCTCAACAGCGGAGTGAAAGGGATTGGAATACACAAGAAACTTTCAGGAGGTAACCAACATCGGAGTTCGCTGTTTAGATGAATTCTGAAAGCTATTTGGATAAAGTCAATGACGCTCAAAACTCCAATTTAATTCTGGACGAAAGACTGGCTTCTTTAGGCAAAGATTTATCTATTTCAGAAAAGGTAGTCTTGAAGTGGGCTGGTAAATTCGAAGATTTTAGATACCTAATTGAAGGTTTACAACTTCCAATGGCTAAGTGGACTTCGCCTGGCCGCGACTGCTAGTTGTATGAATGCAGACATCGCTATTCATTGGTATTGAACGAAAAGAACAACTCTTAAAGGCGAAAAATCAAGAGAAGTAGAAGAGAAATTAGTACGAATCATCGAGAAAGCTAAGAAACGAATTTCAATTCAAAGTCTACACTTTTTTAGAAGACTCAGTTGACGGCGAAAATTTGCATTCAGAAATCGAATTTGATACTCCCATGGGGAGGAAAATTACTCCTTCCGGTGAATCTACTAGTTTTAAAAGAACAATAGAATGTTTTATCGAGTCAATCTCAACTAAGGTAGAAGCTTTAACATCCGATTTTCATAAGCTAAAAACCGAAAAGTTCGATCAACTCACCACCGAAATTAACGGTTTGAAGAGTAAAGATACGTGCTACTGTTCGATGCTTTTGGTCCAGGATTTGAAGAGAGAAAACGAACAACTTAAAGCGGAAAACAAGGACCTTCAAGGAAGAAATAACAACCTAGTATATATAGTGTCTGATTTGAATACTAGAATAAAAGATCTTGAAAACGAAAAGAAAAGTCTAGTTACCGCCTTAAAGCTACTTCAAGTGGATTACAACTTGGCTGATAACACCATCCACCACAACGAAGAAAAACAGGTTTCATGGACCGAAATCAGAAGCAAGAGCAAAGAAGCGAATGAGAAGTGAGCGATCACGAACACAAACAGGTTTTCTGTATTTACTGTTGAAGACACTGACGACAAAGGCGAAAGCGATCATGATCCGGTCGATGAACGACGGATTCATCGTCATCCAAACCTCAAAGCCAAAAGACCTGGCAAATCTAATCGCCCAACAACGCCCAGCAGTCAATACCATGATGATTCTATATCCTTCAATGGCCATCAATCCAAATCACCTAAGCATCGCCCTAAAGTAACTATCGTTGGAGATTCGATGCTTAAATTGATCAATCCTTCTATACTGAGGAGGAACCTTAAGCAAAACGTTAGGGTTAAAACCTTTCCTGGTGCAAGACTGGATGATATAGAATATTACATCAAACCAACGATTGCTACCGCGCCTGGATGCATAATCTTTCATATTGGAACAAACGACGTAAAATATGAATCCCCACAAGCCATTGTGAAAAAAATCTGTACAATTGGCAAGCAAATCACGGACACCCTTCCAAACACAAAATTAGTCATCTCTCAACTGATAACACGTACAGACGAGCCTAATCTTGCAACCAAGATCTCTGAGGTAAACAAGAAAATAATTGAGGTATGTACAAACCAAAACTGGGCAACTATATCTCACGATAACATCAAGAGTGACGTTTTTAACCCCTATGGAGTTCACTTAACCGGACAAGGAATTGCTATTTTGACCAGAAACTATATTAATTGTATTAAAAATTAAAGTTGAACTGCAAAATTACTCTGTATTCCTGTTCAACACAGCTCCCCTTATACTCCTGAACCAGAAAGTATTACTAGCAGTAATTCTCCAACATTGCCTATACAAAATTCACCATTCGCAGTTCTCAAGGGTTTTAAAATAGGACACCTGAATATCACGAGTCTGATCAGGCATTTGGATGAACTACTTGTCTATATGTTGGACAAACCTCTGGACATACTTACTATCAATGAATCTAGATTACATAGTTCAATTAACAGCAAGATGGATGAAATACCTGGCTACGAAGTGATAAGAAAAGATTTTAATAAAAACGGAGGAGGAGTTGTAATTTACGTAGAGTAACGTTAATTTCATAAAGCGTGACGATTTAATACCAACTAATCTTGAGGCAGTCTGTATCGAAATTTTAAAACCAAAAAGTAAACCATTCCTCGTTGCAACTTGGTATCGTCCACCTGATACTAAAATTGAACTATTACACGATTTTGAATTGCTTTTACAACAAGCCGACAACGAGAGAAAAGAGCTTATAATAACCGGAGACCTAAATTGCAATTTCTTACAATCCGAAAGTAACATATCACTATAAAAAATACAGGATCTCATGGATATTTACCAGCTCCAGCAACATATCAAAAGTCCTACTAGGGTAACATTACCTTCTGCAACCCTTATAGATGTAATTTTCTCACAAATTAACAACAAAAAATTATAGACGCTGGGGTTATTGATCTTGGGATCAGTGATCACAATTTGGTCTACGCATGTAGGAAAGTTAGTATTCCTACAGAGAAGTTTAAATTTGTCGAGTCTAGACAGTTTAAACATTTCAATAGGACTGGGTTTCAGGAAAATCTAAGGCATGTCTTCATATCAATTAACGCAATTTCAGACCCTAATCTTGCTTGGGAAATTTGGAAAAGAGAATTTTTGAAAGTCTCTGACAAACATGCCCCAATTAGACACCGCAAAGTCAGAAGCGAATATAAGCCTTGGCTTACCCAAGATATTAAGAAGTTAAGTTATCATAGAGATTACCTAAAACAAAAGGCAGTTAAACTAGGATCTTCTGTCAACAACGAAGCTTATAAAAAAAGGCAGAAATTATGTAAATCGTTTGATAAAAACAACCAAGTCTAATTATTACAACTCAAAATTACTTAATGCGAAGAACAGCAAGGAAAGCTGGAAAATTATTAATGAAATATCAAATCGACAATCTAAAACCACTACGATTAAATCTACAAGTAGACGGAAACTATATAACCGCGACAAAAATATCGCTGAAACTTTTAATCAATACTTCTCCAATATTGGCCCAATCTAGCGAACAACAAACCAAGTAGTGGTTTCGATCCCTTGATCTATATGACCCCGACACAACACAATGAAGGGCAATGCAAAACTATATCTAAAAATATTAGCTTGTTAAAAAAAGCTAAACAGTCTGTACCTCAAGATACTTTAATCACCATGTATAATGCACTGGTGTTGCCCTATTTCAACTATTGTTCTACTGTATGGCATGATGGTAACAATTCTAATATAGATAAACTATTCAAACTGCAGAAGCGCGCAGCTAGGATTATTACTGGATCTACATATGAAATTCGGTCAGTCGAAATCTTTAATAACTTAAAATGGTCTCCCGTCATCAATACTTTGAATCAACGTGAATCGATAATGATGTACAAAATACTTAAGGGTTTAGCACCAAACTATTTGTCACAATTGTTCAACACATGTGATAACCACTATTATAACTTACGAAGTAATAACACCAATCTTATATTAAATAAGCCAAAAACCAATTTCCTAAAGAGAAGTTTTTCCTATAGAGGAGCTGTGTGTTGGAACAGATTAGATGAACATATAGTAAACAATATTAATACAAAGACTTTGAAAACATTCAAAAATCTGTTAGCCAACCAGTGAATAATTCACTTATCTTATTTTGTAAATAGCTATATATAGTTTGAAATACAGGTATGTAATATATTAGCTTAATACAGTTGAACCTGTATATAACGGCCCTGTATTAAGCGGCCACTCTCTATTAAGTGGCCAGTTTTCAAAGTCCCGATGTTTTTTCTATAGAAATACTATATTTGTTACCTGTCTTAAGCGGTCACCTGTATTAAACGGCCGCGGCCACAGTTTGCGTCTCCCATGTCTGTCTTTTGTTATTATTTTTACCTGTATTAAGCGCCACCCTCGAAATGAAACCCGAGAATATTTAGGTAAACACGCATATCACATTTTATATGGACTTTATTCTGTTCAAATGATCTGTCAACATTGCGAGAAAACAAAACATTTTCTATATAACTACACTGTATCTTCAAGAACTCAGTACCTCGCTGAATAGGCTTGACGCCTCGTGCACAACAGAAGAATACATTGCTGAGGAAGATGATCTGGAGGTTTGTCAACCACTGATAGATTCTTCAGATTCAAACTGGAGGCAGGTTGCTCGAAACCATGCCCTAAATCAGCATGATGGCACAGATAAAGAGGACATTGATGCAATGGAAGATGAAGACGTCAAGGAGAATAACGAAGAGCCAGAAATCAAGTCACTGGCAGATGCAATAGAACATGCGGAACGATTAAGGGCTTTTGCGCAGTATAATGGATACCAAGAACTGTCGCTGGAAATGTTGACGGTTAACGACTTGCTCTACAAACAAAAGCTTCAAAAGCCAAAACGCCAGACATATTTGTCTGATCTTTTTAACGTTGCAGTAATTATTGCCTTCTATTACCTACGAACCTCTGAGCTGTATATCATGTCACAGAAACATTGTATGTTAAGCGAAGAATTGTTTTACCTTAAGACATTAGGTTTATATATTCTATCGTTACTAGTACCTTTCATTTAAATGTTATATTTATAATACAAATTGTTTGAAATAGTACTGCTTGTCTTATTCTTTTCTCGAATGAGGTGCTGGTGAAATTTGGCCACACCCAAGTTGCCCCTCACGGAGTATTTTCGGTCATCCTGTATTAAGCGGCCACTTTTCAAAGTCCCGAGGGTGGCCGTTATATACAGGTTCAACTGTATTTGTAAGTAGAAATTTACACGGCCCTTTGAAAAGCAGACTATCTGAAAGGCCACCGTGTTTAAATAACATTAAATAATAACAATAATAATAAAAAAATAATAATAATAACCCGCAGTATCTCGGTACAGCACCTTCGGACGTGAACTTCTCGCTGTCTATCTTTCCGTTCGACACTTTCGACACTTCCCCGAGGGTCGTAACTTCTTCGTTTTAACCGACCACAAGCCACTTACTTATGCATTGCGTAACTCTTCCAACCGTCACTCACCGGGAGAAATTTGCCACCTGGACTTCGTCTCCCAGTTCACCTGCGACATACGACACGTTAATGGTGGAGACAACTCCGCCGCGGACGCCTTTTCACGCATTGTCTCTTTGACAGCATCACCAGCGTCGGTCGATATTTTATCTCTCGCCAACGCACAATCTGCAGATGAAGAACTGGCCTCCCTTCGTCGTGACTCTTCATCATCCCCCTTCCAATGGCGAGATTTGCCAGCGCCAACTTCCGAACCACTATCCCTTGCGACATCTCTACTGGCAAGCCACGACCGTTCGTACCCAAGGACTTCGTCGCCGTATTTTTGACTCTCTTCACAATCTTTCCCACCCTGGTATCAAAGCGACCCAACGTTTGCTCACTGAACGCTACGTTTGGCCCAACATCAACACCGATGTACGGAACTGGACTAAAACATGCCTCCAATGTCAACGTTCCAAAATTCAGCGTCATACCTGCGCTCCTCTTTCGAATTTTGACCTCCTCAACCATAGGTTTTCCCACGTTCACATAGACATCGTTGACCCACTTCCACATTCCAATGGCTACACACACATTCTCACATGTGTCGACAGATTTACGCGTTGGCCTGAAGCCATTCGTATCTCTAACATCCCCGCAGAGTCTATTGCAAAATCATTCATCGAACACTGGATTGCTAGATTTGGCGTACCCTCCGTCCTTACCACCGATTGCGGTCCACAGTTCGAAAGCACCCTCTTCATTTCTCTCACCCACTTCCTTGGAACTACCCGAATCCGAACAACCGCCTATCACTCTATCGCCAATGGCTTGGTTGAGCGCTTCCACCGACAGTTGAAATCCTCTTTAAAAGCTACAGACGATCCCACCCACTGGAGCGAAAAGTTACCACTCGTTCTCCTTGGCATCAGAACCGCTGTTAAAACCAATTTAGGACACAGCGTCGCCGAACGAGTTTATGGTACCACCTTATGTCTTCCTAGCGATTTTTTCATTCCTTCGACTGACAACCTCTTGGATCCAACTCTCTACATCGATCGCCTCAAAGGAACTCTAAAAGACCTACAGCCACCACACCCTCGCTCTCAACCAAGGGATTCCCATGTGCCTACGTCTCTACAAACGTGCACTCACGTCTTTGTTTGCCGCGACGTCGTCCGCAAACCCTTGCAACCACCTTATGACGGACCATTCAAAGTGATTTCTCGTTCGCCCAAACATTTTAAAATTGACTTGGGAACTCGTACCGATACCATCTCTATCGATCGTCTCAAGTGTGCTCATATGGATACAGCGATCTCTCCCACAACATCGCACAACCAGCCTGCGTCTACACCCTCCAGTCCACCCTCTTCACTCGTCGACGGACCCTCGCCAGTTCGCCTAACCCGTTCAGGTCGCCAAGTCCATTTTCCTAAACGCTACGTTACCATCGTTCGCTGTTAATTTTATTAACTTTCTCACTGGCAGGGGACTCCTGTAGCGCCTCTTCATTATTAGTTTTAAACATCGCGTGTTTAATTTAATTGGAACATTGCCTTGCGGGTTAATTTAATTTAATTTTGTTATTTTTAGTTTTTTTTACGTGTACCGGTTGTAGCCAACACAATCGGATAAGGAAACGACTTTATGCACGCCCATGTAAATTTTTGACGCACTAATGAGTTTATCTTACCACGGACTTTCCTTTTACACTCCTTTGTCATTCTAACTAATCCACGTATTTCCGATACTAATGATTGAAAATGCTTATAACTCTCCTAGTACGGACAGTCAAAAAGTTAGTTCTCTTTTGTCTCGCAAAAGGTCAGGATACACTGTGCTCTCCCTTTTGCTCGTCGACCATTTAGATCTGTCTCCTCTGTACAGCGAATCTATTAAAGTTCTTCACTTACTAACTGGAATTAGCGTACGAGTGTTTCCAACATTAGCTCGCAGCTTTTTCGAGACTGACTCAGCCTCGCGCGTTAAGTATCTCTTAATATCCAATCAACTTGACATACCAACATTTAATACATCTATTCATGTAATCATATCTTACACTATTACTTCTACTCATCACCTCTCAGTTTAGCACTTCCTCTTAGATATCAAAGCATGTTAACTAACCAGTAATTTATATAGTAACCTTACAGGTACAAGACTCATGCCTTGAAAATTTTTTTGCTATGCCAAACTTTGCTCTAGCATCAGCCACACCTGCCCAACCTGCTCCTGCAGCTCTGCATAGGCTTGATCATGTATGACAGTTGACAACTTGGTGTCAATCATAATTTACTAATAAATTTGCCAAAATGTACATGTAATGTTTGATAAAAATTAAAGTCGAATGAAGACCCAGACAAATGTTCAAACGTTGAACAACGCTGGCCATCACTTGTTTATCTAACAATGTTGGTTGGATAAAAGTTTGGCTTCGGTCAAACATTTTTTCTTGCAAAAGGTAAGGTGCAAGAAATATTGGATTGTGTAGCCGCTTTACATCAAATGCACGTATCACCATGATGCCCACCGGTGCAAAGCGATATTATATCGTTTATCACTGGCTTTAATGAATTTTATCAGGTGGGGCAGAAATAAACGTCAATACCTATTGTAAAATACCAACGGTACGTGTACCATTATACTTCAACGGAACTCTACTGGGTGCAATGACAAACTTACGTACGTACTTACTTACTTTGTTGATGGGGATCAAAGAAATTCTCCAAGGTCCAAGAGTTTATACTGATTTTATGCAGGCGGTGGACGAGAACTGACCAACGAAACCTGTAACAGAACGAAAAAAGGTTATCGTTCAGTTACTCATTTCACCAAATCTGTGCACTATGTCAACCACGTGCAGGATGGCAAACGCGCTTGTTATCGGCTGGATAATTTTGATTCTTTGCCCACTGCGAAGTGAGTGAAGAAAAATAGGTCCTTTACCTTGAAATCCTTCGTTTTTCAACCATTTTGAATTTGTCAGTGAACGTTCTGGGCCTAAAACTCCCGAACATTAATGTCTTTGTATTGCCATCTTGCCCGCTCTCTTTGAAGCAGACTAAAGCAAGTATTCCGCATGGTGAAACCGGTTGAACTCCCAAGGGAGCTAAAACAGTAAAACGATTGGCCAACTCAACAATTCGGCTGCTGCGAAGTGCTTGTTGGCCTCACTGTTATCCAATGATAAAAAGCATATTAATCGCCTCCTCCACCATGCCTCCACTTCGGTGAATAATTAACTTTACCTTAGGCTTCCTTGAGTTCATCCCGTTGTGAATCTTTAGAACTACAACATGAAGTGTTTCACACCAACGTACTGAACCAAGCCAAAAAACGTTCATGCAGTGTGAAACGTTTGTGAATTATCAATATAGATAATCTTCCCCTGACACCAAAATCAGAAAACCCATTCAAAGGTTCCTTCAAAACAAAGAACAGCACCGTCTTTCCGCCAATTGAGGGTTTGTAGGCACTGGACTGTATTTACCATTCTATTATTATTATTCTTTCAAAAACTGAAGAGATATTAAATACTTACTAACCGAGAGCGACGTCCATACGGGAAAGTATTTATCTGAGGTTTTCGTACAGAGCGAGTAGCGAAGACACTAGGTCTGTACGAAAAAACAGAAGGCAAATACTTTCGAGTACAAAACGAAAAAACGAGCTTCATAAGGAATTTACTGTATGGCTTTCGGTTGGTTTTCTTGCCCATTTTAAACTGGCTTTTCGTCCTAGGATGTCGGTGTTTACCGTACCTCGTTTCTTGTTCGTCTTGCTCCATGTTTCGACCAGTTAAACATTTATCGGCCGTACTTTTCGACAATTAGCTTTGAACTAAAGCAGTAATAGTGTTTCACCACATTTTATCACTCGGAATTTTTCATGGTAGATGATTAATTCTTCTTAAACTTCATTGAAAGCAGCTCGAAGATTTTCCCGCCTAAACTTACCGCTACGGAATAAAAAGCGTACGGGAATGATGGAACCGGTCGGTCCAATGTCGTAAAATATCAGACAGTTCAGCAACCAATCAGCATGCGAATTTTGTAAGCATACCGAAAAACATTGCAAGTAATTCATTATTGCCCATCTGTCAACAATCATGTTTTCTATGTTGAACTGAAAATTGTTTAAAAAGAATGTGGAGTTTTAGCCTTCGTAGAAAGATGTCTTGATCGTAAAAGAAATTGCTGTGATAAATCATTTTGAAGGAACTGTGTCAAGCATTCAAATTTTAATCAAGCAAAATTATGATTTAGATATGATAATTTAAAACCGTATATTTTAATAGAAAACCCGAAGGTTTACACTGATTTAGACTTTTACTCTCAGTTATACAATTTCGCTCATAAACATCTTTTTTTGTTTTTGTTCAAGAAATAAGTTGTCCACGTGTCCATTGAAACAAGCAGATTTTCATGCACAGTATGTCTATAAATCATGGTTTTTTCCCAATCTCTAACTCAGCTGATTTGTATTTCAGCCGGTAAGAATCTTTAATTTTGCTGGGTTATAACTGAACTGTTCTTGCCAGAGTTCCAGTAACGACCGCAATAATTATATATATATATATATAAATATTCCGTATTTAAGAAATAGAAAATTGCTTGAGTGTCTCTGTGCTGTGATAGAAACATGAATGACGTCATTTCAACCAGAAAAGTGCCTAGTGAAAGCACGAGGCGTAGCCGAGTGTTTTCTAGTAGTTTTCTGGTTGAAAGTGCATCATTCATGTTTTTATCACAGTACAGAGACGCGAAAGCTATTTTCTGTTTGTTTTATAAAATAAGCAAGTTTTCTCGAGTTTTCGTGACGTCATACATGTCTCTGTACCGGAATACAAAATGAAAATAACGTCAATCGTGTCTCATTACTCTGAGGGAAAAAACGCGTGTTTTTTCCTAAATTTAAATCAAAATACATTTATTTTCTTTCAGTAAAATGAGAAATTTTTGATTTTGTCAGGTTGACCCTATTGATCAGTGTAGTACAACTCACATCATTATTTCAAAATATATCGTCATGACAGCAACAACGAAATGAGATGTGAAAGTGCTGGAGATGCCATTTTTCATCTCCTTATTAGTTCTTTCAAATAAAACGAACGTAATTCTCGGAGTGATGGAACCTTTAAACAAAAATAACATGGTACAGTTTTAAGTATTCAAATATATTCAACAGCACTGACGTTGCACGGCCACGATATGTAAATACATAAATACATCTCGAGTCTATTCATGCAAATTTCTTTAACATCCCGATTTCAATGGGAAGTCTTGAGTAAGTTGTTAGCTGCCATGGTTTTTCTCCTCGTGACGCTTCTCTAAAGAAAGTTAAAAAAAATCACATTGGACCACTAAGAGTCTTCAATACAACTTAAGTACTCACTATGTATTTGGAGTTCGACAAAACACAAGGTTCTTCGTACGGCCGGTTCCTCATTACGCCAAAGCTTTTTGTGTTTTTTTATTCTGCAAGTTTGGGTTGTCTTTTGCCGTTCCTTCCTGTATTTTTTCGCCTAAACGGTCTTACTGCCGTTCAAAATGGATTCCTGATTGCCGCCAGATACCTCATTCTCTTCTGGGCTGCTCCTCTCTTTTCTTTCATTGCCAGCAAACTGAACTCTAGAAAACTTGTCTTGGTTTCGGCTGTCCTCTTCGGAGCTGTGATCAACACATCCTTTTTGTTTACAGCTGAATATGAAAACCACTACAGAGAGAATTGCTTTCCTAACAAAAACACAACTCGTGTGACTCCAGCGAACATAACAGTGGTATCTACCGTTTCCTCTAACGAGTTCTATTACCCAAGTCACTTTAGTTATGAAAAGATCAAGTGCAACTCGAGAAGCATCAACCATCCAGATGCCAACGAAAATAACACCACTGGCTATTACCAATCATTTTTGGTCTTCAAAACCAAGATTGAAAGACACGTCTGCAAAACAATTGGCCTGAAATTTGATGAGAAATTTGTATTCTTTTTGATAATTATGTGTGTGGGTACTTTGCTATCGAGTCCAGCCAAACCTCTCCATGAATTGGTAACTTTGGCGATTGTTAAAGAGTTTAAAGGAAGTTATAATGTTCAAAGGCTATCCAGTTGTATAGGATGGAGCGTAATGGCCCTTGTAACTGCACTGGTTGTTTACCTGTTGCCTTGTGGATTTCACCTCTCACAAAATGCCTTTGACTTGCATTTTTGTTTCCATGTTTTGTTTTCCACAACAGCCCTCATCTTTGCAGCTCTAATGAAGTCACCAAATCAGAAAGCAACTACAAAATTCAAATTCTGGAGGGTTCTTAAAATCACATGCAAAAACCCAAATGTCATTGTTGTGATCATATCCATGGCTGTACTTGGAACAGCCCAGTCAATCAACTCAAGCTATTTATTCTGGTATGTTCTAGACCTTGGTGGTCATGAGCTACATTTGGGATTAATTGTGCTCATTTCAGGCTTGTCTCAAATACCTTTGCTATATGGAACAAAATACCTGATTCACTGGCTGGGGCATGGCTGGGTCATTTTCCTGTCATTATTTGTATTTGGTGGTCGATTCCTGCTCTATTCCTTCTGTGACCACCCACTCACCATTCTTCCAATAGAGTTACTTAACAGTCTGACTTCTTCATCCATTTGGCTGACCTCCATGTCAATGGCCGTTGTTGTGGCTCCAATTGGCCTCGAACGATCCATGCAAAACCTCTTCACAGCATCATATTATGGCTTAGGGATGGGATTTGGTGGAATCCTCACATCTATTGCATACCAACTCTATGGTCCAGTTTCTGTGTTCCGATATGCAGCTGGCATGTGTGCTGTCTATTCTGTGGTGATGGCTTTTCTGCAATGTCTCATCTCTCCACCTGATGAAAACCAAGGAATCCCAATTAATGGTGATTATTACAAAGCTGGAGTTAATGCCAACAATCAATCTGATTGGCTGTTAGAAGCTCTGAATGCTGATGAAGAAGAAGTACACTATGCAAGATAGTCATTGAATGACAGTGATAATCAGACTAAAATAATAAATTTTATTATAACTCACTCAGCCATATGTCAACAGATTTTGGTTAACTGTTAGATATCACACTACCAATGCTCATGACTGAAACAGGGATGTTGAAATTACAAGTTTTTTTGATCTTTTTCTTCTGAACTGAGATAATACAGTACATTGTAACATGACAGCTTATTTTTCAATAATGGTCCATAAATCTTAAACACCGAACTTGCCGAACAGTGCAAGTACATGTAGTCAATCATTATTAGTAGCTGTACATTACATGTTCAGTAATAATAATTATCATACAAAGTAAGACAGATTAACTTACCATTAATTACATTTCTGTTATTTCAACATGACTGATGTGACGTGGGGAGTGTTTCCTGATGAGGAACACTAACAGTAATGCACACAAATACAAATTAAGTTTTTTGTTGGTGAAATTGTTCACTAATTATCAATGTACCAATTTAAGGAAACCTTTCCTGGTACATTTTTGTTAAAGCACTTACCTAAAACTCTTGGACATTTACCAGTAGTTTATCACAATGGTCACTTTCTTCTACTGCACACCAATCTCAAAACTATTTTATTGCAAACTTGAACTAATGTTTATAAATTTTCTTTGAAGCCTTAAGCAGATTAGATTTCCAAGATATTCATCTCATGAACTTTATAAATCTTAGTCCTAGGCTAACCACACCTTGTTTAGAAAGAAATAACAAAACCATATTTAACTTGGTATCCAAGTCAAAACAATAATAATTTATATGATAATCAATTAAAATGGTGTTTTCACACACATCATCACTAAAAATTCCACTCTTCTTTGCCATTTGGGTTCAACACATTATCTCAAACAGACTGTACAAATTCAGAGACCTAATTTGCAAACTGACATCAAATACAAAACAGACAAGTACTAACGGTCTGCAAGTACAATGTGACATTTGGGGAAAGGGTTCATGCTAAGACTGAAGGACCAATAACATGGCTAATTGCATAGCAACAAATTACAATGTCCCAAATTTGTTTTGGCTTAAAGTTGAATATGAATTCTTGAAAACATAGTTTACTGTGGTAAGTTACACAAAGGGTAGTTAAAATGATAAAAATATGAAGATAAGTGAAGGACTGTCAAAAACATTCTTTGAGAGCTACTACACTGTAAATTACAATGAAAAGCCAAATCATTTATCAAAACTTTCATGATTATAGCACTGAGGAGCCCCGTGGGAATTGTTATCTTCCAAAGAATAACTTAGGAGCCCAGCATATAATAAGGAATAAAGCTCCAATGCCTATCTTTGCCCAGTTATGGCTTTATTCTGTGTCCACCAGCCTTGGCCTAGAGTAACTGATACGGTTTTCTACTCAGTAATGTAACAATATAGATTTGAACATTTAAGTGTTAAAAGTAAATTTCACTCTAATTTTTAAAAAATAGTGATTTTACTACCATCTACACATTATTATGTATAATCTTTTCCTGTTAACTGTAATTAATTTTCCAAATAATTTCTGAATTTCCACATGACCTATTCAGACTCACAGAAAATAATAAAGTTTTCTTGACATTTTATACATAATAGACAATACTGATTACTCTGTCATTAATCGAGGGACATTTTGTTGACATGACTGGAAACTTAACCTTGCTGACTTCAGATTGGTGAAGCTGGTGGAGATGTGTAATCTTGGTTGGGAATTAAGTTCTCAGCATATGATACCATTCCTTGCCAAACAGTTGTTAACTTAAATGAAAGAAACAATGTTTAATGTAACAGAGAAATTTTTTTTAAAAATTTTTATCTGTTTCATAATCCAAGATGTTTATGTCTTTGTCAAGGAAGTGAAACTACTGTACATGAAATGAATGGAAACCAACAAGAAATGTGGAAGGACTGGTGAGCTGGGGATTGCACTGAGGTGCCAGCAAGACTTCATCAAAATACACCAAAGCAAGAATCCATACAAAATACTGGTCTACCTCCTCAACCCCAGATACTCTTACTGGCAATGGTTTTCTGCATTTGAACACTGTGATCCAAATGTGCCCAATGTTACAAGACTTGAGGAAAGTGTTGTAAAAAACATAACATAAACTGCTTGGTAAGTACAAGTACTTTTTTGCTTTCATATGTTGATCAACATCCCAGACGCTTGGATCACAATATCCAAATGCAAAAAAAAACCAAAAAACTAAAAAAAAAACTGTATAAGGTATTTCTTCTCTAAAATAACAAGAACAAACAATAAACTCAAACATCAGTAAACTTTTGGTGTTATGGTAACTTCTGTTGGTAAACTTTTGTTATTATAGAGAACCATAACAATTATTATATTATAAACAATATCAACTGATCATTTTCATACCTCTTGATGTTCTGCAACTTGTGAAGAAACTAGCTTTTTGAGGGCAACATGGAGGATATTAAGATTAGCATGAACTAGCTGTGTTTCCAGCTGAGCACAGTGCAGTGAAAAAAAATTTCTTGTTTCCATATTTGAGATCTCATTCTCTTGCTGAACAATACGGGATTCCAACTGGTCAATGGCAGATTGTTCGTGACCTTTCGCCTGGGCATGGATCTGTCTCTTTTTGATCTGCTGCATTTTTTGCAAGGCATGCTGGTGATCTTTCAGGACTCCACTTTCAAGTCTCTTACACAAATCCTGTAAAGGCACAAGACTAATGTGATGGTCTTGGTACAAACTTATAAACTGATCAAATAGGTAAAACTGACAAAATTGTTTCTTAAAAAAAATTTCTCTTCTAACCTTGTAGGCAGAGGTTACATCTAAGAAGTAAGCCAAATATTCTCCTGCACTTTGACTATCTGACATATACTGTAAATGAAGCAAAAAAAAATCATCAGTGGGCGTGGTGATTGTTGTGGAGTCAACAGATAACCACCATTACTCTACCCTACCTGCTTAGCTGCTGCCTCAGATGCCTTGTCAAAATGTACTGATAATCCTTTAAACCCTTGCCTTAGATGTGTCCAACTGTCATTTGTGCCACATGCCCAGGATGATCCAGGTTTACTGTCAGCACTCAAGTTACTTATTGACAAAATTGAGAAGATAGAGTTATGTGAGCCAAAGCTTTAAAAAGATCACAGTTAACAAAAATGCACCAACACTGAGTGGTTGTTTACAAGTAGTGTAAAATTCTTGTAAGAGATTGTTTATCTGCGATAAGCTAGCAGTTTACACTTGATTGCCCAGGTTGGAATTATAACTTCAATAAAAATAGCAATGCCCAATAATGTTTGTCCAATTGTTAATGATTACATATGGCAATACTTTGCACAATTTGTTGGTCATTGCTATTTATATTAAAGCTAGTGGTTTGTACAGGTATGGTTTCTTCATGCATTCAACTGCAGTGCATCCAGGATTACTTCAGAACTCCTAATTTGTGAAATTTTTGTGACCCTGAGCCAAAGATTGCTACAAGCAAGTTAGCATACAGATTGTATACTAATGGCTGTGGGTTGGGTGGCATGAAGAACCAACTGACATACTTGATAACTGATAAAAACTAATCATAACTTAAACTGATAAACAGACCAAACCAAACTGAAATAGGCTGTTGTGTAAACAAAGTACAGTACTTCTAAATCATGGAAGCTACAGTATGTACACCAAACCACTTCAACAAGGATTGCTACTAAAACTGCCACATTTCTTGTAAATATTTTCAGTTCACTTACTTCAATTCTTTGGCTATATCTAACATGTCTGAGGCATAACCTATAAGCAAAATATTCCACCTTTGAAAGGTAAATTGCAAGTGGAGGTCTTTGTAAGGGGTAACAACAGACCTGGATGCTCACTCTGACAAATACATGTAGGTGGCCAAGCTAAAGTTGAAGTTCTTGTTCATATGGCAAGCCTCAATAATATCAATAGTTCAGATTGCAAACTGAAAGTTGAAATGGTCAGTACCAAATGAATCAAGCTAGTAACATGACAAGGCAGATTTTATAGTTTAGATGGTACAATCTCTGCAGTGCAATAACAACAGCTTAAATCTTCTTAAACAGATACTATCAAGGAAGGCATGGATTATTCTAACAAAACAAAATTCCATTCCAACCAAGTAAGAACAAAAACATACTCAGAGTTCTTGTTCCAAGACGATCCACAACCTCCTTAACTGAGTAACAACTGTCATGCATCCTAAATATTTGATCCCGTGCTTGGCTGAAATGTATTTGGTTGTCTTTAGCAATCAAATCCTGACAAATAATGAATACAGAACTTGTAAAAAAGTGTAGTATGTGTAATATGATTGCAGGGGAAAGTTAATGCTATTGCTACAAATCAATGGTACACTAGTCCTTAACACACAGAGTATCACTGGGAAGATTCATGAGTAAGCTTCTTGAGAATGTGTTGGGGTATGTGCATTTGTGGGCACTTCCATTTGTAAGGAGTGCAATGTGACATGTAAACCTTCAGTTGAGCCAGATATTGGGGATAGCTCATCTTAATGAAATGATCAGCTACGTACAGCAGTATATTTTTCAACTAATTGAGGATGAATTACAGCCTGAGTGAATGAAGGTAACAGACCATAGAACAATGAAAGTTTTTGTAAATACATGTATGAAGCTAAATTTTGAACAAGGAAGAGGCCATAATCTTTCACATTCCTGGACTGCAAAATGTGACTATTATCTCATGTACTTTTCCACCACTATATAACATGATTAGTAGGTTATAGGCATGTTCTTCTTGCCTTTGATCTAGTTGCAGCTGCACTAGTCATGAACTCATCAGGAATCCCTCGAAACTGCTCCTTAAGTTTATTACCAAGATCCTGTAAAAATAGAAACCAAGAACAAATACAACTGAACAAAGACATTTTTTTTATCACTACCAAATCTGACTACAATGTCACTGCATAATATTGACAGCAGCAAGGTGTTTTTCCAGTTTTGCCTGGACAGCTTTCATACATATTCCAGTACTCATTTGTGCTGTAATTACAAAATAATACATATATTTTAATTTTGTATTGACAAAAGATGTTGCAACAGTATCATCTTGAGCAACTTTATTAAAATTGCTAAATAATGCATTTGTATAGCTGTTAACATAGATCCTGAAAAGGCCTACCAATGGCCAAAAAACATTCTGGTATGGTGGAATATTGTGCTTTGTCTGCATGTTTGGTCAGTATAAGGAGGATGTGAAATGAACATAATGTGTACTAAGTGATTTACCCCATCAATACACAATGATATACAGCATCTGTAAAGATGAATACAAACTATAATCCATTTAAGACTGAACTTTATGACCAAAATACATACTGAGCCTTTAGTTGTCAAGAACCAAATAAACAATTTGTCTTCATGAATGATGGGATGTCTCCCAAGGAGGTTGAGAAACCGTCTCAATGCTCGTCTTCTTGATTCAATAAATTCTTTACTGGCTATAATTGTGAGAAATGAATTGCATAAAGCTATTTCATCAAGGTTTGTTTAATGGATAGATGGGATGGATAGATGGGATGGATAGGATAAATGAGTTACATCGGACAGATTGGATGGTCAGATGCATTGACAGATGGTATGGGTTGAATGAATAGGATTAATGGGATGGAATAGATTGGATGGACAGAATGACTGGACTAATATAGGAACTAATGAAACTTATCTTATCACACACAACATTCCCACCCAATTTTTCTTGTAATGTCTAGAAATCTTAACATCACCCAACCAGTCATGTTTTCATTTATCACTCCTTCCCTAATCTCCTCACAATAGCATGATTTCTTTACTGCATAACTCTCCTACCCAGGGTACTAGTTAAGTCAAAGCACAATGGAGCTGCACTGTGCTGTTTTTTCTTAGCACCCTGTTGTATCTTTTGGTAGTACCTGTTATTATGTGGGCAATCATGGTCATCATGGTACCTGCATCAAACCAGTTAATCATAGTACAGATAGCTAAAAATATGCAGATCACCCCGATTCACAATGTTTTTTTAAAATTATGATAAACTTACTAACCTCCTACAGCCTTCTTTGGAGGTAATTTTGGAACCATGCGATATGGAAACCGTGAAAGTAGAAGGTCATGTAATGCTTCAAAATCTTTGTAGCGTCGATGCACAGTGGTTTTGTGTCGCTGAAATAAAATAATTGTCAGACAACTTAAGATGCATGTAACAGTTCAGGCACAACAAAATGTGTGAGCATTTGTACCTCAGCTGTAACACTATTGCACTACATGTAGAATAGCAGGGTTTTTTGTTGGATTCCCAATTGGAGTCTCAAAAGCTTCATTTTTGCTGCTAGTCCTGGTTAAGTCTTAAAGTGTATGATATTGACACTGAAAATTCTTTTTCCACAAAATGCAAATTCCAATTTCATGTGACTGAAAGCAAATGCCCAATATTCATGAATATACCCATATTTTTATAGTAATACGTTATAACTTTTAGGGAAATTTGGGTCTAGTTCAAATTGGTTCAACTTAGCTAATCAAACATCGAGTCAACTCTGGGTCAACAAATTCTTTTTAAGCAAATGCAAAATAAAACAGATTCTGAAAAATGTCATTCTTAATTGTCATTCAACTGAAAAAGAATGGACAAGAAGTAACATGGTTATCTTTTGGTTTATCAGTAATGTTTAGGTTTAAAGTGTTTTTTCTGTCACTCAAGCTTGTGGTCAAAGCAATTTATCTTGTACTACTTCTTACCTGACTATTTACACTGTACTCATTGTGTTTCAGGATTATTCCTTTCTTTTGAGGCACAAGATCTACTGAGATAGTATCCATTGCAACAAGTTCCGCATATGATAAACCAAGAACAGCTGGGTTATTCTTTTTTTGAGCCTGGACACTTACAGCCTTCATATCAAGAATATCTCCTAGATTGGGCTGGGGAAGCTCTGCAAGTTTGAAAATGTTGATAAAGATTATTCTCACAAAAATGTTTAAACATTAGCAAGCTCAAAATTGCAGTCAACTAGTTATAATAACTGGAACTTGTTATAAGCTGGCAATTCGAAGTATCTTTATGATTCAAGTTAGTTTTTTTTTTTACCTTATTTGACTACAAAATATACCCTTTAGACCCATGAGAACAACAAACTGTGCTACTGATTCTACTATTCCAAAGGTCACTGGAGGTAAACCTTAGTTTTTACTACCAGCACTAGCTTTGTTATAATAATTATAGTGTTTTTTTCTTATTTTTTTACTCAGATTTTTATGAATTGAATTGTTTGGTGAGAAATCAAGCCATTATTTGTAATCATTAACCACAATAATTCATGTAAACTGTCTGCTTGAGCTTTCCTGGCCCTAATGGTTATTTTGGACTGCCAGTAGACTACATAATACAAAGATATTTCTTCTTTCTGTCCTGTAGTATGTAATTGTTTCAATGGCTTCTTCCCTTCAACATATGACAAGGAGTTACTTTTACTTATCTGAAGAGTACATCTGGATATGAAGCAGAAACAAAAATACAAAAAATACTATAATACTTGACAATACTATAATACTTGACAATACTAGTGTTTGATAACACATCTATCTTGTAAATAGCTTTTGCAAGTCATATTCCTAAGGATCTTTTGATAGTTATTGTTATACAGGGTGTCCCAAAAAAACGTATACACACTTTGAATGATTATAAATACAATGTTCATTAAGACATATCTAAGTTTTATAACCCAAGTTAAAGAAGACAAGTGTAGAATTTTTTGAGTTATCACAGGTGTTCGAACTGACGACCATTGCAGTCCAGGCACTGCTGATAACGCGGACAGATGGAATTGCAAACATTACAAATTATGATCATTTCATTTGGTATTTGGGTGCATTCTCTTTCAATTGCTGCTCTTGACTCATTGATTGTTACAGGTTTTGTGCTACAAACCTTATCTTTGATGTATCCCCATAAAAAAACTCCACAGGTGTGAGGTCTGGTGAACGTGGGGGAATTCAATGGTATATTTTCACCCAATCCATCTGTGTGGCAGATTTTCGTAAGATAGGCTCTCATATCATGATGGTAGTGGGAAGGTGCTCCATCTTGCTGGAAATATAACTCCTCATCTCCAAATTGCTCACGAATGCTTGGCATTCGGACGAAAGTTTGTTATAGTGAGTTATAATCACTCAAAGTGTGTATACATTTTTTTGGGACACCCTGTATTGCATCAGGGCTTGACACTAACTTCTTACAACACTTTCCACTTTGGAAAGTAGGTTTCAAATTTTACTTCCCATTTCAAAATCTTATTTCCCATAATGAAGGGCAGACCTGCTAAGTGCTAACCATGATAAATTAATAATAACAAAAAAATTCTTCCCCACATCTTATTACCTTCAGACTTCAGTAATTTTCAAAGACTAAATATCATTTTTGGGTGGTGCCTTATTTTTTGCCCACTTTTTTCATTTAAACCTTTTTAACCGTAAGATTTATTTTCTAGTTTAGCCCAAAATTTACTTGCCAGATCAGGTGAGTATTTTGGTTCCTTTTTGATTTTTTACTTTCCAAGAAGTAAATTTACTTTCCAATGGAAAGCGGGTAAGTGTTAGTGTCAAGCCCTGTGCATAGTCCTCAGGTTCAAAATAGGTACTGTTATATTATAGAAAGAAAAAAAACCCCAACAAAACAAGCAAGTGCAAAAGCTATGGTTTGAAATCATATCTTTTGGCTCAGTTACCAGATCGTTACTTAATGTCACTTGATGTTTATACATTACACTGCATACTAAAGGCTGCTAACAATAAGACTATTCTTAAATAAATATATATATTAAACTAATGTATAAAGCAATAGTACAGAGAATGTAACACATGTCCATTTGATATGATTTTAAAAATACAATGCCAGTACATACCCATTCCAATAAAGCTTTCAAGAAGTTTTTCATTGACAGACTTTCCTTGCTGGGCAAGTGCTGTAAGAGCTAAGGCCTTATATAAACCATCCCTGGTAACAAAACCTTCATGGTTTGAATCAGCAACATCATAAATCTAAGAAAATATGACACCCAGACTTTCTGCATCAAAATTAGCACTGATAATAAAATTCTCTTTGGGCAAATAAAATAAAAAAACCAAAAATATATAATGTCCAAAGATGTTACACACTGTAAGTAATGAAATGTTAGAACATTTCACAATGCATTTTGAGTCCTGTCATAATTTTTAACAATGATTCTTGTCAAAATTGTTTCTTGGGTTATAATATTTACTGGTATATGCAGATTTTGTTTCCCAGCTGGTATTTTAGTTGTATGACATAAAAAAAAATGTAAAATGAATTTATAAACATTTGCAACAAGCCTGGACAAAGTTTTGATATTACTTGTATTAAAATTCTTGTCACTTGGGTTGTGGCACAATAATATGAGAATTTTTTTAATCAGACACTGGTGCCATAGCAATGAGCAGTTCTCATTACATGCAATACTGGGAGATAAAGGAAAGAGTCTGCTAAATATTACCACAATTGCTAATGGCAAACAAATCAATATTGCTTCTGGTGAAAGAAATTTGTTTTAATTATTCACCTAGCAACCAAAGTTACTGTACACTAGTTACAAATTGAGTGTGGCCAGTTGATTTCCAAGAGCCTCAGCCAAGGTAGATAAAGATGTTTTACTGACAGTCCTAACCCAGATCTTAGAGGGTCTAACTGGTGTTGTCTTGGGTACCATGCCTGAAACCAACACAGGGTACACCACTCCACCTCCACCCACTCTCCTTCAATAAAAATCCCATGGAAACCCCGGTATTTTCATCGTATTTATTGTATACAGTACAACAAAGACAAAGCTTCCAGTGTAATAATATTATGGTTTAAAGCACACTACTGCTGGCTCTATCTTCCAATACATCCTCGTGCAGGACATGCAGGCTTACAAAACTTACAGTAACCACCAGCCTGTGTACCGACATTAAGTCTGAACTTTAGAGTCCATAAATTTTTTCCACGACTGTGGGGCAAGGTTAATTCTCCTTTTACTCGGCCCAACCACGCTCACCTTTCCATATATTTTATTTTAATTAGCTCAAGTAACTGACAACTTTAAAAGTAACACTTTAAGATGACTCATTTAAAAATATGTTTATGCAATAAAGCTTTAACGCATTTGGCAAATAGTTCAACAGAATTTCAAAATATTTGTGCCGCAATAAAACAAAAACGGTCAATGAGTATCCCTGTTCACTTCAGATCTGTTTCCTGTAAAACGAAGATTAACAGACTGCACAGCACGCAAGATGTAAACACACGTTCAGTAGACAAGTATTTCATACTCACCGACGCTAAAGTTGTATCAGGTAAACCAGACTTTGCTAAAACATTTTGCAAAACTTCCTTATCAATTCGACTCGAAGCTTGCGGATCTGAACATAGTGTTTGAAACACTTCTCGATACTGGGACGGGATTGTTCCTGTCGTAATGCAAAGTATTTAGTTTAACATACAGAATGATCCAACAAGAAAAAGGTTGATATAATTTACATGATACATAATCATATATGAATTGCAGTCACAACAAAACAGTATGTGAGAAGTAATACTTACCGTAACTCAGCGATGTAGACATGTTGAACTTGCTGAGATCCACTTGTGATAAGCGATCACTTGGGAGTAAACATCATACCTCAGGAGAACATCGTTGATCGTGAAGGTAGCTGAGGAAATAAAGTCGACATTAAGCTTTACAAATCTTCAACCAGAGAAGGTGGATACGATGGTATATACGGTATAATTCTGAAAGTACATATAAGGTATCATTCGTGACAACTTTCCCTTGGCAACAAAGTTTCTTTTGGTCTAAACTATAATATTATAACGTTACCATGTCACAGAAATACAAAGCAATGGACACTCCGAAAAAAGTTAACATTCTTATTCAACGTAGCATGACTTAGTACATATACAAAGTGAGTGGTGTGGTGGTCATAGCTACTTTTTTAAAGCTCCTCTTTGTATCCACCGGCAAAAACCACTGCTAAAGCAAGGGACAAATGCTTCCAGGGAACTTGTTATTTGAAATTACATGACACCACTCACTTAGTGTGTACAGTACGTCATATTACAGCAGCATCATTTCCTGATGGTTACTGAAAGTTAGTCCAAACGTTGAATAAAAATGTTAACCTTTTTCGGAGTTTTCATTGCTTTGTATTTTATAAAATTACTCCGTGGTAACCGTAACTTCTTATCATGTCACCGTCTTGACTATTCCTGCCTCCATACCTTGCAGGGAGAGACGCCCAATTGAGGACAGTGGACTGCAAGATATCGCTGGTTTTTTCAAATGAAAGGAAAAGTCAAACCTGATTGACATTTGACCGACAAGGACTTGACATCTTCGTTGGAATTGTTCTAAAAACAGCCAAGATGCATCCTCATTGTGACATCATATGAATACAACCACCATCTTTTCTGACCTTATACCTTTAATTCACATATTTTCCAAATATTATTCTTTGTTTTTTACTTCATTCTTTTGCCATCTACCAATACTGAAGATGCATAGAAGTTTACTTTCCTCTTGTTTCTTGCACATTCTGCTGGTGGTTTAAGATATTACCCAAACTGGCTGCAGTTCACCCTTGCAAACATCTCTACAATTCTTGATAATCATGTACCACCCATCTACATGATTTCAATGAATTGATTATATTATAGATTATTATAAGTCACAAAAAACTTATTTTAGCATCTGCTCTGGTTTTCTAAACCTTGTCTTCTGGAAAATTGAAACCTTAATCCATGCAACTGTTACTCCAAACTGTATTAACTCTCTTCCAATTAATAGAACTTTTTGTACTTTGTTCTGGCTTCTGCAAGACATCAGTTTTGGGTGTGAAAAAGTGCTTGAAGGATATAGTCTGTCCCTCCAGAAGTGGTCAGTTAGATCCTATTTCAGCTGTCCAAAATGTAATTCACAATAGACCTTTTGAAAATTTTATTCTGGCACAATTTTGCTCAAATGAGGCAATTTTTTTCTGCTCAGTTATGAGCTTTCACACAAAACTAATTGAAAATCAATTCACATTTTGTAACTCAGATGTTGATATTTCTCCACCATACTATCTTTGACAGTAGAAAATATTTCAAATAAAATATAAGCAAAAAAGATAACAAGCAATGTATGTATTCATCTCTGCCAGCTAACCCTTGGCCACTTTAAATTTATTTTCCTTCTTTACAAAAAAACAGTGACTATAAATATGATACTTCACTCCAATTAAGGACCTTAGCTTAAAATGTCAGTTTCTCATGGTCATGTCAACAATATGTTTCAGTATTTCCCTGACCCTTTTGGTTTGACTAAAAATGTGGCTTGACAGCTTGTGAAGGAACACCAAATATCTTATAAATACTTTCAACTGTAAAATGTTAAGTTATAAATCATAAGACATTTTGCTAAATGTCACTAAGTTAAAATTAAAATTTACTGCCACTGAAGATGTCTTACAACATTTGGAATAAAATGTTTAAGTTGTTCTGTATTTACTTGCCTAGACCAGGTTGCTGGAAAGGTAATTACTTCAATCATAGATTAATTAGACATTTGCATACAGCACTCTAAGAATAATAAAACAGTGATTTTGTCATGGTAACAAATTTAAACACAGTTTTTAAATACATTGATACCATGGTGATTGGTAATTTAAGATAAAGTAAGAGAAAATGAAGAGGAATATATGCACTAGAGAGGTATACACAATTACCAAAGACTGTTGGATCATTTAGTTCTTAAAAGAACTATGTGAAACTTTTAAGAACTTTTAAGGATTCTTAATTCTTTTAAGAACTAAATGATTCAACAGTCTTTGGTAACTGTGTATACCTCTTTAGTGCATATATTCCTCTTCATTTTCTCTAACTTTATCTTAAATTACCAATGACCATGGTATCAACATATTTAAAAACTCTAAGAATACTTTCAGAAAAGTCTGGAGTTCTTTCTGCAAACTGCAGATATACTCACAGAAGCTGGAACTACTTTACATCAGCTAAGAACATCCAGAAATGCCTTAAATTTTAATCCATGTTGGTTGTCAATCACATACCAGTATTGAACTCCTGGGCACTGTCTGAGTTTTCAATTTATTATTATGACATCCACACAAATGAAAACTGTTTAGTATTCTTTAAAAGTGCATTTAGTTATCATGAAAAGTCTTTCAAAAAACAATCACAATTCTCAAAGGTCATCTTACTAATTATTTAAAGCTAATGTCACACTCCTTCATGTCAAACTTGGTTGGTTTCTCTAACTAAAGTATTATAATGTCATCATCATCATTGTCACAGTCAATTGCAATTTGTGCCTGACTGGTATACTGAATGGTGGTTTCACCACTACCAGGACTACTATCATTGTCATCATCAAGAATGACAACAACTGGGAGATCAGTGTCATCATCCTGCACTCCATTTTTAATGCCAACATTGGGTATCCTCTGCTTCCCAGGTTTGCAATCTGCTTGGCTAACTTTGCTGACATCATTATCATCATCATCATCATCATCAATAATCATAACACTTGGTTGAGAATTCACATTCTTACTTCTATATTGTTGAATGCCATCCATGTTAGGTACCAACTCTAAAGTACAACTTGATTGAACAGATTTCTGAGAATTCTCTGGATGGCTGATCTTAGAATCCTGTGCTAAGCCACTCTCAGAGTTCATTATGTTTCCATCAACTGTCTCAAATCGGGCATGCTTAGGCTTCAACTTATCACCTTGATCTACAGAATCACTGGCTTTCCTCTTCCTTGGTATAGAAGAGACCTTTAAAGTACTTTTTTTTGAAATTTCCATCATATTGTGTTCATTGGTATCTTTATTCTCCCCCACTTTCTCAACATCTTGGACAACTTTGAATTCCTGTTCTTCTGGCATGCTGTCACACTGTACAATGTTCACAACAAGTTTGTAGCTCTGATGAAAATCATCTACCTTCAACCGTGAGCCATTGCCCAATCCAAACTCCTTGAGCATCTTTAAGTTATTTTCCTCAGTTTCACCCTCTTCACTAGAAATCAAGATTGTTCCCCTTCCATCTTCAATTTCAACATCAGGAGCAAGCACACCAAACTCTTGTTTTAGTAGTTTCTCTTCAAGGCTTTTGACAGTTACTTTAGAGCAATTCATCATAACTGTGGCCTCAGGCTTGGAAGAACAAACATAACACTTTACGTTTGGTGGGTGGAGAGGAGATGGCTGCAGCAGCTTCTTCCTTGATGATGGCTTTTTGTTCAAGTAGGTTGTCTTGCACCTTTCCAAGTTTCCCCCAATAACCTTCAGGGCTTCCATAACAATGAGACCAGAAATTACAGCATTTGTTGTGGCAATTGCAGGGATAATGTTTCCAGCCATTGACTTGACATCAAAGCGACTCTTTCGTGGTATGCCAAAAATATGAGCACGAATGTTGCTTGCTGAAACAACAAAATCTAAAGAAGCATCATCATCCTTGTCCCACACAAGGTAATCACCTTTCTTTGCAAGCTCTGCCTTCAATTGCAACACACAGCTATGAAATTTCTCAACACATTCTTTAATCTTCCAAATCTTCTGATCAGGTAAACCAAGGTTGTTATTAGTAATAACTTTTTCACACAAATGTTCAAGATCCAAAGGCACTGGTGCTTGGCGGTCTTTCCACAGTCGATCCATGGACAGCAGGTACTTTATATCATCCACAAACAATTTCTTCACCAGTTTGCTGGCATCATAATCAATGCTTTGTGCCCAGCTCTGTGTAGAGACACGCTGTAGTTCATCCTTTGAATTGGCATTGGCTGCACTGCCAGCATCACCAACAGCCTCAGGGTCTTCAGTATCTGGTGACACTTCTTCATCTGCATCTGCCTCACCAAAAAGCTGATTGAAAAGGTGTTTTGCCCAAACAATACAATGGATTGGTTCAGATGGTGTGTTTCGTATCGTACAACCAGGATAGCTCTTTTGATGCGGTTTGGGCTGGCATTCATAGCATTCAAACTTTGCTTTCTTGACGACAGTGACCTGCCCTAAGTACCCAGCTGTCCCACTTTCAACCAAGGGAACATCTGCTGCCAGGCACATCCGGTTGACATGATTTCGTGCTGCCCGGTTATCCAAAGCGTTTAAAACGACGGAAAATTGCCGGAAAAAGTTCACATCGTAATCCGAGCTTGTAATACTGTCGTGGTAAGCCTTGATATTAGCTTTGGGATTAAACTCAACAGCGCTTTCCCGGGCTACTCTGGCTTTAGACTTACCAACGTGTTGCTTTTGGAACAGAAACTGACGGTTCAAATTGCTAACGTCAATTGTATCCAGATCAATCACTTCTATATCGTTGAAACCCGTGAGGACGAGAGTCTTGAGGAGTTCACATCCAATCCCGCCGGCACCGACGACTAAAACCTTACTTGTTTCAAGCCTTTTGTACAAATCTTCTCCCAAATTGCCTAACTGAACTTGGTCTGGGGACGCCATCTTGTTAACATCCGCTTTGGAGTTTTTAGCCTCGTTGTCAGGTTTTTTACACGTTTGTTACGTGGTCGTGGAAGAAACGCGCATTCTTCACGTTAATTATTATAACGCATAAATAATACCAAGATTAAAATTCGACTTAATCAGGACATATGCGAAGACAAAAGAATGGTTCAGTCACTAGTAATTATGACTAAATTAATGTTATTGATAATGATAACAATAATAAATGTACAAAAGAGTCGATAATCATGATTAAATATCATTTTTAATAATAGCAACGATAGTAATTGTAAAAACATAGCCATAATAATTATCAGTCATATCACGGCTGTCATGTTACTATATTGCAAACAGGACTCTGTCTGAAATGTAATTTTAAAACGTCAAAAAATAAATAGACAACAAACAAAAACAAAAAAACAAACAAAACTATAATAATGCTTGCAAAATCATTATGAACCGCTAAGAATACAATAAATTTAGAACTGTTCGTATGTTTTAAACAATCATTTACTTGCCCATTTATTTTCCACTTACTGACCGAGCAAGAGGTCTGTACTAGCGAAATATCGGACCGATGTTTTTAAGCACGGACCGAGACGATCGCAGCGAGTCGAAGTTCGTGCAAAAACAGAGGTCTGATCCATCACTAGTACAGACAGAACAAGCAAGGTCAGTAAGTAGTTTATTATATGGGTTTACTGAAATATAATTAACGAGTGCGATGGCTGAAACAAGTCAAATAAAAACTTGGATTTCTGTCGTCGTTTCATATAAAATTTCTTCACCAACTTCACTCTGCAAGGTTACTTTCACTTTTCTAATTGTTTGTAATACATTTTCACTTCATAAATTGTAAAAAATTTAATTTTTATTCGACACTAGCAATGTTTTTTTTAGATTCCCCCCCAAGCGGGCAATATGGGAAATATCTGACCGCTTATGTACCAATCAATTTGCAGGATTTCCGTATTCAGACCACTCGATGCCACAGCCATATAATAAACACGATTTATTACACTAGCCCCGAAAGCGAAATTGAAGAATGTGGCCCGTTTGACCTAAGAAAAACAACACGCTTCCTCAATGCTTATCAAATGACCGTTTAAAAATATACTTCGAAGACGATCGAACGACCATTTTCTGATAAACGAGTCTTCTAGATGGATGTCATTTTAAAATACACATTCTAGTTTTCGCCTCAATAATTACATTGCTTCCAGAAATATCCATTCGTCAGAAAAATATTTTGACAAGTGTCATATGAAGAATTGTGCTTCCTCGATGTCCTGTGACGACAGATTAACGACTGATTTCAATTATAAATTAGGCTTCAAATTTCACAAACTTGCTACACAGCAATCCAATGCCATTAAAAGACTACATTCAAGGTCCTATTACAGAGTTCTACTGTCCATATCGAGTTAGACTGACAAAGATGTGGAAAGTTTGTAATGAACTGTACTTCCAGAACGACAGTGCAACGACTTGAAAATTGTCCTTGTGCGCGTCAAGTCTTACATTATACCCAGTGCGTGGTGCATTGGTTTATAAAATCTTCCTTGCTATGGTTGTGCATTGCAGCACTGTGTCACCACCAGATTGTACTGAGTAACCGTTAAGCCTGGTTCACATAAAATCGTTGAACAATCCCAGACAGACACTTGCAGCCCTTTACGTAAACACGAACAGAGATAGACGGAGATAGTCTGCTGTCATCTGCGTTTGGGTTTATGCAAAAAGTTCGGTGTTATTTAATGTTATTGTACGTTGGTAAAACCGTTCACCTCAAAAGTAGCGATCAACCGAGGTGGTCACAAAAGAAGTTGGAAGAAGCGAGGAGATTGCTACTTATTCTATGTAAACGAGGCTTTACCCGTCAAGGAGACTAAACGAACTTTACGTTACCCGAAATATCTGACGCACTAGTATAGCTATAAATAAAAAGTCGATCACTGTAGCCTTTCTTGTGCGGATATGATGTTCGTTGCACAAAAGACGCCTAACGTGAATCGTACGAGGAATCACTTGAGGTCATTTCTTGAGCAAACTTCGTCGTGTGTACCCACCCATCAATATCTCGCTTCATGCTGTTCGGTCTGACCCTCGTGCTTGTCTTGAACGGAAACGTGGCTTGTTTACAGCCACGACGAGAGGCCAAAGGATGATACGTATCCAGGGCAAAATTATATGAAAGAGCAGCTGGTGAAGCATACGCACTTTTCACTAATAATTCCCTGTATAACTGACGCTGGTGGCTGGACATGGGAGGTCTTTGTGGAGACCTTTGAAGACTAAGGGACCGAACACGAGCTTCTGTTCTAAGTTTACTGGAAATCGTTTCCCGACGGCTGCTCTCAGGAAGTGAGTGAGATTTTAGAAAGTGCGATTCATTCGTTTTTCTGCTAGGAACATTAGCGCTTCTGGTTCGTCGCGTATTTTCTCGGCGCGATGTTGATCGAGTTTTGTCACGCTCGCTTGCTTTATCAAGCCACTGTTCCACTATTTCGTTCGTGGTTAACTTCGATCTGCACGACAACTCAGGTTCCCTCTTTCTAGGAGAATGAACGACCGAGCACTTCGTTGATGTTGTTGGCGTTAACGATGAGCCACAATCACTTTGCAGTAAAGGAGGGAAACAGCTTTTAAACTTTTTCTTTCCCTCAATGGCGGTTACTTTTTCCTGGAAATTGCAATTAGAAATGTTCGTTCGTAAACGATTTCTTACGGTGTGTTTACGAGAGCTTGCCTCAGGTAATGGTAATGTTCTGTTTCTTTCAGTCTCGTTAGATCCAATCTCATTTTGGCCAGTGGTTGTGTTCTCAGGCCTACCAGTTTCGACAAACTCCACAACATTCCGCTGCTTGTATTGTCTAAAATATTTCTGAATAATCACGGCAGCATGTATTTTTTGACGTAACAGCGCTATTCTCTCCCAGTCCCTTCGCAGTCTGAATATCTTTTCCTTTTCGCTTGCAACAACAACACTGTCCGGCGCACGCGAATGTTTCTCCACAACAGTCTGAGCGGCTGTTCGATTTTGACTCCTTTCTTTAGGAGGCTCTGGTAAGTATTTCAGATGTCCTGAAGCGGGGAATGAAGTATTACGGCAACTTTTAAATGACTCTGACTTCCAAGGGTCAGAATCTGATTGAATGTTCGACCCCGCGTTGTTGTGGTTACTTTGCTCTCCATCTGTTGTATCAACAGAACGAAATTTGGCATTAGAAACATCCGGTTCGTTTAATATCTTTCTATTCTGGGTATGTTTTGCGGATTCTTGCGTGGCGGAATGCGGAGACTTGGGCAATACATTTAAGCAAGGATTTCGCTGGATAACACTTGTTGTTTCCACTCCGTGCTCGCTCATAAACTTTATCACGTTTTCATGGTTGCCGAGAATGGCACAATCTAACGCAGTCTGATTAGTGGATTTAGAACGAGCACTCAGTTGCGCGTTGTAGGACAACATCAACAGTTTCACAGCGTCAAGATACCCGCTACTAGCGGCACAATGCAAAGCACTTCGGTTATCACAATCAAGACTGCTGATTAACTCCGGCTTTTGCTGTAATAATAAATCCATACACTTCACGTGACCTTTCATCGAGGCCTTATGCAATGGCGTCAGTCCTTGAACGTCCCGTTTTCCGAGGTCTGCTCCGTTTTCTATTAACCGTCGACATACAGATTCGTGTCCTCGTAAAGCAGCGAGGTGAATAGGAGTGCACCCATTTTCATCCCGGGAGTTGACCTCAGTGTTGCTAGCGAGAAGAGCGTTGATAAGGTCCAAGTGACCCCGAAGACAGGCGTCAAACAACGAAGTCTGGTCAGAATCATCACATAAGGGTAAATCTGAGATCATGTCAATCAGCAACTGTTCTGGTTCGTTACTGTCATTAGGACACCGTAAATTCGAAACCAACGCACCATGCTCTACAATTAAACGGTTATCTTCGAAAGATGTAGACGAAGTCAGAGGAGCTCGCTTCTCTGACTCATCATTACTAAGCTTTTTCCAAGGTTTTTCCTCAATCATAGCATTCATATCCGGATTAGGCAGTTTATCTTGCAAACCGAGTGTCATATCACCCAAATGTTCTTGTTTCCCAAGACTGGAATTCCCACCGAGTTCGTAATTTGTTCTCTGCGGGCCGTTTTCCAAATGTCGCACAGACTCCTCCCTGGTCAACATTTCGTGTTTCTCCAGTAATGGCCTCAGGGTCGATAGTTTTCGTTTCCATATCCAGGACCTTAAGTAACGTTTGATCGTGTCACTCGCAACCTGCTGGACGCCAGCGACGGTCAGAGCTCCGTGGTCAATCAAGAACTGTGTAACATCCTGGTGGTCTCCAGCTATAGCGCAGTCTAACGGAGTTAGGTTACTGGTTTTTTCACGATAATTACAAAATGCCTCATAGCCCAACACCAGCAATTTAACTGCTTCGAGGTGGCCATTTACTGCTGCCCTATGGAGAGCGCTATTTCCATCTTTGTCAAGATCGTTTACCAACTCGGGACGATGAGATAACATCAGCGCCATGCAATTGGTGTGACCATTGAACGCCGCCCCGTGGAGAGCAATCCGACCACGCGAATCTTTCTTTCCCGGGTCGACCCCTTTTTCAACTAACCACTTACAGACAGCTACATGACCAGCATGAGCAGCAAAATGCAGAGGAGTGCATCCATTGAGATCTTCGAGAGTTTCCAGAGAGTCTCTCAGGATCTCCGGAATACGGTAACACGGCATTAACTCTGTTTTCCAAGTACTAGTCCAGTTTTCTGTAAAATTTCTTTCAGATTCTCCATCACCTTCCTCCCCAATAATCCTACCGCTCCTTTCTTGCTGCTCGATTTTTGGATTTGATTCATTTCGATCCCATTCATTAGCGTCAGGTTTGACGATGAATTCATTTTGATCATCCAACTTTGCAAAAAAATCTCTCCGATTTCCTTTGCAGCCAGTGTTATCACATTGATTCTCATTTACACCCGTTTGAGTTTGAAGACATTTGTCTTCATGCTTCCAATTCCCGGCGTAACCTTGTTCACCCCCTGTGATCACAGCATGCGCAGTGCGTCTCCTTGCGCCGTCTGAGTTCTCGAGAAAATCCCCCTCAATGCCCATGAGGATACGAAGAACGTTCAGGTGGCCTTGTTGACATGCTTTGAACAGCGGAGTTTGTCCAAGTTTATCCCGCAGCGACACATCTGCGGCTTTTGCAATCAGCAGTTTAACACATGGGTCATTTCCAGCAATGCAGGCGAAATGCAGTGCAGATAAGCCGTCTTTATCGCACGCGTGAACGCTAAAATAACTTGGATTTTTCAACATTAAATCCAGCACATCTTTGGAGCCTTGACTGGCTGCCCACATTAACGCCGTTCGGCCTTGGTTATCAGGGATATCCTCGAGTTTCTGTTCTGAAAGGAAACAATTAACAAGCTCGGGGTTATTATTCTTGGCAGCATAATGTAATGCAGTCACCCCTGTGTCGTCTGCTTTATACAAAGACGCGCCGTTTGATATTAAAATTTTCACGATATTGACATTGTTCCTTAGAACTGCATAATGAAGAGCACTTCGAGATAGTCTGTCCAACTCATCCAATCTGCATTCCACAGTCGCACTGAGTTCCTTCACAAGTGCCTCGTTTTCGTTTGCCACGGCAAGATGAAGTGATGTCCTTCCTTCTCCGTCTTTCTTGTATGAAAAGTGCTTACTGAGCTTCAAAAGAAGACGAACAATTCGCACAGAATCCTGATGAGAGTTTGTTACAGCCAAATGAAGAAGCGTGTTGCCCTTAACGTCCCGCAGATTGAAGTTAGCGTTCTCTCTTAAGAGCAATTTCACGTGTTCAAAGTTGCCATAGTACACGCTCCAGTGGAGCGCTGTCTTTTTCTCCTTGTCAGCTACGTCAATCTTCCCTGGCAAAACACGTTTTAACAACAACCGCAAGCATTTCGAGTTACGATGTGCGGCTGCATAGTGTAAAGGTGTGCGTCCGTCGAGGTCACTTGAATTACAGTCCTCATCTTTTTCTATCTGTCGCAATAACAAGTTAACGAATTTCGGTTTGCCCAAGTACGCAGCCCAGTGTAACGGCGTCCTCTCGTCACGGTCCTGTTTATTAACTGTAGCTCCGTTTCGTAAGAGAAGTATAGCACAATCATACCAGCCGCCAAGCACGGTATAAACCAAGGCAGTTCGACCATATTTATCACCTTCGTTTACGTCACATTTGTAGTCTTCTGGGTTTGATTTCTTAAGCAAGAGTTCTAACGTCGACTTTTCGCCATTGACGGCAGCTACATGTAACGTGCTCATAGCAGCCAAATCGGGATTCGATGAGAAGTCCGACATATTGATATTTGCTCCCATATGGCTTACCATATTCCCAGATAGTCGACAAATACGTGTTATGACAAGAGACGGAGTAATGGAGTAGTGTTGTTCTCTGTAGAAATATGGAAAGGCACAACTAATATGACATTTTTGTAACGTCCATTCAGTCCTCCACAGTAGTTTCCTTCACGGATCGTTAATTTTCAAGGCTAAAGCCATTCTTATCTCTTCATACATGAGTTGATTTGTCAATGAATTTATTGACCCAACTGTCGCCATGTCACATGTAAACAACAGGAGTTGAAAGAGACTGGTAACTAGTGCTAGGTGAAAATCTAACAACGGTTGCTGACAGAGATTAATTAGTTAGTTGATTACTTATGAATCGAGTGTTTGGTCTGTACGGGAGAGTATTTGCCTGAGTTTTTGCACGGACTGAGCGACGGAGCATGATCTAAGCGGAAAAACCCGATGGCAAATACTTTCCCATACAGACCGAGCAAACGAGGATAAGGAAATTATTATACAGCTTTTAACGGCTTAGGTTTACTTGCTAGTTTTTAAATATTTCTTCGTGGGTTTTTTTGCACCAATTAATCTAGTTTTCTGCCTAAAATTATTTTTGAGAAGATTAAACTACTTTTTTTGAAGTTTGTTGTTGTAAATCTTTTGTAAACGAACCTGAATCTGGTTTGTTTGTTTTCAAACCTACTAGGAAATTTTCCCGCCAAAACTTGCCTCTCTATACATTGCATTATTATACATTTATACTTCAAAACACGAGTTAAAGTATGCTACTTACTTAGCAGTCGATATTCCAAGCAAGAAACGTAATCATGTAAGAAAAATCAAAGTCGTTCACAGACCGGTGCACCAATAAAAACGACTGGTTTCGTTGGCTTTTCTTGATGCTTTTTTGGTGGTGAACTGCAGCGCTAAAATGTCAGATCAAAACATATTTTCTCCCAAGTTATCTTACTGTTTTCCAGTCTCCTTGGTGGCTTCGCAGTTTATCTTTGTTCGTATATCTGTGACTGGTGTAGGTGCTCACTTCGTTTCTACAGATATTTCAAGAGGTTCATTTTTTTGATGGGGAACTTGCTATCCACAGTATGGAGTCGTCTGTTGGGCCGCGAAGATGTACGTATTCTTATGGTGGGCCTTGACAATGCCGGAAAAACGACCATTCTTTATCATTTGAAGTTTAACAAAGTTACAACTACCGTGCCAACTATTGGGTTCAACGTGGAAACAGTGACTTACAAAAATATTTCGTTTACTGTTTGGGATATAGGAGGGCAGGACAAGATAAGAAATCTATGGAGAGTGTATTTTAAAGGCTCTCATGCAGTAATCTTTGTCGTTGATAGCTCGGACCGAGAACGTATTGGAGAAGTGAAAACAGAATTACTTCGATTGCTTGCCGAGGATGAACTGGAGAATGTACAGTTGTTGTTGTTTGCAAATAAACAGGACCTGCCTAATGCTATGAGCACGGCAGAGATCCGAGAAAAGCTCGCGTTAAGCGAACTAAAGAACAGAGCATGGTTCGTGCAAGGTGCTTGTGCAACAAAAGGAGAAGGACTGACCGAAGGTCTGGAATGGTTGGCAAATCAGATTCAGAATAGACCTAGATAAGTTGTAATAGGTATTCTAATAGATTAATTCAACACAAGATATGGAAATAGCCCTATTAAGAGCTTAAAATAGCTCGAAAATTATCGGAACATCTCAAGAATGTTCATTTACATACATGATTATTTGAACTAGCCAAATGAAGGTTCTTTGCTAATTATGCATAATATTGTAGCAATCCCTGCATGTACTTCTTCAAAGTAAAAATGAATTATTCAAAATACAATTGCTTTAGGCAAACTGAGAAGCCTATTTCAACTAGAAAACAGATCCAGGGGCTGTAAGAAGATGTTCCACTTCTGGGGGGCTGAAAAGTTTCTAAGAAGGTACAGAGGGACAAAATGTTGAAATCAAGAGTCTCTGAAGTCATGTTCCTGCTTGTTGGGCTGGGAGTTTAGTCAATATAGAGAATGCTGAAAGTGACAAAGTGCCATATAAAATACTTATTCTGAAAGGTGGCATTGATATCAAATACTTAGTTAGGGCTGAGCCCCCTCTTCCTGCATTAAGGGAGTGCCAGCCCCATGCTTCCGATGGCTATGATACCAAAAATTTTTGAAATCTCTGGTGATTTAAAGGGGACAGCACACCCACAGGTGGAGTTAAAGATGGCAAATATGCACCTTTATCTTCTTCCCACCTTAACCCTTTCAGGTCCATCCCTGACTTTTTAATTTTACTCTGGCTAACATAGACAATTTTACTCCTCAAGGGGAGATATCTCAGACAGCAAAGGGTGAAAGCATTCTTACTAGGTACATATTCACATCACTCTGGATTTTACTATTGCTGTTCTACAAAGTATCCAAGCCTAGGAACCTTGCAATAATTCTTGGAATCTTAAAACACGATTTCTCCAAAAAAAGCTCAAGGCATTGTTGCAATTAAAAAACCAGTTTTTCTGTTGCTAGTGTTTAAATGTTTGATGTTTTTAACTTAACCCTTACCTGACCCATCTTTGACCCACCACCCATAAATGTTGCTTCTATGCCACTTAGAACTTCAAAATTGACCCAATCTTTCTCTTATACATTGTATAAAAAGCAAGTGTGGTGTACATTTGACATAATCAAGTAGCCTTGCGAACACTGTCACAAACACAGGGCTGTTTTTTCCTAATGATTTAAGCAGCCAGTTTTAGAGTGGTTTATATCAAATGCTGATGTTCAAATATTTTGTTTTACAAAACTAGTTCTTTTCATGATATAGTCACATCACATTTATTTTCCAATATACATATACAGCCAGTGAATTACTGAATAAATGATCTGTGTAAGTTATTTTAATATACTACAGATATTCATATCATAATTTAATCTTTTATACCTTCTAATACTTTTCTAAGGCTTTCTGTACTTCTCTCCAAACATATAAGAAATCCTTTGGACAATGGAAATAATGGGAATTCAGGAACTTTACATACTTGAGTTTGAGTTGTGGATGACACTCCACAAACATTACTATGTTCAACTGAAGAAGAATCAGCTGCACATTTATCTGTGTCTGAACTATCTGCTTGTGATAGCCAGCTCTGAAATCTTTTTATCATTCTGCAACAACAAAATAAAGTAAACAATTGAAGCTTGAAATGGGTTAATGGAACACTTAACCCTGTTACCCAATTAACCTGTAGAATAAAATCATCTGGCATCAGCCAGAATAAATATCATGAGTGGATTTAAACCAGTGCTAGGGGTGCATCTGTTCATTTTTGCTCAGAAAATGACAATTCTTAGACTTATTTGTCTTGTGCAGATATTATTGTTGTCCCAAAACAGATGTTCAGATTTGAAGATAAGATCTCAATTGAGTATTACAATTTTACATCACTCACCAAACCACAGCAACATAATCAAGAACTCATTCATTCATGCACTTACTTCTGTCCATTTTGTTTGAAATGCTCTTTTATTTCCTTGTCAAAAACAGGATGAGTAGTGTGTGCCAGACTTTCCATAGATGCTATAAGCTGCAAGATTGCCATTTCATTATACAGACGTGAATTCTCAATTCCTTCAACTGTTCCTCTATGTTTCTCATACCCAGCCTCATTGTAATAGGGTTCTTTGCATAAAATCAAACCTAGAGAAGACAAACAGCCCAAAAACTATGACAAGAGTAAATGCCAGCACATTGAAAGAAATGAATATTAAGTGCTTTAATTGAAAGGTTGTTTCTTTTTCCCTGGGTGGGGTTTGAAAAAAATTAATTGGAATCTATCTGGTAGAACTGCGTATGCTGTCTTCTCTTAAATCTGAATAACAACTATTATTTTATGAAGCAGACAAGTCATTACCTATTTTCAAGCTTATAATTATTTTGTTCAAATTGGTTGTTGACATGAGTGTGTGGGCAGACATATGCCTTCAAAACCATACACACTTTTCACACATTTAGACCATCATTGTTTTTACAGTTTTCACAAAGGCTCAATATGTTTAATGCTGATAGTTTGAGGCAGAAATCAGTTTATCTCATGAGAGTGCAATATGTCTTTCCTTGATGAGTAAAATTGATTAGCATTACCAAGTGTAAAACTGCATTTGGCTGGATTGGGGTTTAACTCATTAAGGGTTAAGGCTCATTCCCTTAACGAGTAAAATTGTCTAGTGTTAGCCAGAGTAAAATTACAGTGTACCATTATCCCTTAACAGGTTAAAGCCAAAATAACTCCTGTCTTTTTTGTCTTCCTATGCCAGCAGCAAATAAACATGAAAGCATTACAGAGTTGTACAAGTGTACAAACCTTGAATAGACAGTAACACCTGAAGAATATTTGATTTTGGCGTCCACACTTCTGTATTCTTACCATTCCATGTACCCAAGAGACTTATGCAGACTGTTCCATCAACATATAGATTGGGGTTCAGTCCATTTTTGGAGTAAGATACAAAGAAGACTGAAGGTGGAGATAATGGATAGTTTTGAGGAAGAGCCAGATCAAATAAAAACAGACCATCTTCATATGGAGTGTCTTCAGGGCCATATATAAGGACACTAAACAGCTCCTGTCAGAAAATTAACAAAACTGTTTTCAGCTATTTTCCCCTTGAACATTTCTCTGCAACAGGTTACACCAATTTCTCATTATTGACAGATGTTTGTTAAACTACAGTAGGTCATCTGCATTGACTTGTGAAAGATATTACAATACCTTTGGTTATGGTCATGTTCAGAATGAAGGGTTAAGTGTTAGTCATTTTACCCTATTAGTTTTACAACATGTGTCTGGTTGTAGGTCATACTATTTAATGCACAACATACACTGAGCTGATAATAGTGACAACTATGGCAGCAGCAACAAAAATGGAAATAAAGAAAAACTAAATAATTAGCTGAAAGTTCCCAGAAACTATGCTGATCACAAAGTTCACAACATCTAAAAAATCATCCTTATACAATGATCAACTTTTCCCAACCGGATCCTGAGCACTTTTCCCCTATTTTAACACAGCTTACCATTGCATTTTCAAAACCTCGGATCAAGATGCCAGAAGGTAGTGATGACTGAAGGAGCAGTATCTCTTTTCTTACAACAGATACAAACTTTCTCTGACAAGTTGGTGAAAATGGAGTGCCGTTTGTGTTGAACTTGTGACTTGCTGGAGCTTCACTCAACATTAAGAATCCTTCAGCTAAAAAGGCAAAAGACAATGAAGACAAACACCCAAAATCTAACAGAGCAGTACAGTACATTAAGAAAGTCCATAAAATATTAAAAGTTAAAAAATACTTTCAAAAGAGTGTCAAAGCAAATAAAACATCATTCAATGACTCTTCATTAAACTGTACCTCTGCTACTTGTATCCCCACCAGTTTTCGGTGCCAAATTGTTGGCATTGTTCAATGCTTCAATGTCAACATTTTCAACATCACATGAAGGGCTGTCAGGCTCTGTGCAAGGTGAATCAACAATCAATGGACTAGAGCTTTCCTGATCCTCATTCTGGTCATCAGTGACATTCCCATTGCTTTCTTCACTAGCAGTCTCCCACTCATCAGCATCAGACTGATTTAAATCAGTTTCTGAATGAGAGGCATCACTGTTTGTCTCACTTTCATACCCTTCTTCATCCTTGTCAATTAAAAGAGTTGTTTCATTGTAGTGTTTTGCTCACACTATCAAGACATGTTTAATTAAACTGGGTTTTGCCTAAGTTGTTTGAGCTTTCTAACTGCTATTTCATATGAGTGAATGAATGAATTTAACATTTTATTCACCTAAAATGACTTTCAGTTAGACCCTGATTTTTAATTACTTTACTTAGGATTACAGCTAAAACTGTTTTTTGAACATTGTTTGGTGAAGCAAAGCTCCATGTTGGTTTAGTTTAAAGATTAAGCATGTATGAACAATTACCTCACTTTCAACTTTGTACAAATCTTGTGGTTTATATGCACACTGATTACCACTTCCACCAACCCATGCTACAACTACATGACCATCTTTGTTCACACACACCACCTGAAACAATACCATTGAACCAGTTGGCATGCAGCAGGATATATCTTCACATTCATCTTGGCCACATTGGTATCTCAACAGTGTATTAAACACTACCTCCTCAACCCATTAAGTGGGCAAGGGCACACTTTAACATTTTACTCTGGCTAATGCCAGATGATTTTACTTGTCACAGGAATAAGTCCTGGGCATTAAGGGATAAATGTATGCACAGCTCTCTTCCTAAAACAGACATCATAAAGTCTATAAATGGAATGGTTTATAAGGAAGGTGACATAGTGTATCTATTAACAATAAACAAGTTAAACAAACTAACAGTTTTATTCATCAAACTGAGAAGAACCTGTCAACATTTCAATAATGATTGCCAATTACTGTGACAATTTTTCTGAAAGCAGTACATTAACCTGAAATGATTTTCAAATAACAAACTACCATTACAATCATCACTGCATCAAGAAAATAAATCTGTATTATCAGTGAGAGAAACTTTTCTCTAGAAGGTTGTATACTATGGTAGAGCTGCCTACATTGAAACATCAGCCTCCAGCTATTCTTATTAATTAATGAAAGCAATCCTGTCCCATGCTAATAAGCAAAATATTAATTTTATACCAATACTCATTACTTTACCTGTCCAGCAACACAATGTCCTCCTTTTGACTTCTCACTGTCAACAATCTGAGTGTCACCAGAGATTCCCACAACCAGGTCCCCAGGATTGAAGACAAAGTCTGGATGCTCAATGATGTCATACACACTCACATCTTCCTCCACACTCAACTCATCCCCAGTCTTGTCAAGCCACTTGACTGTGCATGTGCGGTCATTATGACAGGCATATTTAACAACTCCATACTTGTCACACAAACTGCTTGCTTGAGTTAAAAAACATGAAGAAATACAACCATTTAGTTTACACCTGAAAAGATGAGCAGACTTACTTGATCATGACAGGCCTTAACCCAAGGGGCAAGGGCACACTTTAAATATTTCACCTTGGCTTATGTAGAGGATTTAACTTGTCAAAGGGAGGAGCCTTGCCCTTTAATGAGTTAATTATAAAGCAAGTAGGCTATTCTTCTCAGGCAACCAATGCAGTTGCAATTTTTTTTCTGCTTTAATAATATCAGTTTTATCAAATATAAATTCATTTCACAAAAAAGTGGTGTTTTTGTGTGTACAATGTTGTCATTGCTGTCTCAGTGTTTAGAGTCAGAAGGAATCCACTACAACTATAATTATACAGTATCTCTTATCTGGAGGTTTGCTAACAACAGATCAGTCATTAATGTAAAATTCCAGCACAGAACCTTTTTTCAAGCATCTTTTATATCAAGATAAATATTGTTAACAGAATCAACGACATGAAGTGCACTAACTTTTAAACCAGTTTTAAACACAATAAGAAGCAACATAATTGTTTTTAAGTAAATGAAAATTCAAGGTGTTTTCAAATGCCTTATCAACAAAACCTCATTTTGTCACATAAATCTAGGGCTTGAAAACTAACTTAAAAAATTCTTGAAATCACGGATTTCTAGGAGGAGAACAAACCTTGGGCTTTAAAATTGATTTTCAAAATTCTTGATTACCTCTCTTATCAGCCACAAAATAGCCAGGAAAGAATTGATGTTCATCAATATGATATGTTGGAATCAGATTCAATGTATCTACTCCTTTTTCAAGACATCCATCCTGCCACATGATATCAGCTAAGGTTTTAGTTTGGATCACTTCTACACAAACTCTATCACCTGGTTTGATCTTGACAGTAAAGTGCGTCTTCCTTCTGTGTCTGAGCCTTTTTCTTCGACGCCGGGAGGAATGTTTTGAGCCAATGGACATGTCTTGTTTTGAGGATTTAGGCTTAGGCTGCTCTGGACCATCTGATTCCATATCACCATCATCACTTTCTGAAACATGGCCACCATCTTGTCTGAGGCCACCTTCAGCACTCACAACACTTTCATGGCTGCCAGACACAGCCAACTCCTGGCTTGGGATCTCAACTTTGTTTTCCTTGGTTTCTTTGCAATTTTGATCATGTTTACAATTTGGCTCTGGGATTTTAAAACAGAATAAAAATGATAGTATTCAAGTGGGTTGTTACTTTCTCATAAATAATGACAGGTAGGTAGTGAATTTTAACAGCAATTGCTAAATCACTAAATACTTCATAGAAATTTACCAAATGATTATTAAAACAGGTAATATTCTAGGTATTTCATCTACAAGAGGAATCCTTAACTGCCAGCATGTATTTATAATACTCACCCTCCAAATTTCTATTCACTGGGTCATTAACAGTATTTGTTGTTGCTTTATGGTCAACAGTCACTAGAAATTCATCAACCAAAGTTTCCTTCAAGCTTGTTTGAGTTTCTTTCTCCTTTTTAGCACCTTTATCAGTTCCTTGAGGTTTATAATGAATTGAATTCTGTTCTTTATGTCCATTAGCATGTTTTCTGTTTTCAGTCCTTATATTACTATTGCACTTTTTCATGTCCTCAAGAAAATATTTACTTTGTTTATTGCTAGCAGCATTTTTCATTTCCACACAGTCTGCATTGTTATACTCTGTGCCTGGCACATCTTCCTCTTTCACAATGTAATAGCCTTTATCCCCAATTTGTATTTCAGCTTGCTGGTAATGTTGAAAGACTTTAACTCTATAGTGTAAAATGGTATTAGTAAGTCAACTACAGTTATATATGTATATTGCTTATCTTATATATACTTAATATATATCCATAATTATATTACAGACAATTATTAAAACTTCTGGTGAACAATGAACACAAAAGTGACTTACTATCCTAAATGCTCTCACATGCTATGTTGTCAGTTTCCTCTACCTGCTAATTCCTGATGCCCTCCCACCTCTTACAGTGAAAAAATTCACTTCATCTTTGCCAGAATAGAATTAAAAATGGTAATTTTGAAGTTATTTGATCAGGAAATTACTGCCAAAGTTCCAGTGGCTCTGAAAGGTGCATTTGCCCTCTATCACATACCAACACCATGCCCAGGGTCTTTACTCAATGCTTTCACTCTTATGATCCTGGGTGCAAGTTTGCTGTCCAATAACTGTACTGTTAATGTATTGATGAAGAGTTTGTGATGTTTCTCCAGTCATAATGCATCACACTGATGGTATAATTATGTGGCAAACTGATACTACAATTCTGGTAAATATGTTTTTCAAGATAGTGGATAAAGTAGTGAACACTACACTAAAGTTGGAAAGCTTTCTTAGTCATCCATGATCCCACAAATAATTTGTAACATTTTGTTTTGTTGCTGTTGATGAGATTTTTCAAAAAACTTTGAAATATAGAAGCAATTTTGTCCTGATGAGCCAACATGAAAACCTCAAATAATCAAAAGATTTGAGTGAAAAACAAATTGAAACCACTATCAAATATGTGATAAGTTAGGTATTATAATATTGCTACAGATAAACTTTAACCAAACAGAATCACAATATTGATGCAACATTACTGGTCAAGCTGATCCTCGGTGATAGTTTCTGCTGGAGGTTTCTCACAGTCTTCTTTCTTACAACCAGGAGGGCATGATCCACAAACTTGCCATTCAACATCAATTTTGACAACTTTAGCCTGAAAAGAGCACAGGTTAATGCCATTAGTACACATCATACACATGTATACAACATAGGGGTTAGTGCACTACTATACAAACAAGAAGCAAACTAAGAAACACTTGGCAAACTATACATGTCAGTAGGACATAACTCCCACAGGAGGTTTCAAGGCTTTAACTTCACAAGAGAACAGATCTAAAAATTTTCAATGCTAACATAAGTGAGGTGCAGTGCACGTAAAATAACACACGATTTAGGTACTAGGAGTTTGTTTCCAAGCCCCACTCCACCTAAAGTTTAGTGGAGTACCAGATTCTTCTTTATTAAAACATTCTGGTCATATCCACTTCAGCTCAAACTTGTTTCACTCAGGCACTGCATATAAAGCCATGGGAGATTTACCCTTTTCTGGCTTTCTTTGTCAGACCCTGAAGCAAAAAAAATTTGGGGTTTGGTCACTTTGGTGCCCAGGCAATATCTACGCTCTTTTGTGCCAAAGCAATGACACAAAAGGCCTTATCATTGCCTGGGAGTTTTGAGAACAGTAGAGGGCAGGTGGGTGTCATAGAATAGCCAACTTTGATTTTGGTTACCTAACCTTAGAATTAATATTTCGTTACCTCTTCAACAACAGCTTTCACTTGACTTTGATCACTTAAGATTGGTTTCATTTTTGACAGCCACTTAGCTTCTTTAAATGCTCTGGCTGGACCAACCACGGACTGACTGGGAAAAAATGCTGGGTTATAAAATGGGGAATCCTAAAACATTGACAGTTTATGTTAGTGGTAAAAAGCACAGTTTGAATAATAATTATTCTTGATTCTTTGAGACATTAGGATCCCCTACTAGCACATTAGAGAAAGTAAGTAGCAGCTAAAAGAAGCCATAAACAGTGGATTTATACAAGGTTTAAGATTTAGTTTTAATTCAGTTATTAGTTTGCTACAAAACACTGCAAGATTAACTTTTAGCCATGTAACTATTGCAGTTTTGGATTTTCAAACTAATGGTCTTCAGCATTGCACATACCATTTAAATAGTAACTAATTTTCTAAATCTCACCTCATCTCTTTTTTCTGCAATGTCGTACAACATGCTGAGTTGTTCTTCTTCTAGGCAACATCTACATGTTATGTCAAGGAGGAAGAGGAGGAAGTTCAAAGATTGATTTAATTATTACAGTGCAACATCTGTTCACAGTTGTAAAAACTAGCTATAGAACCACTCTGCATCAAAATTATGGTTTTGACATTAAACTCATGAACCAACCTTGATCCATTTTTCAACCATACAATAACCCTTCTATAAACATTCTTAACATAGCCCACCCATGGTCCTAATGCAATTCGTGTCCATGGAGACAAGACCTGAATAAAAAAGTAAAAATGAATGAGAAAAATTGCACCACTGAACTATTAGATATGTTTTTGCCAGAAAAGGAATATTAACAATGACATGTTGCAGTTCAATGGTAATTAAAAAGATTGTCAAAAATTTTTTGTTAGTTGGCAGGCAAATGTTCAAACAAAATATTTACTGGTAAAATGTGACAAACTTAATAGATTTTATTAGAGGTAAAGACATAGATACAGATGCCTTTCTTTTATTATAATATGTGTGCCATCCCCAGTGATAATGCTTAACTATCTCAGATATCAATGAGCAAAATTAAGGTGACATAGCACCTGAAAATTTGATACACGTACAACTGATTTTTAATGACAAATGGACCATTTTAGAGTAACTCCTTCATTGGCAGGATTGTCCTTTGATTATTTTACTCTGATTAGCTCCAAACAATTTTACTTGTGAACAGCAGACATTCTGCTTTGAAAGAGCTAACACTGTATCATACCAATATGTCATGTCCTGGATGATTAGGCTTTGGGTTCAGATATTGACTTCCTAATCAAGTACCTCAACTATAGTTATAATAATTATTATTATATAAGGGGATAATGAATAAGCTCCAAATTCATTTTATTAATCCATTAAGGGGTAAGGGTGCACTTTATCAATATTTTATTCTGGCTAATGCCAGATCATTTTATTCATCAAGAAGACTAGCCCTGCCCCTTAATGAGTTAATAATAATATTATCATCCAGAAAATCATAATTAAGTACCAGACACATCTTACCTGTAGAGGGTAAATATTCTTCTTACAATCCACATTTTTAATTACTAGCTGAGTTCCAAGGATACAAATATCTGTAGTGATCTGAACATCAGTGACATATCCTTTCTGGTTTGTATACTGCAGACTTTTGTGCCTCACTACATCCCCAGGTTGCAGAGAGCGATCTGTTAATTCAACCTAGATGTATAAAAAAATAAGACATATCACACTGAGTCCTGAACACAAAAGGAAAAATTTGAAAGAGAATTAAAAAATGTTTATAAACATAAATTTACAGTGGGCAGAGATGGTAACCTTTTAAAGAAGGAAAGGGCCATATATGAAAAGAACAGACATCAACAATGACCAGCTTTGCCATAATTATGAAACACAATGAAACTTCTTCTGTGATACTTCTATCTACATTGTTAGGTGCACAGCCCATTGTTGCAGCAGTCAGGCCAATTACCTCATTACAAAAATTCCAAATGTTTTCTTTTGCCACTATTTTTTTTTTTTTACCACAGTACCATGAATGTTCAGTACAGTTCTTAGGTGTTCGAATGAACTGCAGGAATAAAATTCTCATACAGTAGCTTCTTGGCCTCAATTGAATTTCATATAACAATTCTTCTAAAGACATAACCTTTTAGCGCCCAAATTTTTCAGTTTTGTTCAGTGTACTTTCTTTGTTTATGCTTTGTTCATTCATTTGTTATTATGTTCTTTCTATCCGTTATATCGGGCTGTGGGCGTTACAGGGTTAACGATTATTAATCAATATTGGCTGTCTTGTTTTAGCTTTAAAATGTGACCCTGGTCGTAGTGAAGACGATTTTACCACTTAACCCTTTCAAATTTAATTATTACTATATTTTAACTATTATAGTTTCACGTTGATTAGTTCAATGTTATAAAACGCGAACGAACAAATTAACCTTCGATTCATCGATCACTTCTTCTTGTCCAGATGGGTACCAACAAACCAATAACTCTCCACTCTTAACTCTCTCTTCTTCCTCCTCGTCTGAATCAAAAGAATCTTCAGAGTCCGAAATACTGCTCCCATTTTTAATAACAAGACCAAGTTTCTTGGAATTTCCATTCTCTTTGAGACGAACGACGTCTTCAGCAAAAATATGACTTTTTCCTTCGTCACCCATCTTGGAATATTGTTGATTCCGTCCCAGTCCATTGAAGCGACCAAATGCGCGCAATTTAAATCCTAAATGTTACTTCATTTTTGTCAAAACACAAATACTAATTCGATGTTTATGCTCGCCATGTCAAATTTTAGAGTTTTAATTTGCTAAGTGATTGAAACCAAACTCAAAAAACCTCATCAAAAGATTCAGTTACGTAGCCGCCATTACTGTCAACTTCTAGCGCCGATGTTTTTTTTTTCGGAAATCACCGCGTTCTCTTTCCATCTCTTACCATTGCCAGTTATTTATTACCCCTAGTTATGGTATGAATGACCTCATCTTCCGATTTAAGCGTAAACTGACGCTCGCCGGTTCATTTTTGAGAGGTGTGAATCCAAACCGCTTTCACGTACTAAGTTTTGGCGGGAAAACTTCTAAAAACTTATTAAAAAAAATAAAAGACCAGACGGCATTTTGAAAAATTCTAAACAGTAAAAATGTGCTGAAGCATTAGAGTTCATTTTTTTAAATCTTTATACCTACTAGCACCTCAAATGAATGGAGAAGTTGATGTGAACATTCATGGAGACGATAATTTAAAATGTAGTCAGGATTTTTTCCACTTTTGACAGCATGAGATTTGGTGATTATAACTGTAACTTTGCGTCACATATCCTTCTCCACCAATGATAGCGTCAGATCATTCCCAGATGGCAAACTTAAAATTGGACGATGCAGAACAGAATTATTCAAACAAATGTTCTGTAACAGAGTAACATATCGATGGAACAGTTTGCCAAATCATCAAAGATTAACTAGGCTCAATTCTGCAGCTTTGACGAAGCACTGGGCCGAACTTTATTCTGAGAAGCTCAAAACTTTTTGACACTAGCCAACCTCAAGTAACAGAGACACCGTGATAAGCTGGTTACATCTACTTATTTTTATACTCATAAATTTATATTTATATGCTTAATCATACACATATAACCTTTTCGATTTTATTTTTTTTCTCTTCATGAAAGCATGAGTCAAAATCTCACTAATTTCACGCTTCACCATATTTGGTTTTCAAACACTCAGATGAATTTCTTATTTCAATTGTTCCATTAATACCAGCTGGCATGTCTGACCATCGCCAAAAATTCCCAGGAGCGCTAGAACAACGGACTGCAAAAGCCCGAACGACATCGTGATTGAAAGCTCCTTTCCACATTTGCAACTGAGAGAGTTCACCATAAAAACGGTATTCGTTGTGAGAAACAACTTTGTATTTAGTTTGTTGAGCACCAACCACTAGGAAACCATTTGTAGCATGGATTTGGTCACCGCTGGTATCGTACTTACCAAGACGCACACCATCCTGCCAGAACATCATGGTCCCTGAGACCTCGTACCATTGAAAGAAAAAGTGATGCCATTCTCCGACCATCTTTTGCCGCTCGACCAACAACAACCTTTAGGTGGAATGAGCAGAAACCTTTAGATAATCATCTTAAACTATATTAGCGAACGGTTCTGTGCCAACTTCCTTCCTTCGCTGAAAAAATTTTTTTTTGTATATTTTTACTTTCTGTTTTTTATCAAGGCGTAGAAGTAGTAGATGATGGAAGCGGGAAGAAAAATTTCTCAGTTTATAAGGGCCTTGAGAATATTAGGAACAGGAGCAAGGGGAACATATCCTAAAGCTACTCATACTACGCTCATCCAGTGAAAAACCAAAGTTGACTCTTGACGAACGCTTATTTAGCAAAATCATCTGTTTGAAAACACACTACACAGGTATCACTTTTCAACAATTATAAATGCTTACAGTAGCCAAATGCGTCACGTTTCCTTTCAAATAGCAGTTTCCAATAATTTGAACACAGTTGCAATTCTGCTTTCAAATGAAGGGTACAAACTACTTTATCCTATATTTCACGAGTACCTTTTGTTGCCATTGACGATAATCCATATGGCGTTTGTTCCAAAGTGGATATTAAACTCATTAACCTGGGTTGGGATAGCATACGAGATCAGGGTAAACTGAGAAGCTTCTACGGGAATTTTAATCCAGAAACAAACGGAGAAAGAATGTATGGTAAATTCAGCCTTGCTTTCAAGAGCGATATAGTTAACCCTACCGCGATGGAAAGGAGGAAACTTCATGTCAAATTGCCCTAAAAATATAATATAGAAATTTCTATAACGGTTCAATGTTTTTTTGAAGCAAAAAGAAAATGAGGCACGAAATATGTCTAACAGACACGAACTTAAATATTAATATGTGGTGTTCTTATTCATAAAAATGTATAAAATTTTTGATAAAAATGAAAACTAAATAAATAAATTAATAGGTCTAATAGATAAATATATCCACGAACAAATAAAGGAATACAAGAATAAATGAAAGAATTTTTGAATTGAATAACAGACAAACAGATAAGTAGACGAATAAATGAATGGATGAATCGATGAATGAATGAATGAATAAATAAACAAACAAACAAATAAATAAATGTATAAACAAACAAACACATAAACAAATGAACGAGTAAATAAAATGCATGAATGGGATGAATGGAACAGATGGATGGATGGATGGATGGATGGATGGAAGATGGATGGATGGAAGATGGATGGGTGGATGGATGGATGAATGGATGGATAGATGGAAGGATGAATGCTATACCTCCATACCTCTCTCATTAGGAACAGTCGAAGGAACTATTTTTGTGGCATTTCTTATGTCATCCTTATTCTCTAACATAGTCCAAGAAAACAAGTCACCTACAGCGTTTCCCCGTTGTATTGCTAACAACACTATGAAACTTTTACTGATTCTCCTGGACCAAACATTAACACTCGTAATGTCACCGACATAGTTATTATCCCCAAGTTCTACCATTCCTTCACTGATTTCGGATAAGGTTTGGTTAGGTTTCGCATCTCGTTCAGATTCTATTACCGCTCCATCACCAAATATTCGCAACCTTCCATCTTCGCTAAGCCAGTCTATGCAAAGATGGCTCCACCAACCGTCACCTCCAAACGTGCAACTAAAAGTCCTAAAAATGGAAGACTGGACATTTACAGGACATCAAATCGATACTTCAATTGACCTTGCGTCGCACTGTCTCAAAAAAATAAATAAAACTGCCTTTCTCGTGACATATCAAAACATAAAAACGTAGAGATACCTACCAAGTTTGGTCCTCTAAAGTAAATTGACAAGTGTTGATAGATTTGAGAAGAAGTTTCATCACAGTGCTAGATCTCGACTTCAAAGTGAAAACTGCGGAGGAACTGCCTTCGCTCAGGTTCGCACTTAACCACAAACATAGGGTGAACGAAGACAGGTTGAAGCTTCCAGGCAGCTTCATACTTACGGGTATTTGATTGCCAAAAAATCTCAGATCAAAATTTCCTAAAATGAAGTATGCAGAGGGAATGACGCTATGATGATGTCATGCACAAATGATTTCAAAAATTATAATTTGTGCTATGCAAGTGGCCAATTTACCAACCAAACAAAGATAAAAAATAGAATGCAATGTAAGATGGGTTGAACGACTCATAAAAAGCCAGAACGTTAAAAAGTAACGAAATTGAAAGTAGAAAACCTGATGAGGTAAACACCTTCGTCAACAGCTGAAGCTTCAAGTGACTTCTCACGAACGGTCTTCCCTCGAAACGTTAAGTGTCTCTGTTTTCAGTCTGGGCAGTTTTTCATCCTTTGGTGGAAAGCAATATGCGATTCGCTTGTTTGTTAACCGAGCAACATTTTAAGACGATGCTACGAGGAAGTATTTCCAACGATGATTCGTAAGGACAGCTGTCACTTCTTTGGGCAGTGTAATTTACACAACGATTTATTCTTAAATGTCATTTTGTCTAAAATCGCCTTATTCCTTGAAAATGGCTGATTTACAAAAATTCTGTGCCATATAAACGGCGTACTTCTAACACAATACTTGCTGGTTCAGAAGCATTCGATTTCTGAAACATTATAACTCGAATCAACTTCAACAAGTGGCACATTGACAAAAACCAACGATTGTTATCCAAGTGTTTGATCAGATATTCTCAAACGTATCAAGAAGTCACAACTAAAAATTAACTCCACGAACAAGTTTGAATGTGGAGAAAAGTTTTACATAAATTCGGTCAACTTTCATTCCAATACTCTCTCAAAATGCGAGTTCGTTCGAGAACCTATTTCAAACTCCCGTAAAGGATTTTTCTACTTTCGATTTCAAAACATGTCGATGTTCGTTAAAAAAAACTTGGCTTCACTACATTTCTAACTATCACTTATAGTTGAACTGTTATCTAAGATATGTCTCATCTGCCATTTTCTTTCGCTTTGTAGCTTAAGTTCTTAAATAATGAGTTTGAGATACTGTGAATCGAATACAAGGAGGTTTTATGTAATAATCATTCTTAACGTGATCGTCAAAGTTGGTTTTAATTACACATAATCCTTAGTTTTTCAATAGTTTAATCAAACATGGCCTACCTCTTTGGGGTTCAACTGAAGGAAAGGTGACTGTTTTAGTTCGAGACAAACGAGGATCGTAAAACCTTTTCCAGTTAACTAAAAGTGGCTTGGTGAATACCTCTGAAACGTAAGGTTCATTCCCTAAACGAAATATCTCAGCTTGAAATATCACTGAGTTCCAGAAATACAATCTTGATACAAGTAAATTGCTGGTTGAATTGAAATCGACAATTCCCGGAGAGATTTGTTTAAATCCTGGAATGATAGCTCCAACTCCAGTCAAGGGAATGTTCTCGGAAATATTTTCAGACGTGTACACTCTCAGTCCATTGAAGTAGAAATAAAATGTTCCCATTGTTTTCCATCCGAAACAAAGATGACTCCAGTTTTCAATCGGAATCTCGAGGTTTATGTTTCTGTTGAAGTAAAACAAAATACTTCAAAAGACGAAAACATTTCAAAAAGTGAAACGAAGATGGTGATAGTAAGGAATAAAACATGTTAGCAGTTTGCTAAAGTAAATGACAAGGATAAATGAACGCTTTTCCCAGCACGACGTCTCTTTTTGACGATTAAAGTCATCTGGAGTTAACTAACGCAAAATAATCAGGAGTCATCTCGAGTAAAGTAACATCCAGGTTCATCCGGAGTTCAGAGCATAATAATAAATATAGCTTACACCTCTTCACCGTTTATGGACACGCGAATATTACTTCGGTTAAACTGCAAAGCCATTTCCATAAGGTCATCTCCTGTTGCAAACGTGAATATAATTCCTTCCGAAGAATTGGGCTTGAGCCAAACACAGGACGTTATGGCATTAATATCTCGTGTGTTGAGAAACACTCTGGCCTGCTCGCTTACATTTCTGGTGCCAAGTTCCAATAAAAAGTTCCCTAACAATAATCAAGAACAATTATTGACATTTGCACTGTTTGAGGCTCGATGTTAAGCTGATCACAGGATAATTCAAGAGAAAGCTTTGAGAAAAGTTTAAATGTTATATCTGTTTTCATATCTAGAGTTGTGGTAATTGAACAACTAGGGGGGAATCTCAAGTGAAATATAAAGAATAGTGTCCAGCATATTGCACGGAATAAAGACATGACAAATTGGTAACTTTTAAGAACAATTTATTAAAGAGCAGAGACCTAGTTAGTCCCCCAAATAATTGAAGTAATCCTACTTATCGTCTCACTCGGATGATGTTGCATGCTACAACAAAACGTTAGTCTCTGTTCCTTAATAAATTAATCTTACAAGTTACCAATTTGTCATGCATTTATTCCGCTTAATATGCTGGGCACTACTCTTTATATCTAGAGTTGCCCTTGGTGTGCGAGACATGGAATTACACGAATTAATATAATAATTAAGTTTCAAAGAAGAATTGCATAAGTGTTCACAAACAATGGAATTACTTGACAGGTTGGATGTTGGGAAATGTTTGATTGGTGGGATGTTTGCTTGGACATTTGAAGTGGTTGGTCGGTTGATTGATTGGTTGGCTGTATGGTTGGTTCGCTAGCTGGAGGATTAGCTGGCTAGCTGGCTAGCTAGGTGGATGGGTGCGAGGGTGGCAGGGTGGCGGGGTTGAATGTTTGGTTGGCCTCGTTTCGTTCCATGACATTTGTAGGTAGGTAGGCAGCTCGACTGGTAAGCAGAAAGATAGGTACGTAGGTTGGTAGATAGGCATGAAGCAGGTAGCTAGGTAAGTAGGTGGGTTGGTTAGGTAGATAGGTAGGTAGCTAGCTAGCTGGGTTGTTAAATAGGTAGGTCCATAGATAGGTAGCTAGGTAGACGGTTAGGTCGTAGGTAAGTAAGATGGAAGATAAGTACGTACGTTCCAATGAAGGTAGGTTGCTTGGCCTACATGGAAAACGCAGTTTTTTACACACCTAAGTGATTTTGACGATGAGAAAATAACATTCGTAAGAAGGGGTTTTCAAACTTAATTTGTTTTTGACATCGTAATTTATCATTTTCAGTTACGAACGTTTCATACCCTACCAGTTTGTAATGTTTCACAGTATAAACCTGTGAATCCTTGTGGACAAAGGCAGGTTAGTTGAGGAAATTCCTGACCATTCTCTTCACATGTTCCTCCATTAAAACAAGGGTCTGTTTCACATGGTTTATACTCCTATAAGGGATAGAACCAAGATGCCATACATTATTACAGTTGGAGATGGCATCCAGCAAAATATACTATGAATACTTTGGTATATGTACGAGACAGCAGAGGCAGGTCTCAAAAACCTACTTTGAAACACAATAAAATTAATTTCATTTATGACAACTATAACAACTGCAATGGTTATAATATTTACAATAAAAGCAATTGCAGAACGCTATGTTAATTATAACAGTTATGATTATTACAATTATAATATTTATAATAATTATAGTAATGATTATGATAATAATCAAAATAATTAAAATACTTAGAAGACGAAGAATTAAAATAACTAAAATAATTACAATAATTATTTATAACGATAACAATCATAATAATGATAATGATAAATTAATCCAATTTTACTCACTTTGGAATGAACAACTGCTTCAAAGTGTCGATGTTCATCCACTAACTCTGAGCTACCGCGTCTCAAAGATGACTGCGATTTTCTGTTCAGCTCACACTTGTGAAGGGAACTACCACTGACCAGGAAGTTGCATGAACTGCATTGTTCTTCATCCATGCAAGCCATGAGACAGTCTAACGACGAGTGGACCTCCTTCGTTGATATGACGCGACATCTTGAGCGATAATCTTAAGTTTAACAAAAAAAAAGTTAATCACTTGGTGAAAATTATCAGGCATGCTACCAGTTATCAAACAAACACTCCTGAAGTCTGGCAAAGTTGCCTGACTATTAAGCTGAAAGGACTCATACAGGAAACAATGTTTATTGTGTGCACAATCATAGAATCTTCTGATGACCAGTGAGACGCACTATCAACTCTGAGAGGAAATAATGATTAAAACCAAAATGTCCTGCTCAAAAACTAGAAAGTTGTCAACTGGTTAACACTGATAACAACAAATCTTACTTTCATGTGCTATCTGGAAGTATCCATGACGTTGGCAAATCCCACGAAATAAAGTGCTCCCAAAATTAACTAAAAGTCCAAGAATGATCCATGACACCCGGATATGCTCTTGTGTCACCCTTCGGATAACCATGTCTAAAAAAATTGAGACAGAAGTGGTGAAGAGAAGCCTGTTTGAGGTGGGTTGGTAAGAAAAGGGAGATCTTGGCTGGAGAGGCCAGAGATGTCACGCAAAGAAAATTGGTACAAGGAAGTTCTGTAGGCGAGGATGGAGAAGAGGAAAAAGTGTTCAAAGTGTTTAGGTGGAAAGAAGGTGGAGGAAACGGCACAATTTAACTGAAGAACTGTTTGGAATACGTGGAACATACTGCACTGGACAGCATGACTTTTAGCTCAATTTTTGTTTAAAGGGGCGCCAACTCGAACAGTTACGGTGCTATTGTCTTGAGGAATTCTAATGTTCGGGCATTGGCAACACCGTCTCTGCATACAATGCTAATAGACCTTCATTTCACTTCTACAATTCCCTCTTTCATTTCGTTGTTCAAGCTACGTTACAGTAATACAAAGCAAATTTTTTCACGGAATTTTTTCGCGGAAAAATTGTCGCAGTTGCATTAAAAGGTGTCACACTCTGCAACTGTCCTGTAAATTGTCAAAATTCGTTGTTGTTGCAGTTGACGATAAAAACTAAATCTATCTTCGATGCAACTTCAAATTCTCAAAAACGGATTAGGATGTTACATGACGCAATTTTTTGTCCATTTTCCTTATAGGCAGCTTTACTCAGCTGCACGTCAAATGCAGAACTTGACAACTTTGATAAATAATAAAATTTACTATGACGAATGGACTGAACAGAAAAGGTCAAAAATGATAGCACGATTAGGAGCTAATTCAACTTATCTACAATGAAGCACTTGTTTCACGAAACATGACACTATCTTGCTGCGTCTGCTTCTGAAAAATAATGTGAATACAGGAACAGTTTGACTAACAAACTAATAGCAAAATATTAGAAAAGAAAGTGAGTAGGATTAGTCTAAAATAGCAGAGGTATACACCAATACCTTGTTTTAATGACGAGGACGTTTTAACATGGTTACTTACCTAATTCTTTTCAGTCAAGTGAAAACAATTCCCTTGGAGAAACAAATTGCATTTCCACCTGAAAATCCCACTTCGTGCACAGTTACAATATCTTATTATATCTCAAAAATTCACTTGTCTAACAATTCAACGACTCATGAGTATTGTACCTAAAGCTTTTAGAATCCAATAATCTTTTCGAAAATATCTTCCTGAATACACTCTGAACAGAACCCAGAACAAAAATTTCCCAAGTGAAGTGTCTGAAATTTTGATGTAAAAGACTGACCTGTTTTTCAAACCGACATGAATCACCTAAGTAAGATAGATAAACTATTTATGTTTAATACATAGAATTCATTGCAACCAAAATTTCAATAGCAGTAGAAACAGCTGTCTCGTAGCTAAGGAAATTGTAAATACACGGATAACAAAACTTGAAAACATGCAGAATAAGTCCCTAAGAAAGGGAATTGAACAATAAAGAATATTGTTGTGTTATGCCAAGTTAGACCGAAAGCAAAAGAAACCTCTCTTTTTTCTATAGCAAATAAACCATGGACAACTGGCGATGAAAAAATACTCAACGAAAAACAAAGGATTTGCTGATATAATTATCTTGTTTCCGTCAGATCACGTTAATGTTGGGTTTTTGATCATCTAAAAACTTCTCCTTTCTGTTTGTCTCTTTCAGGCTTTTTAGTTAAAGGAAGTATGCTGTTACAACACCCAGATGACACAGATTAAACTTGCAGCGATCGGAGCAATTTTCTTCTGGATACTGACGTAATTAGCCGGGAAAACCAAGCCAATGCCAAACAATGTAATTCTCTTTACGTGGGTTCACTCAATTTTTTTCGCTATCAATTATTTCCCTGTTGGCGGAAAATTTCAAAATTATTATTAATTACGCGAGACCGTTGAACATCGGAACTTTGAAGTTGCACTCCAGCTGGCAAGCAGTGAAATTACTCACTCCGATTTTCGTCCGGGTAATTTCCGTACAAATATATGAAATAATTACTAAGATTATTTTAATAAATTCACTTTCATAAACAGTTGACCGTTTTTCTCTTCTATACCACTAATTTTATTACCAATGCCAGGTTTTGGCAGCCTTTTCTGCTCCATACTTGTTTTTCTGAAGACGGCATTCACGAATCCTATTGAAGTGAGTATGTCCGGTATATTTTCATAATGTCTTGACATATGTAATCGGATGGAACATTTGTGTCAGAGAGTTTTTTCTTTTCATTAAAAATCATCTGCTCTCTTCTTTGTCATTTGCTCTCTTGCATGTCACATTTCATCACTTGTCCACGATAGATGTTTTCCTGTGCAATTTATCATTTCCTTGACCAATGTTTTGAGATAAAACGGAGTACGTTAGAAGAAAACTGGTATAAAATGTAAATATTAAGCAAATGTTGGCATACTTTTGTTCCTTCACGTACATCAACGGAACACCGTCATGTCTTCCTACGATGTGCTTCGCTTACTTTCATCAAGAAATCCCCACACCATCAATCCCATTACAATCCCATCACGAGAGGTGGGGACTAAAGAGAGATTGGAATTGGACAAGTTTCCTGAAGCTTTCTTTCTCGAGGGTTTGTGAGGATCAAGCACAAACCCTTAAATCAATTGAGTGACCAAGACGCTTAATTGCCCCCCCCCCCTCAAAATTTTCAAATCCATAAGGTTGGGTTTCTGCTCCGCACACAAATTCACCACTTTAGTGGCCTGGAAGAGAGCAATTCTTGAATAAATTACAACCTAATTAGAAACAGATACAAGCTCAGTTACATTAATTATTTGAGATTAATTATATATCATTTAGTACTCTCTTTTAACGTTTATGAACTTAGATGAGAGTGCATGAAATTGATGAGCCGCCAGTTGGCCAGCCGTGGTTGACAGTAACGACTCCAGTCAAACAAGGTTGAGTTAGCTCACGTGAAGTAAGCGAGAAGTAATTTATCTGATGCACCTATGTTCCGTTGTTCTTTCTGCTACACCATCAAATTCCGAGAGGCAGCGATGTTAAGCAGGTTTGACACGCCAGGAAGTGGTGATCCTGAAGTTAAGAAAAACTAACGTTGTGACTGACAGTCTTTGATTACGGATACACTTTGTTTAGATCCTCTCTACAGAGGTTAAGTTTCCTGGAGCGCAAACACGGTAGAGGAGTAGGATAAAATTTCATAGTTGAAAACAACTGCAGATAATTTTATCCATGTGTAAAAGCCAGAACAGGTGAAATTAGGTGTAAGAATTTGATAAGTATAGAGACCACGGATTATGGAATGATCACCTGTTAGTTTTTTTTATTCACGTATAGTTTGCTGGTTAAACAGTATCGTGTGTAAATAAAGAAAAGTATAGTCAATTATTTACGCTCTAGTACTCTCTATGTTCTTTCAGTTAGCAAAGATAACAAATAATTTGGAAGCCCATGAGAAGATCTTCGTCATTGGACACGTGAGTTGTCACTGCCTTACAGCACTTTCATGTTCTTAAAGCGTCAAAAAATATCAGTTCGCCTTAACGTGAAATATTTCCCTCAGGTAGTTAGTGATAACGTCATCTACCTGTGATACGTAAGCAGGCATCTGGAGTCACAAGATGAATGAATCCCAGGAATAAATCCTTCTCGGGAACTTACTAACCCTAATACTAACCAAGAACCTGAATCCTAACCTTAACCCTGACAGGTCACTAGTAACTAGGTATCATTAACCGAGGGGTTAGCGAGCCCTGAGGTCATAAATCTCCAGGACACCGGCCGTAAGGCGTCATCCTCACGGTTCAATGGGGTTGGTGTGTTTTTGATAAGGAATGCCTCCTAACAGTGTGGTTCCTCTAAGAAATGTATAACCCCACATCTACTCCTACCTTTAAGATAATATTCACGACATGTCCTCGGCAGAGTAGTATGTGTCATTGCAAGCTAAAATAGAGGGAAAAAATCTAAAATGAACTACAATTGTTTACTCTGGTTTAAATTACTCTTTAAATTTCTTTGATATGATTTTGCACACGTCAGGATGGATTTACTATGCTAGAATTTGCGTCACTTTCGCCTTCCTTGCCAAAGGATTGTGGTGAAAAGAATTTGAAGTTTTTGCAAAGAAAACAATAGAGAGGGAAGTTGTTTGTTTTAAGATACGTTGTATTTAGGCTAAGTGCAACTGGTTTTTGGCATTGAGTTTTTCTGTCGACATCATATCGTTAATATTAGGCCTTCCAAGGCCTCTATTTGTCAACCTAAGAGAAGGCCCGGAAAACGAAGATAGTTACTACTACATTGACTGTTATCTGATCTCCAAAATGTAATGTGAGGGTAACAGTTTACATTATTTTGAACAGCATGGCGTTAAAAGAGCACGAAAATCTAGCCTTATCATCACATTTAGTTTTAATATCGAATATTACAATGACTCATTACAACTGCAAAACATCTTGCTTACAAACAATGTGAATATTCGTTTGAGGTCCGTTTCTAGTAATCGGCCTTGTAAAATTTGATTATACCTTGAAACAACTTTGAGAGAAGAAGTGTCGAAGATCTTCTCCACTAATGTGCTCAAGGAATCGTCTCAACGGAATGAGATGACTGCTGGGTCCAGTCCTTGGCGGTAAAACAGATGTAATTATAATTAGTAAAAGTTAGAAAAAAGACAAAATCATTATTGTATGTTTTTATAATACAAACCATTTTGTGAGGAAGTCTTCAACAACATGATGGATACGGTCTGGTTTGGGAAGTGAGTGATCTTCCCTTAGCGCTTTGAAGAACAAAAAAGGAAAAAGAGGCAATATAAGAATATTCGTCGAACTCAAATGGTTAGAAAATGTTCCTATGCTCAAGAAATGAATTAAACCTGCAACCTTCCAATGGGTTGTGAGATGTTCCAAGAAATTAGTCCATCTAAGTGTCGGTGACTCAACATTTAGAGCGTCTCACCCACCGTAAGAAAGTTACGGCTTCGATTCCCGCCTGGGGCTGATCAATATTTATTAGGATTTGATCGAGGCTCATAAACATTCTTGTATCATCCGTGATAACTCGAAGCTCGCACGTGTATAACACTGAGGGATAACATTCGTAACGTCAAAAGGCAAAGTCTAAATGACGACTATAATACAATAGAAAAAAAACAGACACTAATGATTCTGTTTTCTAGCTCTGTCTTTCGGCTTATTTTCTCTAACTTTATCTCTACCCATCTCCATACAGCTTAAGGTCCACCATTATCCCCATATATACTTTTTCTATCCCATATACCTTCACAACACTCATTTTACTAATTTCCTCCTCTTGATCAACCTTTGCTTTCCTATCCAGTTCACACCCAGTCCGCTTTGATTACACCCTCCACCAGCCACTATCTATACGTTCTCATATAAGGTCTTTGCATCCGAGATTATAAGTGAAGATGGAAAATGTCAAAAAAGATTGATGTGTCAGTTCTGTGACAGTCAACTGAGTTCTGTTGGGTTAGGAGGAATCAAATTGCGTCCCTGGGACAGAGCTACAGGAGATGTCAGTTCAGTATTCACACTCATCATTTCTGTGCCTCCAAAGGCCTTTTCTTTCCTGCTCATCCTTGCTCTTCCTTTTCTCCCCTCTCTTCGTTCTTCACATTACCTTTAACAGGATGGCGATAATAATAGAGAACTGGATGAAGAAAGTTCGATTTGTGTGCCATTGATGGATCCAAGTTTGCTCGATCTTCATGAAATGGGTCTTTACTGAAAACAGAAAACATTTCGTGCACTTGTATTTTCTTAAAGAATATGAATGCGAGTTTCATCGGGGAAATAAGTGATTTACTTGTGATTCCTTTCTTCACGATCTAATGTATCATGGTTGAAACGCACTGATAAAATGACTAGAGAAAGATATGAAGTTATGGTCTTACCCAGGTCCTGAGAAAGTCTTCCCGTATTCCAAATTTATTACTATGGTTGGGCCACTGGGTAATCCAGAATAACCTAAGAAAAGTAAAAATAATAAAACATTCAAGTTAATTAAAAAGAATTAGAAAATTAAAAATAATTAAGAATAATTAGAAAAAAAAAAAAATTAAAAATAATTAAAAATAATCAGAAACAGTTAAAAATAATTAGAAAAATTAAACATGATTAAAAATAATCACAAACAATATAAAATAATTACGCCATCTAAGAGAAAACTTGTCAAAAAACGTAATTTATTAATGGGTGACTTTACCCGTTAGAATTAAAGTGATCTTCACCAGCTTCTTCAAAACTTCTTCATCAGTTTTTATTTGTTTTTAACAGTTGTTACATTTCTGCAAATGGTTTAAGGGGTCATTGAGGTTACTTACTTTCCATTTTATCGAGCAACTTGACAGGAAATTCTTCAATGTACAACGCATTTTCGTTCTCAACTAAACGGAAAAGAAGCCTACAGGTTTACAGTGAATGTACGTGGTTTAGATGACAAAGTTCGGTGGCCGCACGCGCAGGGTAAACGTAATAGAGACAATTTTGATGTGTGATAAAATAGCAGCAGTACTTTATCGGTAGCTATAGTTAAGCGTTTTAAACTCGATAAAAGACCATGCATACGAGTTTTTTAAAAGGCTTCAAGAAAAATCCATTTTATGACTTCATTTAGGAAGTAAGTTTGAAAATTAATGTTGTCAGAGCCGCAAAAGCCTACGAAAAGTTTATGGAACTCAGTAAGCGTTGTTTCATCGTGTTTTAAGTCGGATTACAAGGGTTTTCCCCAGTTTTCTTCATGAATTACTGATAAGTTTTGAAGATAAAACTTTCCCCTTCAAAATGTCCTCTACTTCACGAGGTTAGTGAAAGTACGACCTCACATCAACCAGTGGAATCATCATCTATGATACATGGTAACTTGAATTAGTGTAACCACAGTTAATAAGTTGTTCGTTTAGACTTACGGTAAACAACCACATCGACCAGAACACCAAACATTTGGAATGGGCCCTGAGAACACATCAGAAGATGACAAATAAGATCAATTATCACAGAAAGCTCAAACATAGAGATTACTAAATCATAATAAACCTACCGAGGCCTCATTAATTCGCTTGACAATATAGTTAAATATTTCAGTTTGTGGAATTTCGTAATGATGCCATTTCACGCCATGGTTTCTCCATTCTAGGATGCGGTGCAGAGCTCTTGCTAAAGTTTAACAGTGAATAAAATAAATTTGGTACAGAAAATATTGTAAACAGTGAACAGTGGTCTCTTGAGGATGATATAATGAAGAGGCAAAAAAATTTGAGAAACAATAAATTGAGATATAAGAATAATTCTTTCTGACACTTCCCACAATATTATTTATCATATTGCATGTGAACTTACTCTATTCAGATGTGAAACAATTGACTTTAATGTGCAATTTTTAAAATAGTATACACCACCTGTATATCTGTAACCATGGATAAATCCTCCAGCAGACTTTTTCCAGTCCAATGAGTGGGCGTTTGCACCAGCTAGATAGTGAAAAAATTGAATCCCAGCTTCGCTTCTTGATTGTAACTATTCAATTTCTTTCTAATTGAAGTTAAATCCGAGGAAAAAGATGGCACCAGCACATATTGCATCATGGTAAATTATCAAGGCAAGCTTTTGACTGTATTCATCATTAGATGGCCCTTACATGTACACCAAGGGCCTATTTATACCCGATAAGATTGTCGTATACGATTGTTTGTTCTCAAGTATCCGATTGATTCATTGGACTCTTCCGGACGTATTGCTACATTAGCGAGCTAATGGAAAGCAGGAATTGGGCCTTTGAGACAACACTACATAGTCCAGGATGAACAATCGTTGACGACAGTCGTATCTCGTAAATGGACAAGATTGTAAAAGTATGTAAATGATTCGCCTCGTTACCTGATATCCAAGAGTCGATTAATATCGAGTGGCGTCAACAACACCATAATGCCGAATTTTTCGACCGAAAACAATGCTTATGCCTACTGTCGTTTTCCGAAGCAAATTAATTATTTTATGTAATTTCAACCTGAATTGCTAAGAGATGATAGTTGAATCGGTCTTTTCCCTCGTCCATTATAAGCTCAGAGAAACTTCGAATTCATGATCTTGCGGTTAAATGAAACTAACCAACTGACAAAAAGTAAAATACTCAATAACTCACCGAACCACATGCGAGGTACACTTTCGCTTTCAAAATTGGGTTTTATTAGAGGATATTTGCTTTTCTTTCCAAACCCTTTTCTTGGCATGGTGCTATCATTAAAGATGGAGAAATCAAACTAAAAAGAGAGGATTTTATGTACTTGTTACACATTTTACAACTCCTGGGCAACCCTGGACGAACTGACTACATCCAAAAAGAAGGAGATTGCACGCTTGTCATTGATCCTCCGCGTGCAGTAAACGTTGTAGCTTGTCAAAATTTAGGAAAACAGGCTTTTAAAAACATTAAATTTGGTAAGAAGAAAGCTCTTACCAATTTAGTTCATTGTAATATGTCAATGATTCTTCCTAATTCGCCATCTATTTTGCTACCATGAATTTCTCCTGCGTGTTTCTTAAAATACCACGCCGTCTAAAAATGTGACGCTGAAACAAACCTTAAGCGAAGTTAACCGCACATTTGGTTTAGGAAGATAGTACCTAGAACCTCAGTTAGGCTACATTACATTTTTTGTATATGTTCCTCCGCAATATTTTAAATATTTGTCAAAATGTGGCGTTTCTAATTCTGTTATGTTTCTCGTGAAACACGCCAATTGAAGGATTCTATTTATAACAATTGTTTAGTCACGTATATCAGACCTCTAGCTTCTTTTTCCAGCCTATTACTGAGAATTAGATTAACGAATAGATAGCGAGTAGCGTAACCAATCAGAATGCAGCATTTGCAATAGTACTCGACTAAGTTTCTACTAATGATAATTAGAGTATCGATTCGAAGCCCTTCGTACTCTTCTCTTTGTTTCTCTCCATTTATCGGCAGTCTATTTAATCCGTGCAAGCAAAATATTTTACTTCCACGACACGTACTAAAACTAATATTTACCTTGAAACCCAAACATCTCAGAATTCTGTCGTAAGGATCGCGTAAGGAGTAATTGTCAGCTAGAGAAAACAACGGAAAAATAATTACATCCTGCAAAGAATAGAAATGTAAATCAAGAGATGAAAATTCGATAAAACGTACGAGCTATTCCAGTTTTCTTCAGCATTTCACCCGTTGAGTCAAAAAGATCAACGTAAAGCTTGCCATCGTGCTTTACAATACTCAGTTTTTCCAATGACTTCTCTAAAGTTAAAGTGAACAATTAAAGATAATCATCAGTACGTTGAAAATGCAATAGTTTTAAATTGAAAACAGAATCGTGAAAAAGGAAAACAAAAACTCTGCAGCTGAACTCACCTAAAAAACCATCAAGTGATTTCAACTGATAGTTATCCAGAATACCATTGTTCACAGCTCTGCATGGAGATATTGATGTTAAATTAGTTTGAGTGCTACGAGAAAACACAATGATGAGGACGATTATGATGATGATGATGATGATAATGATAATAATGATGATAATGATAATGACATGTTTGAGGAAGTAGATCGTCCAGGTTAGTGTAGTCTTGAGAAAGACTGTTGGTTGAAGTGACTGACGTTTCGAGATGATGATAACGATGATAACAACGATATTGTTGAAGACGACCACAATAATGTTAGACTTGAAATTAAAACTCTCAGGTTAATATTGTTCTGTTTTGGTTCTTAAACTGTACCTCACGTCCCCGACATAATGCGTCGCCCAGGCAAGACGCACTCGCGACCTAAAGCAAATGAAAATAAACAAATAGACTTGAGGAGTTAAAACAATAAGAACTCCACATTTAAGTTAATATTTAGCGTTAGTACTTTTACCTTCCCATAACGTGGATAAAATTAGCTGATCTAATAAGGTGATCAGCAGTTTCAAAAGCAGCATTTCCTACAAGACAAAGTAAAAAGTTAAAAACAGTAATACAGAATAAAGTTGCACGGCTGAAGAATGACAGGATTGCCTACCAGAAGAGGTGAAACGAGAGTAAGAAGTACTAAGGTTTGTATAATGGAAGCGGACTTCCTTCATAGTATGGTCAATGAAGGAATTTCTAAAAACGTGGTTGACTTGGTATAGTTGTGCGAATCACATTGCGCAATTGCCCGCGTGGAAAAGATGGCGATTTGTCCATTTAACCATAGTCCTTTACCTACAGTGAACGTTGTATGATGCTGCAATACATAGGCAGAGAAGGTTTTAAAAACATCATATTTGTTCAAAAAGAAAACTCTTAACAACTCAATTCGCAACATATTAAATATTCCTCAGTTGTCTATAGAGATGATTTAAGTTTGTTAAGCATTGTGCTTAAACGTACGGCCTCCATTATTTTTCGGTACCGTAAATAGAATAACTAGATCCATTACCATGTCAAGTTAAAACTTACCTCCTCCTAAAATTAGAACAGTTTGTCCTTCATATTCATCTCCGTTCACTGGCATGGTACCGTAGCTCTAAAATGAGAGATCCAGTGGAGCTTTAAATGTAATAATATTATAAAATCGGAGGAGCTTTAAACGAGGTTTAATTAAAGTAAGCTGTAACAAAGTTTGGAACCTTCGGTAGCTTTGTAACCTCCACCTACTAACATTCGCAACTTTCTAAGGTCCTTTCCACATTAAAAGTGGATGTAAATTTCACCTGCATTTTCGATTTTTAATGTCCCTACGCTTCAAATCCTCTAAAATTCCGGTGCAATGACCCAAAAACTAGGACTGTTGTTTATTTTGAAAACAACGAGATTGAAAAAATGAGGAAGGAAACAGGGAGGGAAAGAAGGAAGGAAGGAATAAGAAACTAAACAAAGATACGTAATTCAAAAATTTTACAAGAACAATTTTAATAAGATCCATTTACCTCAGTGTGCTCTATACCTTTTATGTCAAGGATATTTTCGACAGAAATTCCTGTACTTAAAAAAGAAATACAAAAAATTAAACTAAAAGTACATCCCGATTCGTGACTAAATTATGCAAATCTAATGAACCTGTTAGAGAAAATGATTCCAGCATTTTTACACGCTAAAACCTTACTGTCACTAAGAGGTAAACGAGGATCCTTACTAGCCCACAATGTCACAGCACCAAGCGAATTTACTGCAAGCATGCAAAACACTGGGAATGCTTTTAATCGGAATTGCTTGTACAACAAAACTCAGTTTTTCACATGAGTATAACTATTTACGACATATTTTGGATGGGGTGTGATTGTACCTGCCCGACCAACGTCCGCATGCCCTTGGTTCTAAAGTTGCAGTCAAAAACGAGAACGAAATGAAAATTCGCAGCACAAATTGCAGAGCTTACCACACAATCAAGTCATTACACTTGTGGATTTGGGAGTGCTGATCTTGGAGAGAAAATGTACCGGTTAATGAATCCTTGGTTATGTTACGAATGTCAGTATTGTAAGAAATCTTTAGTTTTAATTTCGTGGCGTAATCGTTGAAATACTGCACCTGAAAACAGAAGACAGGAAGGACAAGAGGGCACAGTTATACAATTTAAATATTTTTTCTCTTCTTCAACACATTGCCTATTCAGGTACAGAGCTATCCAACCCACTGTAATTGACTGTATATTTCAGTTCCGACACTTTCAACTTTACTACTCCAGTCCAACATTCTACCAATTGAATTACATGGCTATCCAACTTACAACTTTTCATAGTAGAAACAGTTGAAAAGTACGATAATACAAGGTCCTTGTCCTCTCGTTTTCTCGCACAGTACTACCTTCAGTGTTTCTCCATTTAGTTCAGAACTATCTTAGCAGCACGCGTTCCTTTTACCGACTGAACTACTAGACCATTCAGCCGACAACTTTTGTTGTTATGGTCCAACACTGTACCAACTGAGCTGAAAGACCATCCAACCCAAAGCCTTTCATGCTTTAGTTCAACATTCTACCAGCTGACTCACATGACCATCCAATCCACAACTTTTTACACTCCAGTCCAATGTTCTTTCCGATGAGCTGCAAGACCATTCACCTCACAACCTCTGGCCCTCTTACCCAAATCTCGATCAACTAATCTGGTAAGTCACTCTACCAAATAAACTGTTAGTATTCTATTCCAACGTTAACTAACAACCAAAAAAGACGTTAAGATATAACTCTCTTTGGTTTGACTTTGTGCATGGCAGCCCAATTTAGTTATACAGTTGTTTCAACTCTACATGTACAACAGCGCGATGTACCTACCAACACATCGGCATGTGGGAAAAATTCTTTGGTGTAGCGGGTCATCCTTAGCGTTTCATCATCACTAAGAAGGGAATTCCAGTCATGTCTCAAGTTAAACTCTTTATTCGTTTTTCCTAAAGTATAAAAATAAGACCAGGATACAACATCGACAACGTTAGAAAAGATCAACAACCTACGAAGACAAACATTCGGAATGGTAAATCTTCAATATAATAAAACAAAACAAAACGAATCAAAACAAACACACAAACAAACAACGACAAGATGCTGATAAACTAACCGACTGACTAACACAATCTCTTGGCAAAAGAGCATGGGAACGAGGTTGTAACCAACACAGAAACCATCTAACCAACCAACAAACCAATCAACGAACCACCCAGACAACCCAACAACCCAACAGCCAACCAACCGACTGACTGACCAAACCATCCACCCACCAACCAGACGTGTGGATCCCATCAGAAATCGAGTCCAATCCGACCCGACCGATTGGACTCGTTTCAGTTTCATATATATATGTCTGTAATTTCCATATATATTTTCATATGTACATGTCGGTAATATAATTTCCCCGTTTGGCAGTTCGGTATTTAGATCATATTTGGATTTTGATATTGAACATGATATCGAGCGTAAACATCTTTCGAAGCCAAGGGGTTTGAACGGCGTTTATTTTAAATTACTAACGACTTTACCTCTGTTCGTTCACATTCCTTACTTGCTCACGAATTTCATTGTACTTAGCTCAATCGGAAATCGGAAGAATATCACCTTTCGATTTCCATAAAAACTTAACGTGATGGGATGATAGAGTTCTTGAGCTGTGAGTGTTACTACGTTAGCACGCGAGATAACATCACAGATTAACGCTAAAAGGTTTCTCGGGAAAAAAAAACAAAAAACAAAACTAGTTTATTTCGGGAATAAAGCATTTTGTTAGATCAGGTCGGATCGAATTCGGATTATTTATTGTCGGAAAATTATCGGACTGAAATAGGCCAACTCTATCCGACGTATATCTCCACAGACAACCAGCGAACTAGCTCATATAATAATGAGATTATTATATTTGTTTACCCATTACCGATTTAATGACTATACCGGACTCGTGCGGTTTAAACAATTGTTCGAAGCTAACATAAAATGAAACTAAGGAAGAACCCACTTGGGGACATAAAAACTAAAAATAGCCATGATATATTTCGGCAGACAACTTATCAAGCTCTACGGCAGGTGATTAATGTCAAACAAAATATCTATTTTTACAGTCCTTGCACGACCAGCTGGTGGAAATCGTGCTCCTGAATTAGTGACATTGTGAAGGTAGTAAGTCTCACAGTGGGAAAGTTAAATGAAAAGGGACTCGTTAAACGAACGTGAGATTGGTCCGTAGCTAAGGTGTGAAGAGCCGACTTCACTTCACATAAAAGTAGTGTACTTCATGGGTGATCGACTGAAGTTATATAAAGAGTGTGCTGTCAAAATTTTGAAAACGAAACAGTGACAGCAAAGTCAAAAGCAAAACCCCTTCAATATTGATGGATAACCACAATGAACCATTTACCATCATAAAAAAAAATAAAATTCGCTCAAAAAATCAGTATTTAGTGCAATAAATTTTGGCAGTGCACCAGTTTTAAGCTTGTTAAATGTATGCCCATGTCAGATTTAAGTTAAGGGTGTGGAGTCTGTCTATATTAAGCTTTCTCACGCTGTCTAGTGCCGACAGATGGAATTAATTTTAATTTCAAAAGGTTGTTATTTTAGGGTCCGGCCATTCACGTTTCCGGTTAACTCCGATTTGTTAATTACTATAAGTACAATGGTTTCTTGGTTAACGTTAGCAGGCCTATTATTTGGTAAGTTGTTTGTCTAAATATATCGGATTTTTCTCTACCTTTTATCGCTTTAGGTTAGTTCTATTATTAGTTTTATTCTCTTTGAATTTCTAACAGTTCTTTTAATAACAATGATCCGGTTTTGTCAATGACTGCGGTAAACCTGGTTCCGCTTTTTAAATCAACATCCAAGTTTGTTACCACAACAATATCGTTGTTATATAATGTTTGTTATTATTAAATTTTACCCTCATCAAGTTCATTACAAATTTTTTTGCGATACAAGTTGTACAGTAAATGTTTGTAAATGATCTCGACTTAAGCCATATGTTTACCTGGGCCACGGTTGACGTTGCGAGAGAGATTTCTTATATCTTCCGCCTCGTCATAAATGAAAAAATCCCTAAACGCAGTGTTTCCAGCACAGAGAGAGAGAGATCATTTCAACAATAACTTTTCAAATCATAAATTTGGGAAGAGTGCCCATGCCCGAGACTAGCATTGCAGTCAACTGAGTCAGTAGGAAATAGCCTCTAACCTTTTAGTCTCGGTAGCCATTGGTCAACGAAGTCAGGAAATGGCACCTGACGCGAAGTCACTTTTTAGAAGTCTCAGAGATATCAAATGCCCTTTCCGATAAACTTGGTTCACTAAATCTTAGTTTCAGTCCCAGTGATGTTTCGAGAGAGATTTCTAATATCGTCTGGGACGGCATAAATGAACAAACTACCATTATATATGTCAATACGCGTTTCCGCCTGAGGAGGGTCGATAATTCCACAGACGTTTAAGATACAGGAAAATGAGGAAATATCCCTCCCAAAAAAACCTGGAGGACTAAAAATTTTTGTCTCATTTTTCGATGCCTCTCTTTCCATCTTTTGACACCAGTCAAGGTCAAATGCTCGTCAAAGACCTCGTCTTGGTAGCACAGAGGAAGTGCACGTGTCTCTCACCTCTGTGACCTAGGTTGGGTTGCGGTTCTGTTGAGTTGTGCGGTTAAAGTTACCGTGGTCACATGTGAGAAGACTGTTGTCCAGTTTAACTCTACCAAACATCGCAGGTTTTCTCCTGGTACTCCGGTTTCCTCCTGTAGTAACACTGGACCCGTGTGGGATAACCCTTGCTGGGCCTCTAGGAAGAACAGCTCAGGTAGCTGATGGGGTTATCCAGTAGAAATAAAAAAAAACATTTACACTCAGAGCATATTGTGCATGAACGTATAAGGAGAAAATAATTGATGCTATCGATCACAATCACAAACTAATATCATGATGTTTCTGACCCACGATCAGAATCTGAGGATACTGATGGAAAGGTCCGCTTGCACTTGCTATTTTGTGTCTAAAGATTGACATCTTGGAGTATGTGTTATATTGACTAGAGCATCGAGTACAAACTGGAGCAAATCACAAGCGGATGTCTTGTTGCCTAGGCCGTCATAAGGTTATTACATATATTTGTATGATAATTACACATGTAGAAAGGCTTTTGCACAACAAAAGAGCAAAATTATTTCGGTTTTTCGTTATTATTGGCAAAACTCCTCACCTGTGAACTTTTTATTTATCGAGATAAGCTTACGGTGTCGCGGGTAAGTCTTGTAAAACGCTCCTGCAGGTATTAGAAAAAAATCTAGTTTTAAGAGTTGAAGATAATTGTGCTGTTGAACGACTAAGGTAATCCTTAGTGACATAACGTTAGAAAGAAAACGTTTGTCGAAAACGAAAATGCTTAAAATGATAATTGAAAATAGTTTCGACTAAATTCTAATTTAAATATAATTTAACTCAAACTGGGCACAAGAATTTTTACACTTGTGAGGACAGAGTTTCTTGGGAATGTTAGCAAAGAAAGAATATTGTACTTGATATTATTTCGACCTAGGCTACCAATGTTCTGGCATGTGAATGGCAAGATTTTCTTTTTTAGTTTCAACAACTCTTTCCATAAACTGATTTAGAGCTAATGAGGGTAAAGAACGGCGCTGGTAACACGTACACAGAAACATAACAACAGTGGAACGCCTTTGGTGTGTTTCAACCAAATGGGATCGCAACTGATCGTTTATACGTTAAGTGGTGAGAAAAACAAGGGTAAAAGTGAATAGTGTTTGAAAAACTAAGGCTGAGCTACGAAGGCCCTAGCCAAAACTTTACTGTGGGCTCATTAAGACAGGAGTTTTTTTGAAGGAAATGAGTGTATATCACATTTAATATCGGTGTTTATACCCAATATCATAAATACAGTAAGGTACGGTAAAAAAATTTCGAATATTGAGACTGAACGCGCAAAAATCCTATGCAAGACCTGAGGTCGTTTGTAGAAAAGGAACTTAGGAGAGCCTTCCTCAATTGAAGAGTAACCGATTTTTTCAGGGTTTGGAAGGGACCACTCTCTCTATCCCCTCTTACCTCCTACCTAGGCTGGCCTCTTGCCAGTCAACTCTCATGTTACCGCTCTTGGTTATTTTTAGGAAGCTGCTAACAGAGTCTCTTTGTCCTATACATAGTGCTACAACACTAGAAAGTATCTTTACAAACAACATGGTTGTTTGGTTTTCGAGTCGTTCTGATATTGCAGGCTTTCACCAAAGTTTCTACATCATGTGACACAACATGATTTTGAACGGTGTTTTTTAACCCCAACTTGTGTTGCACGAAGTTGATGCACTTGACATGCGATTTGTGAACGATTTTTGACGAAGTTTTGTTACGTTAAAAATCGTCGTCAAAAGCGAGCTACGAGACATCTCCTGAAATCAAACACGCTTCTTTAATGAAACGTTTTCATCAGCTAGAACTCCACGTACAGTTATCAAATATTCATTCAAAGCGAACATAAGCATTTTGGTGGTAAAGAGACCGAACTCTTTTTCCCTCTCATAACTATATATTTGATAACAAAAGGTTACAAATATTTCGTGTAACTTAAAGGCGAATAGTGAATGCGCACCAGAGATCTACGGTAAACAATTTAAGAATTGCAATACAGTTAAATAATTAACAATGCATGATAACGACAGTATGTTGAGTTAATAGAATATGAAACGTTTCAACGTTTTGAGCAGGTTTTAGAATCAATACCAAACACTTTCCGAGTATTTTATAAGCATCATACCTGCTTCATGGTCCCGATCAAAGACAATGTAATCTCGATTTGATCTGTCTAAAAAGTGAGCTATTTGAAGTCCTGAAAAACAACATTTGCCACAGTGTTAAATAAACAATTGATCATTGCGTTAAAAAAGATTAAACGAAGTCTTACCAGCAGGTCCCGCTCCAACAACACAATAATCGTGACTGGAATCCCCTTCAGACGAGGACATAAAATGCAATGAAATGGCGATACAGTGGATAAGACGAACCCAAGTCATTTTCCCAACGTTATCACAACTTCATTAACCTTGCTGGAGAGTTCAAGATTTGAAGCCACTAATGGTTAATACACAATAAGAATGATTGAAAAATTAAGCATTATTTTAGATTAGCATAACAAGAGGAAAGGCTATAATGAAAATAAAAAAATTATATCATTGATGACATTTTTAAGTGCGATCATTGCCAGGTGTAGCATAGGGTATAACGGTTTTTTACGTAGAACAGGAAAAAACGAATTATTTTTTTAAATTCCCTGTCTTTTCTCGACGACAATTTAAGACTCCACTCACAGTGATCAGTGTGAATACGCCGACGCACTCAGGTGCGATCCTTGATGCAATTGAAAAGCTGTTATTTTGATGGATTCACGCCACTTACCTCTTTATTTCTGTCAAAGCTTTAGGATTAAATTCTCAGTTGGACAACCCAGTTGATTGATTTGCGAGTTACATCTCAGCAAAAAATAAACATAACAAAGAAACGAAGAACGTACGATCTCTGTACCCCTGGGTAGTTCAAAAAAATAACAAGCACATCATCACCACTGTAATTGGACGAGCGTTTAAGATTGCTTCAAGTGATCCAGTTTCTGAGTTCCAACTTTACGACCACCACTTTAAAGGTGTTCATACGATCGGGTTTTTGAAATAGCGACAAATCTAATCTGCCAAATTATATCGTGCACAAAAATGTATACAAAGAACGTACATACAGACAATCTGTAGAAAGCGTGTTCTGAGAACATGTGCAGGAAGTGAGAACATAAAAAATCAACGAGATTTGCGTTATCACAGTCCAACTGGAATTTACTATACGAAGATCGTTAAGGAACTTTCAAGTCACCTTCACTTCTATATGGAAGACAACATATATCTCTGGTCCTATACAATGTTAACATAATTTGAATGCATTGTTATTGTAATAATACGTCGGTTTAATTGATCTCTCTCGTGGACTGATTGTAGTTCTGTTGCCACGGTCAGTTGTTCCGAATTTTCACTTCTAGTCACGCATCTCTGGAGTAGGACAGACTTCTGAAACATATAGCATAAGCCGATTCAGTTTCCAGGTTCAAACTTGCTGTTCAAAAATTATAGGAATTCATGTTTTAAATTGGAACAATTATTCATTAGTAGATTATAAATGTCTGGGTTCGATGACTGTATCAGGGAACCTTGATCAAATGTTCACCTCTCTCAGGGCTCGAAATTAACACTCGCAAACTCGCAAAATGTGAATGGTTTTTGGAAGTTGCGAGAAAAAAGTATCCTCTAGCAAATACTTCCGAGTAAACATTTCTGCATTAGAATTGTGGGGGGAAAGGAAACTTTCTAGGAGAATTGTGTGGCGAAACTGAAGAAAGTACGCACACATCGAAAATCATTTACGGGAGGGAAGAAACGGGTTGATGCGTGAGCCACTGACCAGTGGTTTTGCATAGAACCTATGTGCAGTTTACCTACGTATTCGCGTTTCCTTCGAGCATCGTGACAGAAGTGAACAAATTTCACGCTACCTTTTAATTTCACTAATACATCAGTTCTTCCTATTCATTATTTCAGTCGTCAAAGGGAGAACGAGTGCATTAAAGAATAGCTAGTAAACTTACCAGTTCTGCTAGTGGAAAAAAATCTTACCTCCGACACTTTGCTAGTGGACTAAAAAATTAAGTTCTACCCCTGTCTTAGTGCCTTTCCATGGCAAAGTTTTCAATGTAATAAAGCAACTGTCTTGAAAAAATTTGTTATTATTCATAAAGCGCCATTAATCGCCTTACGCAATACGCATGCTCGGCCAGTAGGCCCGTACCATGAAAAAAGCGTGAACTCCATTGTGTTGAACTATGGATTGACCGCTGAACATACTTTTCCCGAATGATGCAAAACCATTGAGAATACGAGGACGGAAACTCCAAAATGACTTCATTGAGACTTCATGGAGAGAAGATTTAGAAACGCCATTAACGGGTTCTGTGTCCATAAAAGTCCCAATAGTCCATGCAACATGTGTCCAGACCCCTGTTAAAGGTTCATCCAACCTTTTCCAGTCCTGTGGCCCGTTTTCAGGTCACTTGTTTCCATTATAAACATAATTTATTATCAAATTTCTCATTAGCAGTGCATTTACATGTAAAATAATTTATTGACTTACAAGTTAACCAGCGAACGTTTACAATAAAATCACATTTTTCCCACAGGACAGTTAAACATTAAAATTCTATACTTTAAGAGGTATACTACATTAGGTAAAAATGTTTTAAAATTCAAACTTTACATACGATGGTGAAATCTTATAGTTAAAAGTGCCATGTCCATCACCAGAAAGAATGACGTTAGAATGAAACGTCCATCATTCCAGCTGTTCTTTTGGGGGATGTTGACTTACCTAGGACGCTGATCGTCAAACAACAAACTGTCGTTTTTTTGATAATGTTCTAGCAAGGCTTTCCAAACATCACAAACACGCACCAGGTTAGCATTACCTGACGAAAAACACGATCAAAAAGAAGTCTGAGAGATTTTATAAATTACGTAAGAGGATAAGCCAAAGTCAAAACTTGCCTCCTCAATCTTTTGAGGTTGGCAAGTTTGTCTCCGATTCTTTTAGTCCCAGGTTATTTGGGACATTTTGGTCTATAAAAATTAAAGCACAAAAATGCAGAGAAAAATCCTGAAAACATATAGTTAAATAATTTGGCAACTATAAAAACTCCCGAAATTTATCATATTCGTCCAGAAGACCTCTGTATTTAAATCATAACTTCGGTTTGTAAAGGATATTTGAGTTTTTGTCCAGCTTACTGGGAGAGAGTAAAGAAATAATAACAGATATTTGTCATTGATAAAGAAAGGAAAATTTCTATATTGTGATTTGACAAAAGTATTTTTGAAACTCAAGTTACGACTAGACACATGAAACTGACTTTGCATACCCGACACAGATCGATACCTACTTCTCACCAGTGACCTGCTTTAGCGTTTGTTTAACGTTACCTACTGAAGTCGGTACTAAGAAGTCGGTACTTTTCTTAAAAACAAAATTTTGTTCACGAATCTGCCTGTAAGAGGTGGAAAAGCCTGCACTAAGTGCTTTTATTTTGAGAAATCAAGGGCTGATCGATGTTCATATTCTCGGTCGACGTTGTTTAACTTCCGCTAGTCAATGTTGGGTGAACATCGATGTAGATCCATGTCAGCTTGCAGTATATACACGTGTCTCTAAATCTGTGTTCTTCGGTATATCCGTGATCTCGGCACACCGCAGTATTTTCATAACTGATTTCGGCATATCGTATATAGGTATATCTGTGTGACCGGTATATCCATGACCTCGATATTTCGAAAACGTTATATCGGTATGACTTCGGAATACCCATAACCTTGGCACGTCGACGATCATGTCATATTGGTACATCAGTGTGACTTCGGTGTGCCCGTGACATAAATATATTGACAGCCACGTCATAATGGTACCTCGGTGTGATTTCGGTGTACCCGTGACCTACGTATATTGACAGCCACGTCATAAGGGCACATCGGTGTGTTCCGGCGCATGCGTGGTATTGGCTACCACGGTAATGACAACGTCTCAATATATCGGTTTAATGGAAAAAACTTACACCAAAACACCAATGTGGGATTTGATGCGGTATCATCGATACCAATCATCCCTCTATGTACATAGGAACCAGCTTAGCCTGACTTACCTATGATACAAAGTCCACGTTTAGACCTGGTAAGCGCGACATTAATTTGGTGTTCATCCGTAATAAACCCAAGATTCTCAGTCAGCCAAGAACGTGACGGATTTTTCTCGATTTCTCTTTCAGGGAGCGAACGAACCAATGAAAGAATAACGTAATCCTTCTCACTACCTGTTAATATAGATCATTAAGGTTGATGTTAAGTTAAGTGGGAGTCTTCTTTCTTTCAACTAACGGTCGAAAATAAAGTGACCTGTATGAATACACGCACATGGACTTGGGTAAATAATGATATTCCTAATTTCACATCATTGGCCATGTTTAGTTTGCATTAATTTAAAATGTCATAAACGAGAAGGAATATTTAATCTGAGATCAAAATACCCAGACTTATCAAAAGAAAGCGAAGCGTAACCGACATTTCTTAACGTAGTGCGAGAGATTTTAATATCAAATCAAACACTGTTTCAAATGCATGGTACAGCATCTCATACGAATTCGAATATTAAACTTCAGGTTGAAAGTTGTCGAAATTTTATGTTGAGTAAGATCACATTTCTATACCTCCGTCGTACTGCTGGTTTTTATCGTATTTCTTCTCCAATTATCAATGAGTATGAGGTGACACTTTCACAAACGACTTGGACATTAAATAGTGATTCTATGTACACATAGCCATAAACATGGTTAACTTCGCGGGATTGTTTGTAGCAACAAACCTTGGCTTGCAACTACAGTCGTGACGGAAACGTCCATTAATCCATGTTTGTGTAGTTCTTGCTTCACGTAATAGCATTGAGCCTTGTAAGGAGATAGGACTAAAATGTTCTCTTTGCTGACGCCCTCTCTCACGAGAGTCCTGGCAAAATGTACCTAAAAACGAAAAACATCAAACTTCAAAACATTTCACTCACCAAGTGCATGAAGTGGTGAAAAGAAGTCGTAACTTAGTCGAACACCTTTATGCATTCAGCTGTGGTGGGACGTCTTCTATAAACTTACCACTTTACTGATTTCTTTCTCATTTCTTTTCGAGTTTTCGTTGCCTTGATCTGTTGTGACTACAAGAGATTCTTCTTTTCCTACGGTATGGTAAAACATAAATGGAAAGTCACTTCCTTTTGGCCAGATCTGGACATTATCACGTTGGCGGTCCAGGACTTGCTGAGCTGTTTTCAGTTCACCATCGTAAAAGTAGTTCGACGGGAACTCACAGATTTCTTTATGCTAAAAAATAAAACCACAAAGACCAATGTATTACAATGTACTTATTTCAAAATTTGAAAAGAAAATATATATTGTATAGATAATATATAATATGTAATATATAACTTTCAAAAATGAAAGATATGAAAGGACATGTACATTTTAATACCTATTTCAAATAAATGAAAAAGTGTGAAAGTACATCGCGTTTTCAATATTTTACTTTTTTTCTCATGTAATGTGTCTAGATTTGTCTCCAGATATCGAAATTAGGTTCGGAAATTGGTCATTTTCCGCACATTCTGTTTGAAGGATCGAACATCATTACTTATGATTGGTTATTATCATCATCATCATCATCATTATCATTATTATCATTACTATCTTTGTGATCGTTATCACTATTTTAATCATTATTATTATCATATTTATCGTCCTCATCATCATGGTCATCATCATCATCATTATTATCATCATTATCATTATTATCATCATCATAATCATTATCATCACCATCATAATCATAGTCATTATCATCATCATCACCATCATCTTTATCATTTTTATCATCATCCTTATTATCATTGATGCTACTGTTTCTCACCATCCGATATTGTATTTGAAGCATCCGTGATTTTTGTGAGTAACGTTCAAACATCGAGACTGCCAGTCCCAGTTCCTTTGCCTTGTCATTCTTCAGCACAGGCTGAAGTTGTTTGTGATCACCAATAAGCACTACTTGAGTGGCGTTAGAACCCAGCATGGCACACAGAGTATCTGCTTCAATACACATGCCGCACTCGTCCACGATGCACTGCCGGTATTGGTTAAAATCTGCCTCAATACGTGGACCATAAGCAGCTGTACACGTGCACAAGATAATATCCACTTGATTGCTATAAATAGCCCATTTTTCGGCAGAGCGCTTCTCCTAAAATTGAAATACAATGACGTCAGACCTACCTAATAAAAGGCTTCATAACTCAAACACAGACGGTGTGAAATAGAGTACAAAACAGATCCCGAAAAATAATGACATCTTGAAAACCGAAGATGTGAGTCAACGACAAGACGTGCGAATGATTACGATAATATTTTGACTTCACGACTCAAATCCTGGACTTTCAAGATGTCATTATTTTTCGGGATTTGTTTTATACTCTATTTTATGAAATTGCTTGCTGACACCGAATTTCAGACGGTGTAATGGTTACAGGATTTCCCCACAGGGTGATCCGGGGTGAGGAGTTTGGTCCCTCATACATTCTAAGGCCTATCTGCGATTGTCTTTGACGATTCCGACACTCAAAAATATACTTTCACTTGTATCGACTCAGTTTGATGTGATCGAGTATAAATGTGATATATTCGTTGAATATACAATTCACTTCACCTGCATTACCTTCATATAAATACAGAACTCGTGGCCAAGTTCTCGACAACGGCTTTCGTAGTTCTGCTTTCATAGCACTACGCTAGATTGGCAAAATCGCAGGTTCGATTCCTAGCCGGAGGCCCAAGATTTGCAATTTTCCCATCTGGTTACGGTTACGTCTCATAATGTATGGCTCTGACAATCGAAAATTTACTTCACTTCACACCGACCTCATTAGTTAAAACTAACAACCTGATACCTCTGTTACATGATACATTTGTCGCCCTTGACGCTACAAAATACTGGCAGTCTATTCCGTTTTTACGGGTATACGTCGAAGTCCTTTTTGGTCGAATATTTCCGTCATTAAAAGATTGAAAAAAAAACGAGATGATGCCATGAACCTCAAGTTATTGGATCACTAAATTATGGTATTTCAATTGACATCAAGTCCAGTACTACCAGACTGATCCATCTAAATGCGATCACTGAAAGCCCCCAAATTCAACTTTAGCATGGTTTCCAGGCAAACTGCTAAAATGTTACTGCGTTTCACGGTCTGAATTTTTTTAAAATAAAAAAAAGAAAACAGGTGTTCTCTTTTGTGGCTCAAGTCGCAAGCTCAGTTAAAAAAAGAAAGAAAAAAAATGAACTCATAGTTAAATTTGGAATAAATAAATTTGTGTCAAACTAATGGCTATTTGTCTCGCTTTACCTGTTTATATTCTGCAATTTTCTTACGCTCGACATCTTCACTTTTGTCTAAACATTCCCGAAAGTATTGATCATATTCTCGGAGCCTTCTTGCATGTGGAGAGAGGCTGCTTCTTATTACATGGTGCAGACTGATGTCTCTAAGTTCTTCGTCCATTTTCAGTTGGGCAGAAACGTGTTTTCTTCGAAACGCTCGAATTTTATCTGGAACAGGGAACTCCTTTTGCTCGATCTCATCGCTGTATATTCGTAAAATCTTGAGTTCAGGGATCTTCTTAAGATAACCTAATAACATAGAGTAATGAAATTGTAAAGTTTGGATTTAAGAACTAACCAGTGGTTTTCAGAGTCTGGAGGCCGTGATCCAAATACGAAGGAGATTGGTTACGTCAAACCACAGGATTACGACTTATCCCTTTCAATAATATTTAAAACTTACGGGCAACGACGTCTACCGACTTATTCGAGGGTCCACAGTAAAACACCATTGGCTGATTATTTGACATTTCAGCATCCTTAACAGGATCACGTCCTCTTGTTCTATTCATCTTGGCAAACCAGTAGGCGATGTGAACTCCCGTAACAGTTTTACCCGTACCTGGAAAAGGTATGAAAGAAATTATTGTCGATCATCTGACGAAGCTTGAACAGATACATTTCAATTAATGAAATATTTATTTACCTGGAGGACCCTGAATTAAAGAGAATGGTTTGGTCAAAGCTTCTTCTACTGCCTTACTTTGGTATTTGTTTAAAGGGTTAAACAACGAAGGGTAGCTCTTACACAGTGACAGATCTTTGGTTGAGAGATGGACATCGTCTAAAATGATTATAGTGGCAAAAGTCGATTGATCAGTTAAATTAAATATATGTATAGTTCAGTAGTGACTAAAGGCTGAAATAAGTGACTAAATTTGATGAGCCTGGTTAGTAAAGCTGTTTGGAGTGGTCGAATAAAGCCATGATGTAAGGGCTGTTTTCCACTAGGCGAATTTTATCGCGCAAAGTGACTTTTTCTTTTGTCTCACAGGCTCTCGACTGTATCTAATGGGAAACCTGTTCAATTTACACAAAGAAGTGCAGATTCGCGGGATAAAATTCGCCTTGTGGAAAACAGCCTTAAAGTATGTGAGAGTGTTGAGTAAAACTGGTGAGAGTAGTCAGTAGATTTGGCAAACTTGAAGAGTAAATTTGGTAAGAGTTCTGAAAATAGTTGGTTGAGAATCTCGAGTGAAGCTAGTGGAGGCGGGGAATGAACTATGTACAACGTAATTTATACTTTATAACAGGAATCTCTTACCGTCTGCAATCTCATGGGGCACACCAATGCAAATGTTCTGAGCAAAATCAGAAGCAACATTACTATGATTTAGAGCGGCCAAATGATGCCTGAAGAAAAATGGCAGCATAAACTAAGTTCATCATAAGCTTTAAAAAGTAAAACGCAAAGAAAGAAATGCATAATTTGCGGTGGGTGTGTTTATGAATGTACTCACCCATCATCGTCCGTACGTGGGCGTAGACTTGTGTGTCAGTATGTTAGGGTAGATAAGAAGGTAGGTAGGTAGGTAGGTAGGTAGGTAGGTAGCTAGGTAAGTTGGTAGTCTGGCCGATAAATTAGGTATATGGGGAGGCAAGTTGATGGTTCGCAACCAAACAGGAGAGCTAGGTAGGTAGTAGGTAGGTCTACAGACATACAGTTTGATAAGACGGAAGGTATCTAACTAAGTTAATACATGGATTTTTTTTATCAACTAACCTGTCTGGAATGGTTAAATGTATTATTTCTGCTGTGACAAGACATTTCTGGTCAATTAGGAATTCTGGAGCTGGGGATGAACTTTGAATTGAATGCGCTTTTACAACAACCACTTCTTTATCTTTTTTGGTTTCACACTGAGTAATTTGAAAGTGACCAACCCAGAACCCGGCTTGTCGTCCTTTTTCTTTCGGATTTTTGACTCTCACGCACACGAGATCAAGGTCGCAAATCTCGAAGCGGTGATTTTGGGAATAAGCTGTGTACATACGGAACTCCATGGACAACTTGCTATTCTCCTCACAAGAGAACTTCACCTCTAAGTTGATTAAGGTGATAGTGTCGTCCTCCTGGACAGCAGACGTGGTAATCTCCATCATTAATACCGGTTCCCAAAGAGAAACGTACTTTTCAATATCTGAATACTCCTTGTGGGAGGCATTTTGAGCCGAAGACTTCACAAAACACGTGGTCGGAGAGTTCCGATGCTCCAAACAGACGTGCATTTTCTTGGTAATTTCAAAAAGCTGGATGGTGGGCGACAGAATTCCACGAGATACTTGTGAGCACAATTGTACTCTTACCGTGTCACATGATTTAAATGACTTCTTAACGGTCAAAAAGTCAACGGTTTCCTGTGTTTCCGATTGTGACTTGCCTCTGTTGCCTGTGTGTGGGTGTTGAATGGGTTTTGCACCTTTATCCTGTGAGATTTCTTTAGCCATTTCATGAATAACTGACATTTGGTGGCGAATGGCTTGGTCCACTGCCTTCACTGATTCTCCTAGGCTTTCTTTATCTTCATTCTTGACGGCTTCTAACAGACAGCGCCACATCTTCCCCGGGATTTCCAGCATTACGTTGTTTTTTTCATTACAAGCTGTTTGAAATACGAACATAAATATCATAAAAATATATCATCCCATACACATTCGACAAACTGATAAAAATAAATGACGGTGCAAGGATTTTGTTTTAGAAAATTAATATCCTAACGAAGTATATGTGCTTACCATGACATTTAACCTTTATTAAAACGAGTAGGACAAGCACAGCTTCAGCCTACTACGAGAATGTGGACGCTCCCGCCCACCATAGTCCGGCTTTGGCAAGTGCCAGCAACCATTTAGCCAAGGGAAGGTAAGACTCTTTGGCCTTGGATGGCAACTTATCTGGGAGAAGGAGACTCCGACATAAAACCAGAAGTAGGTAGGCAGGATATTGATTTGCAGCCGGTGACCTCCATAAAACGAGTAGGCTTTGAGGAGACGACCTGAAGAGTGGCGCCCCTGCCTTGCCAGCCGGTAGCTGGGTAGACAGGTAGCCGAAAGTCTCAGTTTGCCTTAATTGGCTAGCAGCTGCAAGTACACTACCTTCAGGTGTTGGCAAACCTGCCCTGTCAGCCCAAGAACTAGAAGAAAATCTGTACAGCAGGCTGATACCCCTGACCTTAGTTGGTTGAGGATGAACCAACCTTAAATGCTGAAACAGATCTGCACTAGTTTAAGAATAAAACAATATTCAGACTTAACCTTGTAGTGGCACGTCTAAACTGACCTTAACTGGTTGGAAGTGCAAGAGTGTACTGTTAAGGTCAAACTGGATATACGTATCGGGGAGTACTTTCAGGGATTTTAGAGAGCTGTACATCCCTTACTCCTTCCTGACTGGATAAGTTGGGTGAGTAAGGGCTGGCCATGTGGGTGTTTCTTAAAATCCATTTTAATGGTAAAATTTCCTTTCCTCACAAGTTCCCTGAAATGTGCAATGTCTGTTGCGGCCTTACCTGGTGGGATGCTGGAAGCCCGTAGCAGTTTGAGACCCCTTCCACTGTCCTTGTTGGGTGGTGTGTGAGTTGTAATAATAATAATGATAATATCGTTTATTATTATAAGTAATATTATGACATGAGGAAAATTAGTGATTAAATGTCCCTGAAAGCCTAGGGAGGTTTGAGGAAGTATCGAGGGCGTTAGCCCGAGGGATTTTGGCAAATCTCCCGAGGCTTGAGGGGACATTTAATCACTCATTTCCCTACATGTCATGGTATAAGTTTGTAATACCATGATGACCAAGGAAACTTACTTGGTATCATACGTCATACAACTATCTGGCACATGCATTTCATTCATGTACAACAAATAAATTCACTTTAATATATGCAATAATTATATTAATATATAGTTTACTTTAAAATGACGGCTCAGTATTTTATGAGCCGTCATTTTAAAGTATATATAAAAAGATTCAAAGATAATCTAATGAATGTGTGTTATACTTTACCTTCATTGTCATTATTTTTGTCTGCAGTGCCTTCAACTTCTCCATCCTGAGCAACATCAAGACCAGGTTGCGAATAACTAACTTTATCCACTTGCAATGCACGAAATTTCCACTCCACAGTCACTTCCTCACCAGAGACGTCTGGATCTTTGATAGGAGCCAGCCGGGCAATACGAACAGACTTTTCTTTTCCTCGAAGAAGATCAAGTTCCTTAGAACCAAAAAAAAGCTTCAGCATGTCGCGTGCAACTTCGTCAATCATTGCGTTTACAAACTTGGCTGAATTTTTCAAATCCACCGCCAACTGGAGTTTCTTAGCATCTCTTTCAAAACGGGTGGAATTTCGGCTAAGGAAGGTGCAGCGATCGCAAATGGTTGTGACTTCTTCTGGTGTGTAGGATGTGTTTCTTTGATTAGCTTCTCTTTGTTGATCATTCTCCATGCACTTAATAACCAGGCGATGTACGAGCACATCAATGTAACGGCGGATTGGTGATGTGAAGTGGCAGTAAGCATCGAGCTCAAGACTTGAATGAGCTTGCTGAATATCCGTTGTCGTCTCACCTGAACAAGTATAGCTTGCTCTTTGCTGTAATTTCTGCTGATGGGCATGCGCTAAAGCCAGCTGAGGGTATTCATCCTCGTCGCAAATCAGCTCCACCAGTTCTTGGAAATTCGAATCATCGTGTGCTGATATAATTTTTTCCCAGGTCATCGATGGCACTTGTATTACAAGCTCCATTAGTTCTTCGGTATCGTTGCACGAATCAGACGTCGATTTGATGCCTAAGGACAACGACGCAAATTTCTGGAAACGTGATTTCCATTCCTCAGCACGGTATGTCTTCGGTGGAAGTTGAACGCGCAGTGGTGTACATTCCGGGGATTTCCCAAGTAGATACTTTGCCACCAAATGATTGGCCATGATCATCATTTCAGCAATCATCTCATGGGCCTCTCTGTCTTCCCCTTTGCCGTTCTCCCCCTCCTCCTTCCTATGGTAGAACGATCTCTCTCCTAGACGAAATTTTCGACGGTTGATAGCAAGACTGTGGGCGAGTCGAATGGCATACTTCACCTCATTCGGAATCTCTTTCTTTCTCTCAGGAACACTGTCAGTTGCTTCGGAGCCTTTTTCTTCACCAATTTTGCCATTGTTCGTTGCAACTGCCGCCTTCTGTCCACTTTCGATAATTCTTCCTGCTGCGTCTGTATCATCTTTCTTTTCAATTTCTTGTTGCTTCTCCACTCCTTCCCTTTCATCTCTGCCAACTTCGCAGTCCCCTTTTCGCTTTTTCTTTTTCTTATTCTCCGTGCTTTTGGTTAAAGCGTCGTCTCTCGTCTCAGATTCATTTCCAGGTACTTTCACGTTATCAACATCCTCCTGGGAACGACCACCTTTTATTTCATTCAAATCACTTCTAATTTTACTTTCATTCGATTCCCTACTAAACACCTCTTCCTCTTTCACATCAACACCGCCACTAACCTTACTCTCTGAATCAAGTGGTTTCCCTTCACCGTCACCGCAACCTTTCGACATGCCTTCATCAATGATCTCTTGTGCTTCATGATATGTCAACCTACAACAAGACCTCACAATTGTACGCTCAAACCTCGGTTCTCCAATCACTGTTCCATTACTCTTCATCTCAACAAACACTGACACCGACAGGCGATCTTTCCCCTCTAACATGCTGCAACAACCCTCGCTCAGTTGTCGTGGAAGCATCGGCACGACGTCGTGTGTCTTCGGAGGGTAATAACTCGTGCCACGTGACAAAGCCTCTTCATCCAACGGTGTGTTTGGGCGGACAAAGTACGAAACATCAGCGATATGAATCCCGACCTCGTAATTATCACCGCCAACAACTCTGACGCTAATTGCGTCATCGAGATCACGTGATTCAGGAGGATCAACTGTGAACACGGCCTTTCGATATGCAGGCCGAAACTTTTCTCCAGCAGGAATTTTCCAGTCTTCGGCACTGTCAAATTCCCTCTCACAACTTACAAGTACTTTCTCGCTGAATTTCCTTTTCACGTTGTATTCTTCATACAAGATTTCCATTCCCGTTGTGAAGTCTTTTCCATAGGAAAGATGGCGAACAGCAAGGCCCAAAGGATAGGGACAATCAACACGCCACTTGAGATACCTCACAACAAAGACACGTTCTCCAGCCAAAGCTTCTTTCACTTTCTTATTTCGAAGGACAACAGCCTTGGTGAAGCTTCCGTTGTTCATCTCGTAGATTGGGATGATGTCCTCGTCAGTTTTGGTGAAATTCGCCAACTTGGGCAAGGATTTGTTGATAGGCAACATCACACCAAGGTTCTCTCTATCCACTGTACAAACAAACTGTCGTTCTTTTGGATCGATCAATCTTCGGAGAACGCCTAGAAAAAATTATCTTTTGAGATAAGAACGATGGGTGGAAAAATCAAAGGCCGCTATGCGGAATAAGATTATGATTTATAATTTGCAGATTTCCAACGGCGATTTCATGTAGAATAGCCGTTAATAACTCTTCATTACAATCTTTAAAAAAACAACTTGAAGACTTAAAATCACGCAATTTACCTATTATAAATCCTCTCTTGGGCTGTACGTCACCTTGGTCTAGTAACACATTCTGTTGCATCTCTATCACTACCTGATCATCTTCGTACGCTCCCCGTACTCGACCAGGGATGTGGATATCTGGGCTATCCGGGTCCGGTACCTGCCCGTAATACTTCCGCTGCCGACCACTGGAATCAATTCGAAAAGTGCACTGGGAGTAAACCTCGGGATTAGCTTTGAGTAAAGTCAAGAGTTGATCAGGTTTGTAGGCCTGGGTGTCATTATCCAGTCTCTCCCCAGGAGCATGGGACGAGGAGCTACCACCAGTCAGTCGAAAAAGTCTTTCGCTTTCCTGGATATGAAATCCAAGCTCAATTTCACCATTTCTTAGTCCAGCGTAAAAGGAACGAGAAGAAGTGTGATTACGAGGCCATTGTGGGGTACCTGGTGAGATTATGTTATCACCGTTTAGAGGAGGGAAGTCTTCATCGGATGTTTCCTGGCTGTTTCCCAATTCGCCTTTTTTCTTGGTTTCTTTGCAGGCTTGGACAAGGGCTTTAACGATCTCGTCGTAATTTTCGATGCCTTCAGCGTTAAAGAAATCGTCGGTTGACTGCTTCTCTTCTTCTTCCGCGTTGGAATGACCAACATTTTGGACCTGAGCAGAGATGATATTTGGTGATTCATCTCGAGTGGCAGAGATTGTCGAGCTCGCATTTCGTAATTCCTCGATCTTGTCATCTTCTGCGGTGCTGTTGTTGGCTATGGTCTTGGTTTCCACAGTATTTTCACCAGAATGCTTGTTTTTATTGTCTTGATTCACAACAGGAACAGAAGGATTCTGGTTTTCCAGTTCTTGTTCTTGCGTTAACGTTCGAGTTTCGGAAGACTGAGAGCTGCAAGAAACACTAGTTGTCGGCGACACCAGCTGATTCTCCTTCTGTTCATGAATGCCATCTCCAGAGGCAGTTGATGGACTTGAAGACAAGTCTTTAATAACACTGGTATGTCCAGCTTTATCTTCAGAAGACGGACTGAAGGTGATATCAGTATTCCCTGATGGTACGTCGGATCTTGGGGATGAAGATTGAACACTTCCACCATCAGTTTGATCACTCTTCATTCTCGGCGTGAACTCTTCGGCACTAGGGTTCAACATACGGCTGGAGATGCAATAATCCATGACTGCCTTCAACGTACAACCATGGAATCCCTTTTTACTATCACAACGCTTCAGATAATCCTTCCATATATTCATGCACGAGCCCACTGTACAAAGCGACATCGGGTCGCCCACAACGGCTAACAAGGACTGGGCACGAGTAACCGCCGTGTTTAAAAGACGAACGTCAGAGAGAAAGCCAAAATCAAGATCCCCAGAGTCAGGTTTCCGTTCTTCAAGCGGCCAGCAGGTCCATCCAGTTCTGACAGTGCTAATAAACAAAGCTTGGAATTCTTTCCCTGCAAGTAAACGGGGAACCATTCATATACGGATGGAGTCACGATAAGCTAAAAAGATCTAATTAAGTATCGAAAGCTCAACTAGGGACGGCAATAGAAAATGTGTTGGAGCTGAAGTAAAAGAACTTTGAAATACAGAGTCACAGGTAGGTAGTTGGCTGGGTTTTCAGTCGTATTAGCAGTACTGGACTAAAATCACAAAACTTGTAGCCTGGATGGTCATGTAGCACAGTTAATAAAGTGTTGGCTTACTAGATTAGTTGGTCGAGATTTGGATAAGAGGATCAGAGGTTGTGAGGTGAATGGACGTGTAGCTCAACGGAAAAAACTTTGGACTGGAGTGTAAAAGGTTGTGGGTTGGATGGTCATGTGTGTCAGCTGACAGAGTGTTGAACTAAAGCATCGAAGGTTATGGGTTGGACGATCTTGCAGTTGGTACAGTGTTGAGCCATAACCACAAAAGTTGTCGGTTGGATGGTCTAGTAGTTTCGTTCGGTAAAAGGTTGGATAGGAGTATCACTGTTTGTCGTATTAAAAAAAACGGCGTGCTGCTAAGGTAGTTCTGAACGAAGTGGAGAAACTTTGACGGTAGTACTGTGCGAGAAAACGAGAGGACAAGGACCTTGTATTATCGTACTTTTCAACTGTTTCTACTACGAAAAGTTGTAAATTGTAGAACCATGCAATTCATTTGGTAGAATGTTGGACTGAAGTAAAGGTTGTAACTAAGACGGTCTTGTAGCTCAGAGAGTAGCTGAGAGTGTCGGTCTTGTAGCTCAGAATGTTAAGTCAGATTGTACTGTAGTCAGAGTGTTGCGGGTTGTTTGGTAACAGTATCAAAGGTTGTTGACTGTATGGCTTTGAAGATCAGTTTGTAGAGCATCGGGCCATGGTATCAGTGACTCAATGATTGTGGTAAAGGCCAAGTATCTTAGATGACAGAATTAATCAACCTTAAAATTTCGTGGGGCATTCTAATCAAAGACAGAAAATTTCTTTTCTAGTTCCAGTCCTTCGTTTAAAGGTGGAATAATCTGGTGGACGTTAGCGGTTACCTTGGACGTTTTCAACAGTTTCAACGTTCACTTGATGAAGACGCTTTTTTCTCAGGGCTTCTCTTAACAGGCGAACCTTGACGAACAAAAAAGAAAAAAGATTATCATTAATTTAAGAACTTAAGACTTTACCTTCAAAAACATTTACCTTCGCTGTACCATCACTCAACAAATAAATATAGACGATACGCGATCAGGCAAGTGCATAACTTGTTTTTCTGTCAGAGAACATCTGTTTACTTTAAAATCAGTCAAGTATTTTTAGTTAAGTCCTTAAGGTCTGTACTTTACTATCAACCATTTAAACATTGGGCGTGAGTTAACGTTTATGACAGAGGACAGTTCTGCTAACCAATCGAGCCCGTTGGAGAAATGTGAGAGTGTTTTATTAAGATTATAATTCGATTCAGTGAAGGTAAGAAGACTGAACAATAGAGTGAATAAACCATAAAGTTTTTTGTCCTCCATGATAAATTCATAAGTAAATTCCTACCCCAGGGGTGGCGTTTAATGAATCTCTAGGAGAACATCTTAGCCTGCTGATTAGATTATCCAGTATAAAGAAAGACAAGTTTATGTCTTCAAGAGAAAAGTGTATAGTTAGGGAAAACTGTAGTGTCCATTGCCACTCTCTTCCGTAAAAGTTCTCGGAGGTTACTAAATAGATAATTACTGAGGTGCGCAGTATTATTGGATATAATGTAGTGTGCCGAAGTAATTATCTATTATAATTACTGACCTTCATCGAAACCCATTATGTTTTGTCTGCATTATATCAGCGGATGCATCGAGCAAAATTTTACAAACTCGACTTGTATAATTTTGCTCTCTGTATTCGCTGATATAATGGCAAGTAAAAACAATAGGTTTTGATGTGAGTCAGTAATTATATGTGAGGTTGGGGGAGTGCAACCACATCTACCAAAGTAATCTTCATACCGTGTGGGGTCGTAAAAATCTTCCGGCATTTCTGTTCAGGACGTTGACAGGTCTGTGATGGCTACTTGACTGGGTAAGAACGAATACTGTTTGATTAAAGCGACTTTTTTAATTACCTGATCGCGATAAGGCGTCAGCACTCCAATACTTCCTTTCCAGTCTCTTGGCCACAGGTTCACAAGCTCCTCGACTCTTTTCACAATTTCCGCTACTTCGGCTAGGTTGTAGTACGCTAGGCTTCCTTCCAGTTTCTCATCCCTCCCTTGCGCCGTGTAGAACGAGAGAGCTGGGATCGAAGGATGTGTTAATTGGTCCCCATGGGCCAGCAATTCTCCGCCATAAAAACATTCCGATGGAAATGCCAAAATATCCTCATGACACCTGTAGTTTTCCGTCAGCATTACCACATAAGGTGTCTCATTCGATCCATTGTCTGCAGAAGTTGAATCTTCTTGTGACACAGTTTTCTGGTAATGAGTGAATAATCTTTCAAGAAGCGATCGTCCTGGTCCAAGATCCTCAGCCCACCATCTTTTAGAGTACACCGAGGGACCCATCTGTCAAAAAGAAGACAAAAATATGTTGTAAATCAAACAAAAGCCAGTCGTTAGTTTGTAAAATTGTTATTGCACGGATATCGGGTCAAGATTGGCTTCCGCAATCATGTCAAATATTATAAGATACAATAACAATAATGCATATGATAATAAATAATACTATCTTAATAATTAAATACATGATTAACCTACACTATGAAAGTCGATCGGGATTTGAACTCGCGTCTTCGGGTTTCCGGGCTGCTGCTATATCAGTTGAGCTATAGAGACAACTGGTAACGGTGCTTCAGTTTGACCCATTTGATTAAAAAAAAATTCCTTACAGCTGAACACTTTCGCGATTAGAGGTCTCCCTTGAAATGTAAAATCGTCTTGCGGTTGCCAGAGTAAAATAATCTTGGATTAGCCACAGCCAAATAGTAGTGTACTCGACGTCAGTGGGGAAAGGGTTGACGCTTATCCGTGAGGACAGGTAGTGTGTCAATTCCATTTCAGGATCGTCTGTTAGGGAACAGGGTCGAGTTATCTCGTATTTCTTGCATTTAATAACAAAATAACATAAATTCAATAATGGATTTTTTTCAGGAAACCATAACTAGTGGGATCTCATCCTACACTTTCGTTATACACAGAATATTTATACTCCATATGTTGATTTACATTTACCTGCACATGATCTCCAGCTAAAATTACTTTGGTTGCATCATCAGCCATGCTCAACGGAGTTACACACTCGGGTTCCAGAGCTTGTGCGGCCTCATCAATCATTATATGCGTAAAACGCAGCCTTCCTTCGTCGTAAAACTTCCATAAAGTACGCGAGGTCGCCAGCGTTGTGATTATCACGTTATGCGTCTGTACATCATTCCAAGTTGGTTCCAGTATCTGACCGTTTCCATCTAGCAGACAGTATTTCCGAAGATCTGTCGGAATTGTTTGCACCTTCCTCATGGGGTTTAGAACCCTTAAGGGTCGTAAGTGACGCTGTGAAGTGCTCTCACGTTGCTTGTTGTGCAGGAGATCAAGGTGAATGTCGGCTGCACTGTTGGAATGGGTGCAAATGAGAACTTTGCTGTCTTTTGATTTCCTAAAGACTTCCAAACACGCCATGTTTAACGTGAACGTCTTCCCAGTGCCAAATGGACCAATGAGAAGCAGTGGAGGAGCAGGACTGGGATCTAGGATCATGGTTATGGCTTTGTGTTGGTTGTCGTTCGGTTTCCTGACCATGTACCAGGTGGAAATTGATTTCTATCAAAGGAAATAAAAACGTTCATTTATATCGCAGCTTAAGACCACCTGATGAAAAAATGGCACTGATTCGTGCCGAAAATCATTGATCAATAAAAGTAAACTTTCCCACCTGTTGTTCGTTAGACCTTAGTTTTACCGCAGGAAGAAGGAAGTCAGTTTTCTTCTTACATCGGTCGATGGCTTGGTGCATTTCACACATTGGAAAACGGTTGAATTTGAATTTGAGGTCGACATTGATGACCATTTCTTTCTGGAGAGCAAGGTCTTCGCATAACTCTTGGTTCACTTTGATGACTATATACTGGGGAGTCCTTAGCTTGATTAAACATTCATACACCTTCAGACTTTCATTTTTGTTTTTCTTTGGTCGAACTGTCACAGACAAAACGCTTCGCTGAATTAGATGTCCCGATGCTTCGTCCATAAAGAGAAAGTCCGCTAAGGCAATTTCGCCAAATAATTCTCCTTGCAAACCATAAACAGTTTCATTGGCGGTTTTGAATTCATTGGTAATTTTCATTTTGCTGTCATTAATATCGTACCTATATTATTGTAAAATAAGACGGATTTATACAAAGACAATTTAGAATGTTTCGAGTACTATATACAATATGAGCAGCAGTGTTGTATTAAAAGAACTCATTTAGGTGAAGAGCTCTGATTTAAAAGTCATATCAACCAACAAATATCCTAAGATTCAATACGAATGAAAAATGTACTGATTTCGCAGGAAAACGCGCCAGTACCCAGGACATTTTATCTCCACATGGAAAGCCGACTTTCGGAATGGAAGTAACACGTCCTGGGTGCAAGGCTGTGGCTACATCATAACGCCACCAAAACAATCTCTTATAGATTTTAATCTTTAACCGAGTTTGGGAATGAGGGCATTTCATCGTAAAATGACTGGAACTTAAACCGGACGTTATTAACCAACTAACTATGGGTTTTGACTAGCAGTTTAACTCGGCCCAGTATCGTAATTTACTGAAAGAATCATTCTATAGTTGACAGGGTAGTTTATTTCAGGTTTCTTACCTTGCTACCTCGTCACAAATATGATATTCCTCGAAAAACAAAATGTCGTGCCAAAGTTTGCAGTAAGTTTCTCGGGTAAACTCTTCAAGATTTGTTGGATCGAGGATATCGCGTGGGATGTTGTACTGCTGGCGTAAATCTTCTCCATCAATCAACTCTGGGCATAGTACTAACTTCATGTTCTCGACGGACCAGTCGAGTATCTGACAAGATACACTTTGCCGAGGGCTCTCCTGTTTTCCTCGTAAATCGTCGCTCATGACTGACACATTAAGGCACTGGGACAGATACGACTGACCACCAAAATCCAAAACAAGCTCCTGCCTAAACTCGCCGAAAACACCACAGTTAAATTTCACACAGAACTGCACGGCTGACTCATGGTTTGCGCAGTCTTTCACGAAATCGTCCTCTCGTAGCTGAACGCATTGGGTGGTCGGTTTTTGCTCACTTTCATCAGGGGACTTCAAAAGTTTGAACTTGTCTAAATGTTCTTCCAACAATAACGCAACTTGATTCAAGAGCTTCTGCTCGTTTCTCTGAAACAAAAAAGAAACAAACAATTCATAAAAAACGTGCACTATGGTGTAAATTACACGCAACGTTAGAACTCCAGATGGACACTATATCCTTTTTACCTAATCCCGAGTTCTATCTGCAAATTTTGTTGCCCTCAGTGAGTCCTTTCATATATTACTCTCTATGTGTGGCTAACTTACCTTAATTCGAACGTCGAAAATCCACGTGTGCTCCTGCGGCCTATTGAGTTCTACTGTTGCTTCTGAACTACATCTGAGTGTGACACCATGTAGACTCTCTTTCAGCTGTCAAAAAACAATTATTACAAGTGCTGTTGTAATGGTTATAGTTCATGATCTAACAACGCCAATATTTAGGATGCGAGGGTGTGAAAGTATGAGTGGATGTAGGGCGAAGAGGTCACGCGACGAGCTGACGAAATACAAGATGACTCATGTAAGAAAAACAGAAATATATAACTGGAAACGATTGGAAGAGCCATTGGACAAGAAACCAAAAGATCTGTAAGTCTTGATACAGCAACTGACAGCAGTTTAACTACCACGCAGTTGCATATACAAACAGAAATGGGAAAAAAAGCCTAAGTAACTTACCTAGAAATAGTTATAACTATTAAATATGATATAGATCACTTGCATTTATTCTCCTGCTGGAGGAAAATAGTTTTAAGCAAAAGAAGCTCCTTAAATTATTTGACCCGCTGAACGTTGGAACTTTGAAGTTGTCCTCCAGATATGTCGTTTACCAGGTGAGAGCAAATGGTCTATTAGACAATATTATATTTACTGAAGTGTAAATATCATATTTGTTATATATTTCCTGTATATTTGGCCCATTGCAAATGTTGAAAAATCCACATTTTCGACCAGCCCTGTGAACATTGTAACTTGCAAATCGGACAATTTCATATACTTACCATTGTACGACCTTCAGTCCGTATTCTTTTTAGGATCTTCTCGCTAAAACTTTCTAGAAAAAGTTTTTCCTGTTTCAATCGTGCTAGGTGCTTCTTTTGACGATCAAATATTTCCTTCCAAATTCGTAGTTCGTTTATGCCATGGGCAAATGTACATTTATTGCCACGAATACACCATCCTCCGTTCTCAAACCTGAGCGAAAATAAAGTAAAACAATTTAAAAGATATGTGAAACAAAAAACAAGTTTGTCTGCGTGTATCAATGTCGCAAAAATAGTTGGCAAACTTGCTGGAAAATTGTTTTGGCGGAGTTCACACACGCTAACCGGTGTATGGAATCATTTGTATGTCGTGTAACGGTGCCTCTAAAGTTGAACGATATCCTTCTTCGGATTTAGCAAATTCAACGTTCCCTGATGGAGCATCCCAATATATTTTTCTACGTTAATACTGTTTCTATACCTGTGACAAAGTTTGTACCGCCCCATGTAGACGCCCTCTGGAGGTGGTCGACATTTCAAGGTTGGTTCAGGTTTAGGCAGGGCTGGTTCAGGTCTTGATTGAAGTCTTGAAGGTTCAGGTTGACACAACCTTTTAATAACAGTTAATTTATGATGAGATTCGGAACTGTGGTATTCCAGTTCTTGCACTGAAGAGAATTTAAAGTTACAGAATCTGCATCTCAGGCTTTCCTGCTCCAGTAAAGATGAAGCCACACCACGAGCGCCAGACGAGGAATTTTGGGGAGGATTCTGTTGAATTACAACTGTGGGTGTTTTCTGGCAATTCTTCTCTAAAATACATTTTATGAAGAATACATACAAAAAATACTCAGCTACTAATATGAATTTATATCGGTGCTTCAGAAAGCCTTTATTTGTCCGTTTCTGTTACAAAAATGTCACATACAATTTCACATGTGAAATTAATTTTCACAAGTTAATGGTCCCTTTCATATGTAAAATACATGTTTCGTACACCAAGAATTCACATGTGAAATTTTGAACCAGTTCATTTCAAACGTCAATTAGGTATTTCATATGTGATAATGTTCCGATTCTATATATTTTTTACATGTGAAATGACGTTAAATTTTTGTAAGGGTTATGTACCAGCCGTCGTCAATGCTTTTTTGGGCGTCTCATCCTTTTATTATTGTTATTATTTTATTTTTAATTACTATTTTATTAGATGTATGTATTGAGACATGTGTAAATAAAGTTGTTAAACTTTATCATCACCATCAAAACTAAATTTACCCCAACATTTGTTCTCAACGACAACGCCAGCCTTGGTGTGATAAAAGAATTAGCTCAAAGCCGCCATTGTGATATTCTTTTACGTACCGTTGACCGATCACATCACTCATCACTTTACCTTCTTCGATTTCCTTTTCCCAGAGAATCTTTTCCAAATTTCCGTGAGCAAATTTGCAGTCTGGCATGTCATGGACAAGTTTATTCCTGTGATGCCAACAGAGATGAACACTTTTTATCCCGGGAGGTTTAGTGCGCAGAGTATGGAAACGCTCCGCCTGGCTATCCCAATACTGCTGGATAGGTTTCTCAGTCCTGTTACAATTCCTGCATAATCTGGGTTCACGTATAGCCTGTAGATCCTCCAACACTGACATCACATACCGACAAAACCCGCAAAGAATCTGGAATCCTTTCTTTGTAGAAGCTGAAACTGAGTTAGTCTTTTTTCTTTTCCTTGTCACCATCGTCCATTCTTCAACAGTAAGATCTTCTACAGATGTCTGCGACGTACCACTTGAAGTTGCCACACCGGAGACGGCGTCACCATTAGGGACCACGCCGGATATTTGTCTAGTTACATCGACACCCCAGTCATCGTCGCAGGTTTCATAGCTACAGGAAGTCAACGACTCGGAATTTAGTTCACCGGACCAAGCCAAATCCTCCTGTGATAACTCATACGAGGATTCTCTCATGGATTGTTCATCAAAATCATCGTGACATAAATCATCAGTCGACCGTGAAACATTACTCCAAGTGTCAAATGGACGGTTGCACGGCTGCAGGGACTGGGTCGAGTGGCGGGACGTGGTTCTTGGGCGACGCCCAGAATTTGAATCGCACTCGAATAAGGTCATGTAACTCGCAGACTTTTGGTTGGTCGCAGCATTTGTGCGTTTACTTCGATTTCGTCGTTTACCTGGACGTTAAGACAATTTAAGTCAAACATATGACGGCCAGCAGGTGCATATATTACCATATATGGTAAATGTTAACACCGGATAATAACGTGATTGGTTGATTGAATACAATAAATTAAGTATGAAGTATATATGGACATGTTTGGTTAACAAATTGAAAATTTCATTTCCAACATATTAGGGGTATTTTTTAGAAAAATTTAATAGACTTCAGGTGTATATTTTACAACTGAGTACCACCGAGTTTAAGAAAGTTATCCTTGCGGAGTTTTTTAATCCGCTAAGACTTGGAACACGTCTGGGTATTACATTCACTAGTTTAACAAACTAAGTATACGATCTACTGTTACATTACCACTGGAGGAGGGAGATCACTGCAACCAAATGGGATGGGTCCCTCTATACTAACATATTAAGGTTATGATTCCCTTCCTATTTTCTGTATAAATCAGTGAATTTGGGACCTGCGTTGAAATAATAATAAATACTCCACATACACAGACCAAGTGTGTTTGACTGTCAGTACTCGAGCAAAGTTTTCAGGTCTGTTAGTGAACCCTTCAATAATATACATGAGAAAATTTCTCGACTCTGATTGGCTACGAGCGGTGCAATTTCAAGGTAGAAAGGTAATACAGTAATTTACATTGAATTACCTTTCTTTTGGCACTGTACTACATTTTTCATGTACAATATTAACTGGTAGTAGCATTGTTTCTCGAGCAATTTGAAAAAAAACATGCACTCGTGAGTTTTTCAAAGACCTCAAACTGTGTTCGTCCTTCGGACTCATGTTATTATGATAATCTTTGAAAAACACAGCCGTGCGTATTTCTTCCAAATTGTTCTCGAAACCATGGTATAACCTATACCAACGTCCAGTGTCCGATATATCGGACACCGGAACCAGTGAGAGAACAAAGGAAAAACAAAGAAAGAACAAAAAACAAAATAAAAAAGATCCAGGCGTTAAAGGGCTAAAAGCGATCAATCAAACGTACTTTTTCCGCTGCAAAGTTCCCAAATTTCGAGTTCAGCTTGTCCATGGGCAAACGTACAGGGCGTCTTGAGACATGTTCTCCCCAGTTGAAAGTGCTTGCATAGCAGGTACTTCCCAGGTTTCACAGTCTCGGGTGGTTTTCTTGCCTCAAGCCAATTGGTACTGTTTGCTTTTCTGTAGACAAGTTTGAGCTTGCTTTGACAAATGTGGCAATTCTTCGTTTGTGATTTAATGGCCCAAGGGGAACTGCATTTCGGGCAAAAACGCCTCACCACAGAACCACTGCTGAGATGTTCGTCCATATGAGTTGGCATCTCGTTCATTGAAAGTTTACTTCGGGTTGACGGCAGTTGCCGACCAGTAGAGCTCTTTGATTTTGGCTGTTGCGACCTCACAACTAAGAAAAATGCTGAGTTATTATATGTTATACCAGAATATTTTTTATCTCAAAAAGGACGTTTTTCATGCACTTATTATACAAAACTGTAAAAATACAATAATATTTCGTGACCGCACTATACCTTTGTCATTCTCGTTTTTTGGAGTAGGCATGGAACTCTGTGATTTCTTACATTGTGTCACTTCAAGCGCTACAGACGAGAAATATTTTAAACAAGTCTGGTATCGCGTTCCTTCGTTTCCCATCGTTAATCACAACAGAATAAACAACCAACTCAATGTTAATAAACAGAAAAACGATGTTTACTTTCGCAACGATTTGGGGCATTCCTCCAAACATCAGGAGTGGTCACACCAACGTTCCAACCGAAATCTGGCTTCCAAACCTCAGAAAGTCACCCGGATCAAGTACTCAGACTTCTACGCCAGACCCATATTTTCCCAGGGGTATACTCCCACGTACCAAGTATTTAAGCAAGCACGTACCCTGTTTAACCACGCCTGATAATGGGACAAGCATTTCCCAAAACGTTGCGACAGTAAACAACTACTGGTTCAAGAAACAATAAAGCTTAAAATTTCTATATGAAGTACTTCAATGAGTATTCTAATTTTTTAAGTCAGACGTTTCTTTCTCTCCTAAACTTAAAAAAAACATTTTCATAGTGGTCGTGGCACGACGTAAGACCTCACAGGATAGTTAAGGTTCGCTCAAGATGTTAAGTCCTTTTTTACACTAGTGATCAGCAACTAGCCCTAACTAACCACAACAACAATGATAATGCTCTAAAAGATGAATACCTGCAATTACGTCGAACCTGGAGGATGCTGGAGGTGACGCCGTCTTTTCAGTAGATTGCTAGAGATAAAATACAGCAAAACGGGTATACATATACAGACAGACAGACAGGAAAACATGCATGGAAGCATATATATATATATATATATATATAGAAAGCAAAAGTGTATCATACAAGAAACACAGTTGACGGTTGGTTTGAGAGTGCTCGATACCATGTAGGTAGAGCGAAATAACTTTAATAAAGTTAGAAGAGCGTTTGCTACTCGGAGTTTCACGTGTCTACAACACGATCATCAGGCAACTGACAGTTCGCTTTTACTATTCATTTACATAATATGGGTCAAATTGTCCAATGAGCCCTGCAGCCTACGAGAAGCTTTTGAAGGAAAACGTAACAAAAACCTACCGAGCGGAACCAGACGACACCATCAATGATAACAATGAACTCAAAAGAATCGCGCACAAACTTATCATAGCAGAGCGTGTTGAGTCCATGGCACAGAAACCTGCTTTCATTACACTAAAAGATCACAAGGACGATTTTGAAAACCATACTAAGGGTCGTTTAATTAATCCAGCCAAAAGTGAACTTGGTAAGGTTAGTAAAGCAATCCCGGATGAAATCAACACAATCACACCGCGGTAAATCAGTGGCGCAATACTGACGAAACTATCGCCTGGTTTAGAAACATCAGGGACAAAAACAGGCACACATTTCTATCATTCGATATCGTGGATTTTTACCCCTCAATATCGGAAGAGTTGCTCGACGACGCATTGTCGTGGGCCACGAAATATACAACCATCTCCGATGAACTTGTCAAAACTATCAAACACGCACGGAGATCACTGCTTTTTAATCACGAGAAAGCATGGACAAAACGAAACACCCCGAACAGCTTCGACGTAACCATGGGAAGCTTCGATGGCGCAGAGATATGTGAGCTCGTCGGACTGTTCATTCTCAACTCACTGGAAAAGCGATTTGGCAAGAACATCGGCTTATACAGAAATGATGGCCTTGTTGCCCCAAATACGTGCTGTGGTCGCCTGGCGGACAAGGCGAGAAAGGACCTTATACGCATCTTTAAGGACTTCAGGCTACAAATCACGACGCACACGAACCAAAAAATAGTTAACTCTCGACGTTACTCTGAACTTAAACGACGGCAAACTCAAACCATACAGAAAACCGAACGACGACCCACTTTAGATTCACCGCCATTCTAACCATCCTCCATCTATCATAAAACAACTACCGGCCTCAATTAACCACAGAATGTCTAAGCTGTCATGTAACCAAGAAACATTTGACTCTGCTGCTCCACTATACGAGAATGCTCTCAAACAAAGCAACTTTAACGTACAGCTTACATACACCTCAACTAACCCTCCCCATGACCAAGACACATACCCGGACAGAAGTAACACGGCAAACCAAACCAACAACAGACGAAGTAGAAACAGACACGTGATCTGGTACAATCCCCCATACACCAAAAACGTTAAATCGAACATCGGCAGACAATTCCTTAGTCTAATAGACAAACACTTCCCAGCCACTAACAGACTTCACAAACTTTTTAACAGAAACACGGTGAAAATAAGCTATAGCTGTATGGAAAACCTTAAACACGTTATACGTGGACACAACAACTGCATTCTCCGAAATAGACACTGTACAAGCACCAATAAGAATAACACAAACACTGACACAGACAGACCAAATTCTGACACAAACGCAAACGACGAAGTTAGTAACGCAAGCTCCAACACCAACACAAACACACGTGATAACGGTATCAACAGCAACAGTGACAATTCATGCAACTGCAGACACAAAAACGAATGCCCAACCTTGGGAAACTGCCCGGCAAAAAGCGTCGTCTACAAAGCCGAAGTAAAGACTCCCCATAATGGATCAACGAAAACGTACATCGGCATGACAGCAAACGACTTCAAGCATCGTTACCGCAACCACCTGAAGTCCTTCCGAAACACACAGTACGCCAACGAAACAGAACTTTCCAAATACATTTGGCGACTGAAGATGGAAAACCGGGAATACCAAATAAAATAGTCAATCGTTAAGCACGCAAGCTCATACAAATACGGCTCAAGAAGATGCAATCTTTGTCTTGAAGAAAAAATGTTGATCCTGAGATCAAACAAGAAAAACTTGCTGAACAAAAGATCTGAACTATTCTCTTCATGTAGACATACATTTTATAATTCGCTGGCCAGCTGATTGCGGGCACTACAGCATCACAGTTAATTTTAGACAATTTGACCCATATTATGTAAATGAATAGTAGAAGCGAACTGTCAGTTGCCTGATGATCGTGTTGTAGACACGTGAAACTCCGAGTAGCAAACGTTCTTCTAACTTTATTAAAGTTATATATATATATATATATATATATATATATATATAGTGAGATTTTGCTTTACATTTAAGCTCTGCCCCACATGGTATCGAGCACTGTCGGATTCATCGTAAACATTATCATCTCAGTCATATATATATATATAATGATCGCGTAATATATATATATATATGATCACGTAAGCGTGAAACACCATGTAACGGCAATTGCTCAAAGCTTAGACATTAACTAAATAGACTATATATATATATATATATATATATATATATTTATTTATAAACACGTAGATAAATAGATGACAGACAGACAGACGGACGGACGGATGGATGGATGGGTGGATGGATGAAAGAGATCAGAAAAGAGAGAAAAAATTGATTAAATTTAATCTTAATTGGAACTCTCAAACTATTTTCAGGGTAAAGATTCATACATTTGTATCTTGTTTTCTCTTCCTCTCCTTATCTTTCTCTTTCTTTTTTTCATCTTCTTCTTGCTTTTTCTTGGCATCCTTAATTGCTTCTTCAATTTTCTATTAAAATGACATCAGCAATACTACTAAATTGTACATTTCAACCCGGCAATCCGCATAACTCGGTAGCCGAGTCACTCCCCTCCATAAAAACGGGCCCTTAATGATTACAACGTTCTTATTCACCTTTCTAAATTTGTGTTGATCTTGCGGTATTAATACCTCCCTCGCATTCCCTTCATCTTTTCACTAAATGTACCTTTTGTCTCGCAAGTTGCTCTTTCTTCTTTTCCTTTGATGATTTTTCAACCTAAACTCAAGTAAAATTACACGATCTAAGAAATCGTTATTTGAAAGCTTACTAAACACAAAATTACGTCAACTCTTGGTGATTCTTTCTATTCTCCGACTTGTCGAACATTTTTGAAACGAAAGCACGTGTATTGAAAACGTTCGCCGGGCTTTTCAATTGAACATCATCAAGTTTTCATTGTATTTATTCCCTACTAGTATAAATCTTCCAACCGCAGGTTTGGGATAATAAACTTAGGTACCTTCCTTACAGAAAGTTCACATGCAATTTTACACATTGAAATATTTCATATGTGAATGTTCCATTTCATATGTAAAATACATGTTTCGAACACCAGGATTTAACATGTGAAATTTTGGACAAGTTTATTTCACACTTGAATGAGGTACTTGATATGTGAAAATGTTCCCATTTCATATGTGAAATGAAAATTTCTTACGTGAAAGTCTTTCAATTCCACGTTTTTCACATGTGAAATGACGTGAAATTTTGAATAGCAAAAGCACATTAATAAGGTAACCTGCCGAGAACGAGCGTCATACAGGATATCCAGAAAATAGAAAACTTCGTATGAAAACTGATAGCAAATATTGGAGAATGTGGCGAATTTCAATCTCTCCAAATATGTTTGCATCAGCAGAGAGGTAAATAAACTAAAACTGACGAAAAACTGTTTGAGAAGGTTTCCAAAGCAAGGAAAAAATACATCTTCGATGTATTAGATTATCGTAAAGGTAACGAGATCTTTTTAGTACGATAATCATTCGAAAAAAACGCCCGGTGCGGGCAATTTTTTTGACAACTTACTTTTGGAACCGCCGGGTTTTGGCCAATTAAGCCCCCTTTTTTGACCTTTTCCCGTTTCGCAGCTTGCTTCAATTTCTGTAAAAAAATCAACTAAGGTTGGTTAGAACGCCAGAGATGGCGGAAACTCCTACCATAAACTTAGACGGAGGAGGGCAGGGAATAAACGGGGAGAGAAGGGATAGGGAAAGTGAGGAGTATGAGGCTGTGGATAATGGAGTAAAGATGAAAAGAGGGAGGAAATGAAGGGATTGGATGATGGAGGGGAAATTTGGGAACAGAAGGAGAAGAAAGGATATAGGAGGATGAGGGAAAGTGTACTCGATATGGAAAAGAGTGAGACGTCAGAGAAACGAGAGGGTAGAAAGACAAGAAAGGGAAGAAATTAAGATAAGACAGAAATAAGGAAGAGAGAAAATAGACGTCGTAAAGAGGACGCCTGAGTAAAGGAAGTAGGTTATTGGGAATGAAATGATGAGAGAAGAAAGAGGTTAAAAGAGTGAAAGAGGGAAATATAAAGGAAGAGGGATTAGAGGGTAGGGAAAGAAGAGAAGCTAATATGAATGAGATAAATAAATGTAATCTACAGGCACGGTGAGCATGACTCAGTTACGAGATTCACGTCGCTATAATCACGGTGTTAGCCTTTTATCTGCAGTTCAAGTAGCTTATTCACCGCAAATATAAATCCTTAAAAATTCTGAGTCCTTTATGACACTACATATCTTACTGGTCGTTAGACTACGTCAGTATTTGAGAAATTGAAAAATCCCACAGACATCTGTATTCCAGGCTAATTTTATCATGTGTTGAGGTGACACATCTGTTTACATAAAAGTCATGTTGCTAATGAAAGATTGGTACATAAGCGGCGGCGACTGTCATACAGATCTAACCCTTTCTTCTTTCTTCTTCCTCTCCTTCTCTTTCTTTTCGTTTTCTTGCGCTTTCTCTTCAAGCCTTTTTTCTATTCCTTTTATAAGCCTTTGTACGCCGACGTCCTATAATATGCAAGTTCAGAAATGCAAACTAAATACAACTAATACAAAAGAAGATGAAACAACGCCAACCACATATGGCTAGTTCTTCTCAAGGAAAAAAAAAATTACAAAATTTCCTGGCTAGCTATGTTTGAAAGTAAAAATGTGCAGTGTCAATTTCCTTTTTTAGCTTACGTTTGTTTGTTGGTCCCTAGGTTACATGACATCCATCTGTACGTATTCCGTACAAATGAACCAACTTTACGCAAATATACAAATCATAATCTTACCATTGGGGACTTTTCCAGTATTCTAAAAGCGATTTTCAAGGTTTCATTCAACTCGTCAGCTGCCATCAATATGTCGACCATTTTTATCATGTCATCCTCTTGAAGAGGAACGTGAGCTTTTTCACTGCAACAAATTCCTGTAGGTTTTATAAATAAGAATAGGAATTTTTTTTCATAATTAACACTGCGAAAATCAGCAGGAATGTCATAGAGAAAAAAAAAGCAATATCTGATTCTGTTTGATACTTATTAACAAGGTTCCGTCCATGCAATCCAGCTCGAATATTATAGGTTTCATTGCAAAGTATTTCAGGGACCAAGATGACCCCGCAAGAGAGGTTCTACTCACGTAGCCACAGATGAAACAAAAGTTTTACGTTGTCAGTTTATTTGGTTTTAATATGTGACAGTAGAAAAGAAATAACCTTAGTCTTGGTTTACTTATCGTAAAATTGCAATATTGGTTCAGGCAGACAATTTGGGGGCGGAACTGTATGACCACAGATATTTTGACATTAGTGTTGTCTGAACAATATTATAAAGTTCTGAAAAGGACCATCCAAGCTGCTTTGGTGAGAGATTCTTTCATAAAATTTTCTGGAATGATATTTTCGTGGGTTTTAAGTTGGATTTGCCACCTCATCTCCAGCTGAAAATATTATCTAGAAAATTGTTTAATCTAGGAAAGCTTCGATTCACATATTTTCATCGGAGTTGTAGTACCTTTGAGACAGTTTTTCTTTGCTTCATTAACTTGTCCCTGAAACGAGGAAATACACACCTTTTATATTTACTGAAAAAAACGAGGCTGGCTACATTTTCCGGTGATCTAAGATTATCACTTGGTTCTCGCCGCGCCTTCGAACCCCGCTAAGTGGCGGGCAGGCTCAGTCACTAATTCTCCAGAAAAAGATGACCCGAGGTTTCTTATCCCTAGGGATGAGTAATCCCATAAATAAACCATAACTAATCCTAATCCAAACTCTAACCTTCACCGGAACTCTAACATCTAACTCTCATCAACACTAGGCAACCATACTGAACATAAACACGACAACAAAAACACTTACCATACGATGGTGACATTCAGCAACCTTCACAAGACATATCGGGGTTCCAGGAAACAGATATTCAGCTTCTTTGTAGAACCTTAACGCCACCTCAACATTGCCTTCTCCAAGAAAATTGTCTCCCATCCTCAGCAACAGACTGATCAGTTGGCTGTCGTATCCCATCATCCACCACTAGAACACACGTTAAAAATACACTACAGGTTCAGACGTCGTTTGGATTTTCCAGATATTTTTGCCAGTTCTTCAGTGAAGCAAAATAGCACGTAAAGTGTGGATTATTGAATGTTTAACCGAGAACTTACCTCAGGGGTAGCAAAGTTAACTTCGATCAAATGACGACATTGAAAAAAATTCGACATTACAAATGGATGTAGTGGTCGCTATAAAACAGAAGCAAAACATCATATATAACAAATTGATTCTCGGGCAGGCAATAAGTTACTTATCGCAGCCAGGTCAACATCTCCGTCACCGTTAACGCTATCGTAATCTTAAATACTTTGAAGCAGTGGCGTTGCCACGGTTAATTTATTGGCGGAGTGGGGGAGGCAAAATTGAGGCATACCCTGCGGTTTTACAGCTTTTTAATGAAATTTATCCAGTGCGCATTTTCATACAAAATTCGTTGATCAAAGTGGTAGTTTACGAAATTTATGGTATGAAATGGGGAGCCAGCGTCTTCCAGATTTGCGTTTGGGAGGCCATGGCCCTCTGGGCGCCCTTCGCGACGCCTATGCTTTGAAGGGTATGTAAGCAGAGAATAGAAGCAAAGGAATTGTTGAATCGTTGAAATATGGCTCCAACTCAAGGGATCATTAGTTGTTAAGTTTGTATCATCAGCAAACATAGTAGTTGTGGACTTCAGTAGTTTGGAAAATCATTAAATCTTCTCAGAAAAAGTATTAGTTATTCAGGTGCAAGAACGTGGAATGAGTTACCAAGATCTTTTAATGCTAGCAACATCTCCCTGGGGCAATTCAGATTTTACAAGGGGTGAGCAAAAAAAGTGGCCATCCTAAATAATTATGGTTAACGTAAGATAATCATCACAAGATGAACAGACGTCGTTAACAATGATCGTTTTAGGATGCATGTATCTAAGTAATTTCATATATCATTTCAAATCTTAATTTTAATAACCGATTTTTGAAATTCACAAACGTTACGCAGCTTTTAATTATATTATGGTTTACAAATTCCTGGTACATCTCTGATGTCCTTCATTTTGACTCTAATGAATTTGTTCGCATAATCGCCAATAAAGTTTATTTACAAACTACTACAGGCAACAACAGTAACTCAAGTACATGCCTAGTGTAGGTACCATTCAATACCTAGCTGGAACTCTCTTCAATTTGATCACAGCTTTGCATAAATGAGGCATGCTTTCAATAAGCTGATGCAAGTATTCTTTGGTGATTGTTTGTAATCCATTTTTGATTACTGCAAAAAGTTCGTTTTCATTTTCCAACTTTTGGTCTTTTGTTTATCAGTCCAACTCAGCCCATAAATTCTCAATGGGATTTAGGAGAACCCATCCCCATTCATCAATATTCCCACTAATGTGCTAACGAGCAGATGATAATCGCGGTAAACGATTCTTCTCACTCCCAAATAGTTTCTCAGATTTTTTCACCATTTGAATTCTCTCTTTCAAGAGGTGATTTATGGTTTTGGAGGAAAATTTGACCACTGTCTGAGCTTCTAGTTTATCAGCTGGCTAACGTTTGGTTGGGGTGCATGATTTGGAAGTTTTAATAATTAAACGGTCACTTCGATCGGTAGTTTCCATCCAGAACCAGGATCATGACTGCAATCTCCACTCAATTTACCTTAATGCAAAGTTCTTTTTTTTGGGGTTTTTTTCCCAGAACAGGTCGATGTGAATTTTTTTTGAAACTGTACATGTGGTAACTCCAGCTTAAAGCAATCCAAGAATTTCATGATTCCTTCTAATTTTCATCTCAGATTTCTCGGTGCCGACTTTTTTAAGTTCCTTACTAGCCACATCACTTTCACATAAAACCTCAACGAAAACGTTCAAAATTGCACATGTAACTAGTTTTTTGGCTAATAATGTTTTGTACTTAAGTTATCAACTAAATATTGCAGGATGCGCAATATTTTGATAATTTTATGGACAAGTTCATATCATCCAATTTGTAAGAAATAGGAGAAAATGTACTATGTTTAGCAGAAGACATTATCATAAAAAGTATTAAGAATTGACGTGTGTTCCATGCCAGCACTTAAAATTAGTATGTCAAAAGCTATTTAATCAGATCTCCAAGAAAGCTTTTGAAAAATATACGGTTTTCTTTCATTTCTGTTCTTCCATTGACAGTTATATCAAATTGACTATATTTTTGACAATGGCCACTTTTTTTTGCCCACCCCCTGTAGTTCACCGGTTTTCAGCGTAAAAATTGCTGTCTTACTTAGACACAGGTAATCGAAGAATCGTGTGGCCGATTGCTTGCTCCTTTTCTTTTTTTTCGTGACAATTCGTCGCCAACCCGATTAAGTCAACTGTTTAGTCATCTTCCAATAACATCGTCAGTAATCAAATGATTCAAAATCATACCATGATAGTCATCAACACGTCAAGAAAACGTTGACTAAGAACAAACTTGCAGCGTATTTCACCAATGCGCGGACGAGAACTGCACATGTCGCTGAAATAAGCCAACATCAAGATGGTCAACATCGTAACGTTTATGAACATGCTACCTCAGGAGATGTTGACTGTTGGCTCAACAAATGTCGAACAGTGAAAATGGGCCTTAACTATTGCCAGAATAAACAGAAATACAGCGATCCTGAAACTAATGTTCATAAAACGAATGTTTCACGGAAGACTAAACAAGGAGACAGCTAGAGGAAAGATCTTCTACAATATCGGACAATCATACCTGCTCTGACTGGGCAACAAGACCCTCAATATAACCACGAATAAGGCTTTCATGGGACATCATTTTTAGTCTCCTACAAATAGTATACCCGCGCTCTTATTTCATGAAATCCTGTAACACGAGAATAATAAATTTCAATTTGTCAGTTGGCATAACATATTTTACGAAGAAATGGAAGAAGCCTGGCCAGGATTAATCATCATAAAGAAAATTTACAACATGTTCTCTGACCAATGAAGTTATTGTTACGAGCTTTCGGTTGCCAGACTGCAACATTCAACCGACAAACAAAAAGTGAAACGAGATGAAATGACGGGTCTAATATGTAATTCGTCTTGTTTCACTTTTTGTTTACCCGTTGAAGGTTTTAGTCTGGCAACCGAAAGCTCGTAATAATAAATTCTTTGCTCAGAGAACGTGGTCTAATTTTTCTTCGTGATAACATATTTTAGTTCGTTTAAACTTCAAATCGTTTTCAGGGTAGTTAATACACAAAATTATGCAGCGTTTTACAAACGGATGCGGTAGATTTAGGGGTTGAAGTACCGAGGATATTTGAGACAGTCAAGGCAGTAGGTATTTGGCCGGGAAATGAGAGTTCAACTCATTATAAATTAAATTCCTAAATTATCGGCGTAAGATGTCCTCATGAGTTCTGCATGAGCAGTCATTTTTGACAACTTTAACTTTACTGAAATGTAAAACAAACTTCCATAAAGTCCCATTAGATTAGCTACGGCATTAAAAGAAAGACAAGAAATTGGATGACCAAAAATACAAATTTTGCCTGATCACTTCTTGAGCTGGTGAGCAACAATGGTCATAAAGATCAAAGAGTTTCTTTGCAGTAATCATCGTCCATCTTTCCGCAATGTTCTCCATCATTACTTGACAGTTTCACTAAAGCTGTTCAACTGTGGCAATGTCTAATAAGAACTCCAAATTCCCTAACCTATCCTCCGACAAAGAGAGGCTTCTAATGTCACTTCTGCGACACTTCTAGAAAAAATAAAGCTCGATGTAACGATTTAGTTGTAACACCGCTATCAGGATCACATAGCCCTTTCTTATCCGAGATGAAATTGAGACTAAAGACACAAATCAACCTTCGTTGACGGATCTTGTTTGAATTGTTTCAGCAGTATACCGGCGAAGATAAGCCTGACACAATCGCCAATATCCGGATTAATCACTGAGCATTTAGAAGTAAGGCCTGGGACTAGACTATAGTAGACGGAGAAAACCTGCATCGGCTTGGAAGCCCGTCCGTCAAAACAATGGAAGAGTTTTCTTGGAAGAGAAAGTCGTTAAACGTTCGAAAAATTGACACGTTTTCCGACTGTTATCCACGATTACACTTCCTTATTCCTAAGTAAAATACTTAAATTCATACGACATTTGCTCCGTAGTTGGTTAACCACCTAAACTAAAAACATGAAATAGAAATCTTTGTCGTAGTAGGTAAAAAATATTACAGCAATGACGATGAACCGGCTTAAACACGTCCTTGGTGATTAAGAAGTGTCGCCCAATTTTCTAAATATAAGCTTTTACGGTGTAAATAAATACATTTCGGGGTATTGTTATTAAATCGAGAAGCTTTGAAAGCCCACAGTACTATGAGAAAGTCAGAGTTTTTGGTTTTTAATACAGATTTGCTGTATTTAAAAAAAGCTTATGAATCTTCAGGTAGGGACTGACACCATGGTTTGACTTTGCTTAAATTTTGATTGTGGATATGTTGAGAAATGAGAAGACGGAAGTACCTCTCCGAAGCAATGAAGTACGAATTTGAAAAAGCAGATTGGCATCACTACGTAATAGTGCTTTGTCTGTTTCATGAAAAATCTGCCTTTCCCTCACAGTAGACAAGTTACCAACGACGGTTGCTGAAGCTGAAATGTCAATGCTGGAAGATAAACTATAATAGTAGCCATTTATAAATATACGGTCCAAAATTACGACACCGAGTAAAATGAAAGAATTATATAAAATTTAAACTTACTGTTTTATGGATAACAGTCGCACTCGACAATCCAACTACGCAAGTTCCTCTCAGTGCATTCCTGTTTTATGGCAACGTCAACATTCTAATGATTTTCGTCTGTCAGGATTTCAAGAAACTCGTACGCTTGCAGTGGTGACGTAGTCCTCCGTTCAAACTTTAAACTGCTCCAGGGGCAAAATACCCCAGGTGCACTTCACACAAAAAACCCGACAAGCTTTAATTCGGTTCTGATGAACCAGCAAAGACAGGTCTCATCACCGCTGTCATCAGGAAAACATCTCATAGATGGCGCTCAGACGAACTAGGAAGAAAAGCGACAGTCACTCTGAAACGTCAAAACTAATTAGTTGTATAAAATTCAAGTCTTGATTGTTTCAAGGAACCGGCATAAATTTATTCTTTGTTTATATTAGTCGAAATACTAAAACAAAGACCTCCTGTTGATTTTGAGTTCTTGCACTAGCAATTCTATCCACTATGGTGATTCTTACGTTCTATTTATACAGTTATCTCCAGTTCTAAAGCAACCATTTTAACAGAATTTTGAGAATTACGCCAGTTGCTTCGTTTACTTAAGAGCTGAGCATTTTCAGGATTTTTAGACCGATTGGGCAATCCTATCACCCTCCTCTCTCTTAATGCTTTCAATTGCCACTTCTTAATGAACAATGATGAAATTGAGCAAGACTTTAAGAATTGCCCAATCATGGCCAATGTTAACCAAGAAAGCCAAAAGCTGAGGTGGACAACATTGATCGACATCCACGTAACATACTTTTGCGTATCTATCAATACTATTACTAATGACAGTCAGATGATATATTTTGGACCGACACGTGACATCAGAACGACTGTGCATTCAACCTTAGCTCAGGAGTTTCGTGCCGTGAGTAAGATGGATTTGTATTGAGTGCACAATTATTATAATCGAATGTGCAACAACAGTTGTCACTTCACAAGTGTAGGTCACAAGAAATGGACATTGGCACAAAGAGCACAAAGAGTGTCAGTGTTCAGTAGGTTGCAAAACGTTTCTAGAATCAATCTGAAACAATACCCCCTCACAGAATGGCTGATGCTTTCCTCAATAACTTTACAGAAGTACGCTGACGTGATACGTCGGGTCAGCCACGATTTACACTGACGACATTTTACACGATGTTCAAGAAAAAAACAAGAAAGAGATGTATATCTTGAGCAAATCTGTGAAGGGATTACGGAAACAGCGGCCTCAGGGTTGTATTTTTCGCAACAAGTCCCGGTCGGGTCTTAAAATATGATTGTGATACTCAAAACCTTCCTTCATCATATGAAAAATACAGACGGTTTGGCTAGATTATTGGTATAATCGTTCAAATTTTCGTGAATTGTTTTACAGACTGGCCTCAATGTGGCAACGTTAATACAGAAGAAATGGAATAAAGCAACCTTACAACTTCTTCAGATATTTCAGGTTCTGGGGAACATTACAATATATTCCAGCACTTCATTTAAAAAATATATTGAAATCAAAACTTTGAAAAATATGTTTGACGCCCCCCTATTTTTCAAATTGCAGAAATCTTGTAATTGCGGGCTCTAGGATAAACTCCGATTTGGGAAGTTTTCACTGAGGCCCAGTTCCCACGTCGAACTTTTTATGCGCCGAATCCAATGTTAATGAGCCATTAACAATGTGCAAGTCAAATTGATTTGCATTTGATTTGACACATGAAAAGTTCAACGTTTGAACTGGGCGTAAGATGAATTATACTTTCCGGGTTCGTTGTTCGAAGAAGGTTAATGCTAATTCAAGATAGGTTAGTCCATTTCACTGGTCTGTCAAGTCCAAATTTTACCTTTTTGAATCCACCCAACAATTTAAACTTACTTCAAGTAGACGACATTATACACGAGGTACGCAAGGAAAAAGTCACGAGTGGAAGGACTTGTTTCACTGGCCGCAAACTAAAATTTAAAATTTTTATGTTGATTGGATGAAAAAGACTTTCGGAATGCCTACCCTACGGTCTGTGAGAAAAAATCCCAACTGTCCGCTGTGGTATACTCAGAACCAGTGGCGGATTAAAACATTCGTGGACCCTATAGATCCCAGCTAGATTCGCTCTCTTTTTAGGACTTCGGTTTTAAACGTCATGGATAAGATTTTTATAGCTATATTGAATGTGAACAGCAATTACATAAATGAATCGGTAAAGTTATATAAGACGTCAAGAACAGTCTTGACAAGCAAAACAGTGCTACAGTAGTAGTCTGTCCCTAGTTACACGTACATTAGTGAATATTAGTAATATTACCCATAGGAAAGTCGGATTACAGCATAATGATATTAATTCTACAGTTTTACTATGTGTATTTTCTTTGTAGCAAAAGAACTAATTATATCATTAACTGGGATCGAACACATCAATTCCGATTCTATAGATAGGAGTGAGGGTGGCAACAAACACGACTGACCCATGGTTGAGCTCTACTAGTCCTTGATACGTTTCAATACGGAGCAAGATAAGTGACGGAAAATGATCATGCGGAAAATGTAAATTTCATGCATAATGCATTTTCAGTTCATAATACATTTTACGTCTTTATGGATCAATTTCACAGTAAGCCAAATAGCCAGTTCCTATCATCAAGAGGGAAAAAACAAGAAAGCCAATATGGCCGCCAGATGAGTCGATCAGTGTCAGTCACGGCTCACCTACGCAGTTTTTTTAGTCTCATTCCTTTTAACATGTTTGTGCATTTTTTTGTTAGGTTCTTTGTTTAAAAACATTTACACACACACACACACACACACACACACACACATATATATATATATATATATATATATTAGCATAATGATAATGAAATACTTAACTCTTTCGAGAAGGGAAGTTCTCCCTTTGACGAGTAAAATCATCTGGCGTTAGCCAGAGTAAAATAATAGAACAGAATTAATAATAATTAATAGCAGAAAGAACAGAATTAAGAATTCAGTCATTTAGATGTATTATTTGACCGTCGATCAAAAGTAAGGCGTCCTGTTTTCGTCAAAGTTTGAAAAATCGCAAAAGGTAATGCTTAGTTATTTGGAAATCGGTCTTTCTTTTGTATTTCTCTCGAAAACACATTATGAATTCTTTCATTCCTTTGAGCTCTGTTTGAATACTCTTAAGCCGGAGACACACTGTCGCTGTCGCCGTGTCGCTCGAGCTCAGCGACACGTTTGCCCAGCGACAAGTTTGCCCAGCGACACGTCATTGTGTTCAAGGTAAGAAATAAAATCTGAATCTATTTTCTTATTGATACAGGTGAATTAGACTCGAGCATCGTCTCGATAACAATATACTGTTTCACTTAGTACATAAAATAAAGACCAAAATGAAGAACCTGAGAGATACATATGGAAGATGTAAGAAAAAGAACGTTGCGGCCATTAAATCTCGAGCTCCGACGTCTTCGACGCCAACCTGGGAGTTCTGGAGCCAATTGACATGGCTTGACGATTACAGAAAGAGAAGAAAGTGAGTAAATGATTCTCTTTTATTGGGTTTTATACACCTCGCACTTCCATAATTAAACTGGAGTTTGATTATAATGTCTGACTTCTTGTAGAACAGTGACGAATATTTCAACCAGTTCTCTCGAAGTCGAAGAGGAAAGTTCTCCATCGCCTGCAAGTGACAGGTCTGAAAGACTTGTAAGTTTGGAAGAAAATATTGATCATGAAGCACACTCGTCAAATTGCGAGCTGCACAAGGGAAGCCCAGTTTCAACTATGACTCCCACCACTCCAGCCAGATCAAACGAATTTTCCAAGAAGAGAAAAGTTCATGAAATAACCCCCTACCAATCAAAATTATTTGGATGTTCAGAAGCACTACAAAAGTCTGCAACTGAAGAGCCGAGGCAGCAGGATGCTAATGATGAATATGACTATTTTGGGAAAAGTGTTGCTGAACAGATAAGGAAACTTCCCACTGCATTTGAACGGGCCTTGTCGCCTTGTGGCTATGGCTTTTGACAATGTGTCTCACTATTTGTCGCCTGTCGCCGATCGCCTTGTCGCTGAGCTCCAGCGACACGGCGACACCGATAGTGTGTCTCCGGCTTTATAGTCTTTACTTGTAGTAGTTTACCCCGGTCAAAACGTATGTAAGACTTGCAAGCTATAAAGAACGAATCCCTCAAGGATAAATGTATCTATACTTAGTAAATAAAAAATAAAAAATAAAACATAGCCGCATTAAAAATAAAAAATAAAACATAACCACAAAGACAGACATCTTCGTAGGCTCCTGGCCTTTGTAGGCCCTAGGCACGTGCCTATAGTGCCTAGTGGTTAATCCGCCACTATTTAGAACCTTACCGCTTTTTGAAAAACTTGGGTTGGGACGGAGTTTTTTCAGCTTCCCATTTGGCCTAACAGTAGACAGAGACACGATCCATTTCTTATTTCTCAACTAAAATATAGTACTGTATTTTTATGATGAAAGTTCTGATAATGACTAAAATCAGAGTATGGAATACAATTTTAGCTAGGCTTAATAAAATTGTTGCAAGAGGGAAGAAACTTGAATAAATTATAACACTAAATTTTAACACTTACTATTAATTCATTTCGAGACAAAAATTAGCTGTGATTAGAATATATTTGTTGAACGACGTTTCGATATCATCGAGATAACATTTTCAAGTTCGAATAACAAACGTTTACAAGTTGGTGATTATATATATATATATATATATATAATAGGAGCTATTAAATATACTCTTACTGATTGCTAATTTTTGTCTTGAAATGTCTTACAAAGAATTTACAACCACTATTTCGTCAAAATAAATGTACATTCAAATTAAATAGAAGTTCATGTGTAGTTCACTGTGTGCGAACGTCAGTCCGATTATGGATAAGACCCGAGTCCCCCCGAGCTCTTAACATTACATATATCTGTATGATAACTACACATGTAGAAAGGCTTTTGCACAACAAAAGAGCAAAATCATTAAGGTATTTCGTCATTATTGGCAAAACGCCTCACCTGTGAACCTTTTATTTATCGAGATAAGCTTACGGTGTCGTGGGTAAGTCTTGTAAAACGCTCCTGCAGGTATTAGAAAAACAAACCTAGTTTTAAGAGTTGAAGATAATTGTGCTGTTGAACGATTAAGGTAATCCTTAGTGGCATAACGTTAGAAAGAAAACGTTTGTCGAAAATGAAAATGGTTAAAATGATAATTGAAAATAGTTTCGACTCAATTCTAATTTAAATATAATTTAACTCAAGGTGGGCACAAGAATTTTTACACTTGTGAGGACAGAGTTTCTTAGGAATGTTAGCAATGAAAGAATATTGTACTTGATATTATTTCGATCTAGGCTACCAATGTTCTGGCATGTGAATGTCAAGTTTTTCTTTTTTAGTTTCAACAACACTTTCCACAAACTGATTTAGAGCTAATGTGGGTAAAGAACGGCGCTGGTAACACGTACACAGAAACATAACAACAGCGGAACGCCTTTGGAGTGTTTCGACCAAATGGGATCGCAACTGATCGCTTATACGTTAAGTGGTGAGAAAAACAAGGGTAAAAGATAAAGTGAGCAAGAGACTAGGTTTACTATCTCGTATACGCTCCTGTTTGACACAAGAAGCATCAAAATGTGTCTATAACACGATAGTTCAACCTATTTTTGACTATGCTGATGTTGTATATTCCGAGTTACCTGCTGGTTGGAGTGAAAATCCACAAAGATTACAAAACCATGCCGCACGAATAATACTACAACGAGAGGGTTCAAAAAACACGTTTCATATTTTAAACTGGGTAGATTTGTCTACTCGCCGAAAAATCCACAAGTGCATCTTAGTTTTTAAGTGTCTAAATAATTTAGTTCCAGAATACTTAAGTGAATATTTCACAAGGAACTATAACATTCACTCGTACAACACAAGAAGGTAAAATGATTTACATCTACCTAAACCAAATCTTAGTCTAGGTAGAAAGACTTTTAGATATTCAGGATCACTGCTATATAATGCTCTTCCAGACTGAATTAAAAATGCAGTGTCGTTATTTAATTTTAAAAACCTTATCCAAAAACACAGTTTTTAACGACATTTTATCTTATGTAAAAATAGATTGTAATAGTTTTATGTATTATGCTTTAGGGAACTAATAGGTTAAGAGTTTTAAATTTGTAATTAGATAAATTTGTTGCAGGGCCCCTATTGATACCAGCAGCTGTGCTGAATGGGTTACCCTGCTAAAATAAAGTTATCATATCATATCATATCATATCATATCATATCATATCATAGTGTTTGAAAAACCAAGGCTGAGCTACGAAGGCCCTAGCCAAAACTTTACTGTGGGCTCATTAAGACAGGAGTTTTTTGAAAGAAATGAGTGTATATCACATTTAATATCGGTGTCTATACCCAATATCTTAAATACAGTAAGGTACGGGAAAAAATTTCGAATATTGATACTGATGGCGCAAAAATCCTATGCAAGACCTGAGGTCATTTGTGGAAAAGGAACTTAGGAGAGCCTTCCTCAATTGAAGAGTAACCGATTTTTTCAGGGTTTGGAAGGGACCACTCTCTCTATCCCCTCTTACCTCCTACCTAGGCTGGCCTCTTGCCAGTCAACTCTCATGATAAGGTGTGAGCTATTTGTTACCGCTCTTGGTTATTTTTAGGAAGCTGCTAACAGAGTCTCTTTGTCCTATACATAGTGCTACAACACTAGAAAGTATCTTTACAAACAACATGGTTGTTTGGTTTTCGAGTCGTTCTGATATTGCAGGCTTTCGTCAAAGTTTCTACATCATGTGACACAACGTGATTTTGAACGGTGTTTTTTAACCCCAACTTGTGTGGCACGAAGTTGATGCACTTGACATGCGATTTGTGAACGACTTTTGACGCAATTTTGTTACGTAAAAAAATCGTCGTCAAAAGCGAGCTACGAGACATCTCCTGAAATCAAACACGCTTCTTTAATGAAACGTTTTCATCAGCTAGAACTCCACGTACAGATATCAAATATTCATTCAAAGCGAACATAAGCATTTTGGTGGTAAAGAGACCGAACTCCTTTTCCCTCTCATAACTATATATTTGATAACAAAAGGTTACAAATATTTCGTGTAACTTAAAGGCGAATAGTGAATGCGCACCAGAGATCTACGGTAAACAATTTAAGAATTGCAATACAGTTAAATAATTAACAATGCATGATAACGACAGTATGTTGAGTTAATAGAATATGAAACGTTTCAACGTTTTGAGCAGGTTTTAGAATCAATACCAAACACTTTCCGAGTATTTTATAAGCATCATACCTGCTTCATGGTCCCGATCAAAGACAATGTAATCTCGATTTGATCTGTCTAAAAAGTGAGCTATTTGAAGTCCTGAAAAACAACATTTGCCACAGTGTTAAATAAACAATTGATCATTGCGTTAAAAAAGATTAAACGAAGTCTTACCAGCAGGTCCCGCTCCAACAACACAATAATCGTGACTGGAATCTCCTTCAGACGAGGACATAAAATGCAATGAAATGGCGATACAGTGGATAAGACGAACCCAAGTCATTTTCCCAACGTTATCACAACTTCATTAACCTTGCTGGAGAGTTCAAGATTTGAAGCCACTAATGGTTAATACACAATAAGAATGATTGAAAAATTAAGCATTATTTTAGATTAGCATAACAAGAGGAAAGGCTATAATGAAAATAAAAAAATTATATCATTGATGACATTTTTAAGTGCGATCATTGCCAGGTGTAGCATAGGGTATGACGGTTTTTTACGTAGAACAGGAAAAAACGAATTATTTTTTTAAATTCCCTGCCTTTTCTCGACGACAATTTAAGACTCCACTCACAATGATCAGTGTGAATACGCAGACGCACTCAGGTGCGATCCTTGATGCAACTGAAAAGCTGTTATTTTGATGGATTCACGCCACTTACCTCTTTATTTCTGTCAAAGCTTTAGGATTAAATTCTCAGTTGGACAACCCAGTTGATTGATTTGCGAGTTACATCTCAGCAAAAATAAACATAACAAAGAAACGAAGAACGTACGATCTCTGTACCCCTGGGTAGTTCAAAAAAATAACAAGCACATCATCACCACTGTAATTGGACGAGCGTTTAAGATTGCTTCAAGTGATCCAATTTCTGAGTTCCAACTTTCAGACCGCCACTTTAAAGGTGTTTATACGATCGGGTTTTTGAAATGGAGACAAATCTAATCTGTCAAATTATATCGTGCACTTTAAAGGTGTTCATACGATCGGGTTTTTGAAATGGAAACAAATCTAATCTGTCAAATTATATCGTGCACAAAAATGTATACAAAGAACGTACATACAGACAATCTGTAGAAAGCGTGTTCCGAGAACATGTGCAGGAAGTGAGAACATAAAAAATCAACGAGATTTGCGTTATCACAGTCCAACTGGGATTTACTATACGAAGATCGTTAAGGAGCTTTCAAGTCACCTTCACTTCTATATGGAAGACAATATCTATCTCTAGTCCTATACAATGTTAACATAATTTGAATGCATTGTTATTGTAATAATAAGTCGGTTTAATTGATCTCTCTCGTGGACTGATCGTAGTTCTGTTGCCACGGTCAGTTGTTCCGAATTTTCACTTCTAGTCACGCATCTCTGGAGTAGGATAGACTTCCGAAACATATAGCGTAAGCCGATTTAGTTTCCAGGTTCAAACTTCCTGTTCAAAAATTATAGGAATTCATGTTTTAAATTGGAACAATTATTCATTAGTAGATTATAAATGTCTGGGTTCGATGACTGTATCAGGGAACCTTGATCAAATGTTCACCTCTCTCAGGGCTCGAAATTAACACTCGCAAACTCGCAAAATGTGAATGGTTTATGGAAGTTTCGAGAAAAAAGTATCCTCTAGCAAATACTTCCGAGTAAACATTTCTGCGCTAGAATTGTGGGGGGAAAGGAAACGTTCTGGGAGAATTTTGTGGCGAAACTGAAGAAAGTACGCACACATCGAAAATCATTTACGGGAGGGAAGAAACGGGTTTGATGCGTGAGCCACTGACCAGCGGTTTTACATAGAACCTATGTGCAGTTTACCTACGTATTCGCGTTTCCTTCGAGCATCGTGACAGAAGTGAACAAATTTCACGCTACCTTTTAATTTCACTAATACATCAGTTCTTCCTATTCATTATTTCAGTCGTCAAAGGGAGAACGAGTGCATTAAAGAATAGCTAGTAAACTTACCAGTTCTGCTAGTGGAAAAAAATCTTACCTCCGACACTTTGCTAGTGGACTAAAAAATTAAGTTCTACCCCTGTCTTAGTGCCTTTCCATGGCAAAGTTTTCAATGTAATAAAGCAACTGTCTTGAATAAATTTGTTATTATTCATAAAGCGCCACTAATCGCCTTACGCAATACGCATGCTCGGCCAGTAGGCCCGTACCATGAAAAAAGCGTGAACTCCATTGTGTTGAACTATGGATTGACCGCTGAACATACTTTTCCCGAATGATGCAAAACCAATGAGAATACGAGGACGGAAACTCCAAAATGACTTCATTGAGACTTCATGGAGAGAAGATTTAGAAACGCCATTAACGGGTTCTGTGTCCATAAAAGTCCCAATAGTCCATGCAACATGTGCCCAGACCCCTGTTAAAGGTTCATCCAACCTTTTCCAGTCCTGTGGCCCGTTTTCAGGTCACCTGCTTCCATTATAAACATAATTTATTATCAAATTTCTCATTAGCAGTGCATTTACATGTAAAATAATTTATTGCCTTACAAATTAACCAGCGAACGTTTACAATAAAATCACATTTTTCCCACAGGACAGTTAAACATTAAAATTCTATACTTTAAGAGGTATACTACATTAGGTAAAAATGTTTTAAAATTCAAACTTTACATACGATGGTGAAATCTTATAGTTAAAAGTGCCATGTCCATCACCAGAAAGAATGACGTTAGAATGAAACGTCCATCATTCCAGCTGTTCTTTTGGGGGATGTTGACTTACCTAGGACGCTGATCGTCAAACAACAAACTGTCGTTTTTTTGATAATGTTCTAGCAAGGCTTTCCAAACATCACAAACACGCACCAGGTTAGCATTACCTGACGAAAAATACGATCAAAAAGAAGTCTGAGAGATTTTATAAATTATGTAAGAGGATAAGCCAAAGTCAAAACTTGTCTCTTCAATCTTTTGAGTCTGGCAAGTTTGTCTCCGATTCTATTAGTCGCAGGCTATTTGGGACATTTTGGTCTATAAAAATTATAGCACAAAAACGCAGAAAAAAACCCTGAAAACATATAGTTAAATAATTTGGCAACTATAAAAACTCCCAAAATTTATCATATTCGTCCAGAAGACCTCTGTATATAAATCATAACTTGGGTTTGTAAAGGATATTTGAGTTTTTTTGTCCAGCTTACTGGGAGAGAGTAAAGAAATAATAACAGATATTTGTCATTGATAAAGAAAGGAAAATTTCTATATTGTGATTTGACAAAAATATTTTTGAAACTCAAGTTACGACTAGACACATGAAACTGACTTTGCATACCCGACACAGATCGATACCTATTTCTCACCAGTGACCTGCTTTAGCGTTTGTTCAACGTTACCTACTGGAGATGTCTGCAAAATTTCGTAACAAAGTCGTCGGTACTTTTCTTAAAAACAAAATTTCGTTCACGAATCTGCCAGTAAGAGGTGGAAAAGCCTGCACTAAGTGCTTTTATTTTGAGAAATCAAGGGCTGATCGATGTTCATATTCTCGGTCGACGTTGTTTAACTTCCGCTAGTCAATGTTGGGTGAACATCGATGTAGATCCATGTCAGCTTGCAGTATATACACGTGTCTCTAAATCTGTGTTCTTCGGTATATCCGTGATCTCGGCACACCGCAGTATTTTCATAACTGATTTCGGTATATCGTATATAAGTATATCTGTGTGACCGGTATATCCATGACCTCGATATTTCGAAAACGTTATATCGGTATGACTTCGGAATACCCATGACCTTGGCACGTCGACAATCATGTCATGTTGGTACATCTGTGTGACTTCGGTGTGCCCGTGACATAAATATATTGACAGCCACGTCATAATGGTACCTCGGTGTGATTTCGGTGTACTCGTGACCTACGTATATTGACAGCCACGTCATAATGGTACCTCGGTGTGATTTCGGTGTACCCGTGACCTACGTATATTGACAGCCATGTCATAAGGGTACATCGGTGTGTTCCGGCGCATGCGTGGCATTGGCTACCACGGTAATGACAACGTCTCAATATATCGGTTTAATGGAAAAAACTTACACCAAAACACCAATGTGGGATTTGATGCGGTATCATCGATACCAATCATCCCTCTATGTACATAGGAACCAGCTTAGCCTGACTTACCTATGATACAAAGTCCACGTTTAGACCTGGTAAGCGCGACATTAATTTGGTGTTGATCCGTAAGAAACCCAAGATTCTCAGTCAGCCAAGAACGTGACGGATTTTCCTCGATTTCTCTTTCAGGGAGCGAACGAACCAATGAAAGAATAACGTAATCCTTCTCACTGCCTGTTAATATAGATCATTAAGGTTGATGTTAAGTTAAGTGGGAGTCTTCTTTCTTTTAACTAACGGTCGAAAATAAAGTGACCTGTATGAATACAAGCACATGGACATGGGTAAATAATGATATTCCTAATTTCACATCATTGGCCATGTTTAGTTTGCAGTAATTTAAAATGTCATAAACGAGAAGGAATATTTAATCTGAGATCAAAATACCCAGTCTTATGAAAACAAAGCGAAGCGTAACCGACATTTCTTAATGTAGTGCGAGGGATCTTGATATCAAATCGAACACTCTTTCAAATGCATGGTACAGCGTCTCATACGAATTCATATATTAAAAAACTTCAGGTTGAAAGTTGTTGAAATTTTATGTTGAGTAAGATCACATTTCTATAACTCCGTCGTACTGCCGGTTTTTATTGTATTTCTTCTCCAATTATCAATGAGTATGAGGTGACACTTTCACAAACGACTTGGACATTAAATAGTGATTCTATGTACACATAGCCATAAACATGGTTAACTTCGCGGGATTGTTTGTAGCAACAAACCTTGGCTTGCAACTACAGTCGTGACGGAAACGTCCATTAATCCATGTTTGTGTAGTTCTTGCTTCACGTAATGGCATTGAGCCTTGTAAGGAGATAGGACTAAAATGTTTTCTTTGCTGACGCCCTCTCTCACGAGAGTCCTGGCAAAATGTACCTAAAAACGAAAAACATCAAACTTCAAAACATTTCACTCACCAAGTGCATGAAGTGGTGAAAAGAAGTCGTAACTTAGTCGAACAGCTTTATTCATTCAGCTGTGGTGGGACGTCTTCTATAAACTTACCACTTTACTGATTTCTTTCTCATTTCTTTTCGAGTTTTCGTTGCCTTGATCTGTTGTGACTACAAGAGATTCTTCTTTTCCCACGGTATGGTAAAACATAAATGGAAAATCACTTCCTTTTGGCCAGATCTGGACGTTATCACGTTGGCGGTCCAGGACTTGCTGAGCTGTTTTCAGTTCACCATCGTAAAAGTAGTTCGACGGGAACTCACAGATTTCTTTATGCTAAAAAATAAAACCACAAAGACCAATGTATTACAATGTACTAATTTCAAAATTTGAAAAGAAAATATATATTGTATAGATAATATATAATATGTAATATATAACTTTCAAAAATGAGAGATATGAAAGGACATGTACATTTTAATACCCATTTCAAATAAATGAAAAAGTGTGAAAGTACATCGCGTTTTCAATATTTTACTTTTTTTCTCATGTAATGTGTCTAGATTTGTCTCCAGATATCGAAATTAGGTTCGGAAATTGGTCATTTTCCGCACATTCTGTTTGAAGGATCGAACATCATTACTTATGATTGGTCATCATCATCATCATCATCATTACCATTATTATCATTATTATCATCACCATAATCATTATCATCATCATCATAATCATAATCATTATCATTATCATCACCATCATCTTTATCATTTTTATCATCATCCTTATTATCATTGATGCTACTGTTTCTCACCATCCGATATTGTATTTGAAGCATCCGTGATTTTTGTGAGTAACGTTCAAACATCGAGACTGCCAATCCCAGTTGCTTTGCCTTGTCATTCTTCAGCACAGGCTGAAGTTGTTTGTGATCACCAATAAGCACTACTTGAGTGGCGTTAGAACCCAGCATGGCACACAGAGTATCTGCTTCAATACACATACCGCACTCGTCCACGATGCACTGCCGGTATTGGTTAAAATCGTTCCCAATACGTTCACTATAAGTAGCTGTACACGTGCACAAGATAATATCCACTTGATTGCTATAAATAGCCCATTTTTCGGCAGAGCGCTTCTCCTAAAGTTGAAATACAATGACGTCAGACCTACCTAATAAAAGGCTTCATAACTCAAACACAGACGGTGTGAAATAGAGTACAAAACAGATCCCGAAAAATAATGACATCTTGAAAACCGAAGATGTGAGTCAACAACAAGGCGTGCGAATGATTACGATAATATTTTGACTTCACGACTCAAATCCTGGACTTTCAAGATGTCATTATTTTTTCGGGATTTGTTTTATACTCTATTTTATGAAATTGTTTGCTGACACCGAATTTCAGACGGTGTAATGGTTACAGGATTTGCCCACAGGGTGATCCGGTGTGAGGAGTTTGGTCCCTCATACATTCTAAGGCCTATCTGCGATTGTCTTTGACGATTCCGACACTCAAAAATATACTTTCACTTGTATAGACTCAGTTTGATGTGATCGAGTATAAATGTCATATATTCGTTGAATATACATTTCACTTCACCTGCATTACCCCCCCCCCATATAAACACAGAACTCGTAGCCAAGTTCTCGACAACGGCCTTCGTAGTTCTGCTTTAATAGCACTACACTAGATTCGGAAAATCGCAGGTTCGATTCCTAGCAGGAGGCCCAAGATTTGCATTTTTCCCATCTGGTTACGGTTACGTCTCATAATGGCTCTGACAGTCGAAAATCTACTTCACTTCACACAGACCCCATTAGTTAAAACTAACAACCTGATACCTCTGTTACATGATACATTTGTCGCCCTTGACGCTATAAAATACTGGCAGTCTATTCCGTTTTTACGGGTATACGTCGAAGTCCTTTTCGGTCGAATATTTCCGTCATTAAAAAATTTAAAAAAAAACGAGATGATGCCATGAACCTCAAGTTATTGGATCACTAAATTATGGTATTTCAATTGACATCAAGTCCAGTACTACCAGACTGACCTATCTAAATGCGATCACGGAAAGTCCCCAAATTCAACTTTAGCATGGTTTCCAGGCAAATTGCTAAAATGTTACTGCGTTTCACGGTCTGAATTTTTTTAAAATAAAAAAAAGAAAACAGGTTTTCTCTTTTGTGGCTCAAGTCGAAAGCTCAGTTAAAAAAAGAAAGAAAAAAAATGAACTCATAGTTAAATTTGGAATAAATAAATTTGTGTCAAACTAATGGCTATTTGTCTCGCTTTACCTCTTTATATTCTGCAATTTTCTTACGCTCGACATCTTCACTTTTGTCTAAACATTCCCGAAAGTATTGATCATATTCTCGGAGCTTTCTTGCATGTGGAGAGAGGCTGCTTCTTATTACATGGTGCAGACTGATGTCTCTAAGTTCTTCGTCCATTTTCAGTTGGGCAGAAACGTGTTTTCTTCGAAACGCTCGAATTTTATCTGGAACAGGGAACTCCTTTTGCTCGATCTCATCGCTGTATATTCGTAAAATCTTGAGTTCAGGGATCTTCTTAAGATAACCTAATAACATAGAGTAATGAAATTGTAAAGTTTGGATTTAAGAACTAACCAGTGGTTTTCAGAGTCTGGAGGCCGTGATCCAAATACGAAGGAGATTGGTTACGTCAAACCACAGGATTACGACTTATCCCTTTCAATAATATTTAAAACTTACGGGCAACGACGTCTACCGACTTATTCGAGGGTCCACAGTAAAACACCATTGGCTGATTATTTGACATTTCAGCATCCTTAACAGGATCACGTCCTCTTGTTCTATTCATCTTGGCAAACCAGTAGGCGATGTGAACTCCCGTAACAGTTTTACCCGTACCTGGAAAAGGTATGAAAGAAATTATTGTCGATCATCTGACGAAGCTTGAACAGACGCATTTTTTTTAATGAAATGTTTATTTACCTGGAGGACCCTGAATTAAAGTGAATGGTTTGGTCAAAGCTTCTTCTACTGCCTTACTTTGGTATTTGTTTAAAGGGTGAAACAACGAAGGGTGGCTCTTACACAGTGACAGATCTTTGGTTGGGAGACGGACATCGTCTAAAATGATTATAGTAGCAAAAGTCGATTGATCAGTTAAATTAAATATATGTAAAGTTCAGTAGTGACTAAAGGCTGAAATAAGTGACTAAATTTGGTGAGCCTGGTTAGTAAAGCTGTTTGGAGTGGTCGAATAAAGCCATGATGTAAGGGCTGTTTTCCACTAGGCGAATTTTATCGCGCAAAGCGACTTTTTCTTTTGTCTCACAGGCTCTCGACTGTATCTAATGGGAAACCTGTTCAATTTACACAAAGCAGTGCTGATTCGCGGGATAAAATTCGCCTTGTGGAAAACAGCCTTAAAGTATGTGAGAGTGTTGAGTAAAACTGGTGAGAGTAGTCAGTAGATTTGGCAAAAATGAAGAGTAAATTTGGTAAGAGTTCTGAAAATACTTGACTGAGAATCTCGAGTGAAGCTAGTGGAGGCGGGGAATGAACTATGTACAACGTAATTTATACTTTATAACAGGAATTTCTTACCATCTGCAATCTCATGGGGCACACCAATGCAAATGTTCTGAGCAAAATCAGAAGCAACATTACTATGATTTAGAGCGGCCAAATGATGCCTGAAAGTAAAACGCAAAGAAAGAAATGCATAATTTGCGGTGGGTGTGTTTATGAATGTACTCATCCATCATCGTCCGTACGTGGGTGTAACTTGTGTGTCGGTATGTTAGGGTAGATAAGAAGGTAGGTAGATAGGCAGGTAGGTAAGTTGGTAGTCTGGCCTGTAAGTTAGGTATTTCGGGAGGCAAGTTGATGGTTCGCAACCAAACAGGAAAGCTAGGTAGGTAGTAGGTAGGTCTACAGACATACAGTTTGATAAGACGGAAGATATCTAAGTTAATACATGGATTTGTTTTATCAACTAACCTGTCTGGAGTGGTCAAATGTATTATTTCTGCTGTGACAAGACATTTCTGGTCAATTAGGAATTCTGGAGCTGGGGATGAACTCTGAATTGAATGCGCTTTAACAACAAGCACTTTTTTATCTTTTTTGGTTTCACACTGAGTAATTTGAAAGTGACCAACCCAGAACCCGGCTTGTCGTCCTTCTTCTTTCGGATTTTTGACTCTCACGCACACGAGATCAAGGTAGCGAATTTCGGAGCAGTGATTTTGGGAATAAACTGTGTTCATACGGAACTCCATGGACAACTTGCTGTTCTCCTCACGAGAGAACTTCACCTCTAAGTTGATTAAGGTGATAGTGTCGTCCTCCTGGACAGCAGACGTGGTAATCTCCATCATTAATACCGGTTTCCAAAGAGAAACATACTCTTCAATATCTGAATACTCCTTGTGGGAGGCATTTTGGGCCGAAGACTTCACAAAGCACGTGGTCGGAGAGTTCCGATGCTCCAAACAGACGTGCATTTTCTTGGTAATTTCAAAAAGCTGGATGGTGGGTGACAGAATTCCACGAGATACTTGTGAGCACAATTGTACTCTTACCATGTCACATGATTTAAATGACTTCCTAACGGTCAAAAAGTCAACGGTTTCCTGTGTTTCCGATTGTGACTTGCCTCTGTTGCCTGTGTGTGGATGTTGGTACAGCATTCTGACACTTTGAATGGGTTTTGCACCTTTATCCTGTGAGATTTCGTTAGTCATTTCATGAATAACTGACGTTTGGTGGTGAATGGCTTGGTCCACTACCTTCACTGATTCTCCTAGGCTTTCTCTATCTTCATTCTTGACGGCTTCTAACAGACAGCGCCACATCTTCCCCGGGATTTCCAGCATTACGTTGTTTTTTTCATTACAAGCTGTTTGAAATACGAACATAAATATCATAAAAATATATCATCCCATACACATTCGGCAAACAAATGACGGTGCAAGGATTTTGTTTTAGAAAATTAATATCCTAACGAAGTGTATGTGTTTACCATGACATTTAACCTCCATTAAAACGAGAAGAGTGAGGGATATATGAAAGCGCATTGGGCATTGGAGTAGGACAAGCACCGCTTCAGCCTACTACGAGAATGTGGACGCTCCCGCCCACCAGAGTCCGGGGTGGCACCTTTGGCAAGTGGCAGCAACCCTTTAGCCAAGGGAAGGTAAGACTCTTTGGCCTTGGATGGCAACTTATCTAGGAGAAGGAGACTCCGACATAAAACCAGAAGTAGGTAGGCAGGACATTGATTTGCAGCCAGTGACCTCCATAAAACAAGTAGGCTTTGAGGAGACGACCTGGAGAGTGGCGCCCCTGCCTTGCCAGCTGGTAGCTGGGTAGACAGGTAGCCGAAAGCCTCAGTTTGCCTTAACTGGCTGGCAACTCCAAGTACACTACCTTCAGGTGTTGGCAAACCTGCCCTGTTAGCCCAAGAACTAGAAAAAAATCTGTACAGCAGGCTGATACCCCTGACCTTAGTTGGTTGAGGATGAACCAACCTTAAATGCTGAAACAGATCTGCACTAGTCTAAGAATAAAACAATATTCAGACTTAACCCCTGCAGTGGCACGTCTAAACTGACTTTAACTGGTTGGAAGTGCAAGAGTGTACTGTTAAGGTCAAACTGTATCGGGGAGCACTTTCAGGGACTTTAGAGGGCTGTACATCCCTTACTCCTTCCTGACTGGATAAGTTGGGTGAGTAAGGGCTGGCCCTGTGGATGTTTCTTAAAATCCACTTTAATGGTTAAATTTCCTTTCCTCACAAGTTCCCTGAAATGTGCAATGTCTGTTGCGGCCTTACCTGGCGGGATGCTGGGAGCCCGTAGCAGGCTGAGACCCCTTCCACTGTCCTTAGTTGGGTGGTGTGTTAGTTGCAATAATAATAATGAGAATATCGTTTATTATTATAAGTAATATCATGACGTGAGGGAAATTAGTGATTAAATGTCCCTGAAAGCCGAGGGAGGTTTGGGGAAGTGAAGAGGGCGTTAGCCCGAGGGACTTTCACAAACCTCTCGAGGCTTGAGGGGACATTTAATCACTCATTTCCCTACATGTCATGGTATTAGTTTGTAATACCATGATGACCAAAGAAACTTACTTGGTATTGTATGAAATTCTTTTTGGGATGTTAGTATTGTTTATAGTGGGTACCAGCATGAGTTGTTCAATGCTTAAATTTAAAAGCATTATTTGATGTTTGGTCATGCATGTTAATGAGAGAAAATTAGTAAAAGTATGCATGATGAGGGAATTTAGGGATTAAATCTCCCCTTGAGAACAATACAAACGGAGGTCATCATGGTATTATTGTTATTAATAATAATAATAACCGAACAGTAAAATTTGATCATGCGTCATACACCTATCTGGCACATGTATTTCATTCATGTACAACATAAATAAATTCACTTTAATATATGCAATAATTATATTAATATATAGTTTACTTTAAAATGACGGCTCAGTATTTTATGAGCCGTCATTTTAAAGTATATATAAAAAGAATCAAAGCTAATCTAATGAACGTGTGTTATACTTTACCTTCATTGTCATTATTTTTGTCTGCAGTGCCTTCAACTTCTCCATCCTGAGCAACATCAAGACCAGGTTGCGAATAACTAACTTTATCCACTTGCAATGCACGAAATTTCCACTCCACAGTCACTTCCTCACCAGAGACGTCTGGATCTTTGATAGGAGCCAGCCGGGCAATACGAACAGACTTTTCTTTTCCTCGAAGAAGATCAAGTTCCTTAGAACCAAAAAAAAGCTTCAGCATGTCGCGTGCAACTTCGTCAATCATTGCGTTCACAAACTTGACTGAATTTTTCAAATCCACCGCCAACTGGAGTTTCTTAGCATCTCTTTCAAAACGGGTGGAATTTCGGCTAAGGAAGGTGCAGCGATCGCAAATGGTTGTGACTTCTTCTGATGTGTAGGATGTGTTTCTTTGATTAGCTTCTCCTTGTTGATCACTCTCCATGCAGTTAATAACCAGGCGATGTACGAGCACGTCTATGTAACGGCGGATTGGTGATGTGAAGTGGCAGTAAGCATCGAGCTCAAGACTTGAATGAGCTTGTTGAATATCCGTTGTCGTCTCACCTGAACAAGTATAGCTTGCTCTTTGCTGTAATTTCTGCTGATGTGCATGCGCTAAAGCCAGCTGAGGGTATTCATCCTCGTCGCAAATCAGCTCCACCAGTTCTTGGAAATTCGAATCATCGTGTGCGGATACAATTTTTTCCCAGATCATCGATGGCACTTGTATTACAGGATCCGTTAGTTCTTCGGTATCGTTGCACGAATCAGACGCCGATTTGATGCCTAAGGACAACGACGCAAATTTCTGGAAACGTGATTTCCATTCCTCAGCACGGTATGTCTTCGGTGGAAGTTGAACGCGCAGTGGTGTACATTCCGGGGATTTCCCAAGTAGATACTTTGCCACCAAATGATTGGCCATGATCATCATTTCAGCAATCATCTCATGGGCCTCTCTGTTTTCCCCCTTGCCGTTCTCCCCCTCCTCCTTCCTATGGTAGAACGATCTCTCTCCTAGACGAAATTTTCGACGGTTGATAGCAAGACTGTGGGCGAGTCGAATGGCATACTTCACCTCATTCGGAATCTCTTTCTTTCTCTTAGGAACCCTGTCAGTTGCTTCGGAGCCTTTTCCTTCACCAATTTCGCTATTGTTCGTTGCAACTGCCGTCTTCTGTCCACTTTCGATAATTCTTCCTGCTGCGTCTATATTATCTTTCTTTTCAATTTCTTGTTGCTTCTCCACTTCTTCCCTTTCATCTCTGCCAACTTCGCAGTCCCCTTTTCGCTTTTTCTTTTTCTTATTCTCCGTGCTTTTCGTTGAAGCGTCGTCTCTGGTCTCAGATTCATTTCCAGGTACTTTCACGTTATCACCATCCTCCTGGGAACGACCACCTTTTATTTCATTCAAATCACTTCTAATTTCACTTTCATTTGATTCCTTACTAAACACCTCTTCCTCTTTCACATCAACACCGCCACTAACCTTACTCTCTGAATCAAGTGGTTTCCCTTTACCATCACCGTAACCTTTCGACATGCCTTCATCAATGATCTCTTGTGCTTCATGATATGTCAACCTACAACAAGACCTCACAATTGTACGCTCAAACCTCGGTTCTCCAATCACTGTTCCATTACTCTTCATCTCAACAAACACTGACACCGACAGGCGATCTTTCCCCTCTAACATGCTGCAACAACCCTCGCTCAGTTGTCGTGGAAGCATCGGCACGACGTCGTGTGTCTTCGGAGGGTAATAACTCGTGCCACGTGACAAAGCCTCTTCATCCAACGGTGTGTTTGGGCGGACAAAGTACGAAACATCAGCGATATGAATCCCGACCTCGTAATTATCACCGCCAACAACTCTGACGCTAATTGCGTCATCGAGATCACGTGATTCAGGAGGATCAACTGTGAACACGGCCTTTCGATATGCAGGCCGAAACTTTTCTCCAGCAGGAATTTTCCAGTCTTCGGCACTGCCAAAGTCCCTCTCACAACTTGCAAGTACTTTCTCGCTGAATTTCCTTTTCACGTTGTATTCTTCATACAGGATTTCCATTCCCGTTCTGAAGTCTTTTCCATAAGAAAGATGGCGAACAGCAAGGCCTAAAGGATAGGGACAATCAACACGCCACTTGAGATACCTCACAACAAAGACACGTTCTCCAGCCAAAGCTTCTTTCACTTTCTTATTTCGAAGGACAACAGCCTTGGTGACGCTTCCGTTCTTCATCTCGTAGGTTGGGATGATGTCCTTCTCGTCAGTTTTGGTGAAATTCATCAACTTGGGCAAGGATTTGTTGATAGGCAACATCACACCAAGGTTCTCTCTATCCACTGTACAAACAAACTGTCGTTCTTTTGGATCGATCAATCTTCGGAGAACGCCTAGAAAAAATTATCTATTGAGACAAGAACGATGGGTGGAAAAATCAAAGGCCGCTATGCGGAATAAGATTATGATTTATAATTTGCAGATTTCCAACGGCGATTTCATGTAGAATAGCCGTTAATAACTCTTCATTACAATCTTTAAAAAAACAACTTGAAGACTTAAAATCACGCAATTTACCTATTATAAATCCTCTCTTGGGCTGTACGTCACCTTGGTCTAGTAACACATTCTGTTGCATCTCTATCACTACCTGATCATCTTCGTACGCTCCCCGTACTCGACCAGGGATGTGGATATCTGGGCTATCCGGGTCCGGTACCTGCCCGTAATACTTCCGCTGCCGACCACTGGAATCAATTCGAAAAGTGCACTGGGAGTAAACCTCGGGATTAGCTTTGAGTAAAGTCAAGAGTTGATCAGGTTTGTAGGCCTGGGTGTCATTATCCAGTCTCTCCCCAGGAGCATGGGACGAGGAGCTACCACCAGTCAGTCGAAAAAGTCTTTCGCTTTCCTGGATATGAAATCCAAGCTCAATTTCACCATTTCTTAGTCCAGCGTAAAAGGAACGAGAAGAAGTGTGATTACGAGGCCATTGTGGGGTACCTGGTGAGATTATGTTATCACCGTTTAGAGGAGGGAAGTCTTCATCGGATGTTCCCTGGCTGTTTCCCAATTCGCCTTTTTTCTTGGTTTCTTTACAGGCTTGGACAAGGGCTTTAACGATCTCGTCGTAATTTTCGATGCCTTCAGCGTTAAAGAAATCGTCGGTTGACTGCTCCTCTTCTTCTTCCGCGTTGGAATGACCAACATTTTGGACCTGAGCAGAGATGATATTTGGTGATTCATCTCGAGTGGCAGAGATTGTCGAGCTCGCATTTCGTAATTCCTCGATCTTGTCATCTTCTTCGGTGCTGTTGTTGGCTATGGTCTCGGTTTCCACAGTATTTTCACCAGAATGCTTGTTTTTATTGTCTTGATTCACAACAGGAACAGTAGGATTCTGATTTTCCAGTTCTTGTTCTTGCGTTAACGTTCGAGTTTCGGAAGACTGAGAGCTGCAAGAAACACTAGTTGTCGGCGACACCAGCTGATTCTCCTTCTGTTCATGAATGCCATCTTCAGAGGCAGTTGATGGACTTGAAGAAAAGTCTTTAATAACACTGGTATGTCCAGCTTTATCTTCAGAAGACGGACTGAAGGTGATATCAGTATTCCCTGATGGTACGTCGGATCTTGGGGATGAAGATTGAACACTTCCACCATCAGTTTGATCACTCTTCATTCTCGGCGTGAACTCTTCGGCACTAGGGTTCAACATACGGCTGGAGATGCAATAATCCATGACTGCCTTCAACGTACAACCATGGAATCCCTTTTTACTATCACAACGCTTCAGATAATCCTTCCATATATTCATGCACGAGCCCACTGCGCAAAGCGACATCGGGTCGCCCACAACGGCTAACAAGGACTGGGCACGAGTAACCGCCGTGTTTAAAAGACGAACGTCAGAGAGAAAGCCAAAATCAAGATCCCCAGAGTCAGGTTTCCGTTCTTCAAGCGGCCAGCAGGTCCATCCAGTTCTGACAGTGCTAATAAACAAAGCTTGGAATTCTTTCCCTGCAAGTAAACGGGGAACCATTCATATACGGATGGAATCACGATAAGCTAAAAAGATCTAATTAAGTATCGAAAGCTCAACTAGGGAAGGCAATAGAAAATGTGTTGGAGCTGAAGTAGAAGAACTTTGAAATACAGAGTCACAGGTAGGTGGTTGGCTGGGTTATCAGCCGTATTAGCAGTGCTGGACTAAAATCACAAAACTTGTAGCCTGGATGGTAAAAAAAAAAAAAAAAAGTAAAGTGCTTTTATTTATACTGATAACCCTATCAGCTATCTGAGCTGGTCTCCCTAGAGGTCCAGTAAGGCCCTACCCTCATGGGTCCAGTGTTATGACAGGAGAAAACCGGAGGACCCGGAGAAAACCTGCGATGCTTGGTAGAGTCAAACTGGGCAACACTCTTCTCACATGTGACCGAGGCAACCTTTAATCAGATTACTGCACGCGGCCGGAATCGAACCCTAGTCACAGTGGTGAGAGACACGTGCACTACCACTGTGCCACCAGCACTCCAAGTGTTGGTAATAAAGTGTTGGCTTACTAGATTAGTTGGTCGAGATTTGGATAAGAGGATCAGAGGTTGTGAGGTGAATGGACGTGTAGCTCAACGGAAAAAAATTTGGACTGGAGTGTAAAAGGTTGCGGGTTGGATGGTCATGTGTGTCAGCTGACAGAGTGTTGAACTAAAGCATCGAAGGTTATGGGTTGGACGGTCTTGCAGTTGGTACAGTGTTGAGCCATAACCACAAAAGTTGTCGGTTGGATGGTCTAGTAGTTTCGTTCGGTAAAAGGTTGGATAGGAGTATCACTGTTTGTCGTATTAAAAAAAACGGCGTGCTGCTAAGGTAGTTCTGAACGAAGTGGAGAAACTTTGACGGTAGTACTGTGCGAGAAAACGAGAGGACAAGGACCTTGTATTATCGTACTTTTCAACTGTTTCTACTACGAAAAGTTGTAAGTTGTAGAACCATGCAATTCATTTGGTAGAATGTTGGACTGAAGTAAAGGTTGTAACTAAGACGGTCTTGTAGCTCAGAGAGTAGCTGAGAGTGTCGGTCTTGTAGCTCAGAATGTTAAGTCAGATTGTACTGTAGTCAGAGTGTTGCGGGTTGTTTGGTAACAGTATCAAAGGTTGTTGACTGTATGGCTTTGAAGATCAGTTTGTAGAGCATCGGGCCATGGTATCAGTGACTCAATGATTGTGGTGAAGGCCAAGTATCTTAGATGACAGAGTTAAAGAACCTTAAAATTTCGTGGGGCATTCTATTCAAAGACAGAAAATTTCTTTTCTAGTTCCAGTCCTTCGTTTAAAGGTGGAATAATCTGGTAGACGTTAGTGGTTACCTTGGACGTTTTCAACAGTTTCAACGTTCACTTGATGAAGACACTTTTTTCTCAGGGCTTCTCTTAACAGTCGAACCTTGACGAACAAAAAAGAAAATAAGATTGTCATTAATTTGAGAACTTAAGACTTTACCTTCAAAAACATTTACCTTCGCTGTACCATCACTCAACAAATAAATATAGACGATACGCGATCAGGCAAGTGCATAACTTGTTTTTCTGTCAGAGAACATCTGTTTACTTTAAAATCAGTCAAGTATTTTTAGTTAAGTCCTTAAGGTCTGTACTTTACTATCAACCATTTAAACATTGGGCGTGAGTTAACGTTTATGACAGAGGACAGTTTTGCTAACCAATCGAGCCCGTTGGAGAAATATGAGAGTGTTTTATTAAGATTATAATTCCATTCAGTGAAGGTAAGAAGACTGAACAATAGAGTGAATAAACCATAAAGTTTTTTGCCCTCCATGATAAATTCATAAGTAAATTCCTACCCCAGGGGTGGCGTTTAATGAATCTCTAGGAGAACATCTTAGCCTGCTGATTAGATTATCCAGTATAAAGAAAGACAAGTTTATGTCTTCAAGATAAAAGTGTATAGTTAGGGAAAACTGTAGTGTCCATTGCCATTCTCTTCCGTAAAAGTTCTCGGAGGTTACTAAATAGATAATTACTGAGGTGCGCAGTATTATTGGATATAATGTAGTGTGCCGAAGTAATTATCTATTATAATTACTGACCTTCATCGAAACCCATTATGTTTTGTCTGCATTATATCAGCGGATGCATCGAGCAAAATTTTACAAACTCGACTTGTATAATTTTGCTCTCTGCATTCGCTGATATAATGGCAAGTAAAAACAATAGGTTTTGATGTGAGTCAGTAATTATATGTGAGGTTGGGGGAGTGCAACCACATCTACCAAAGAAATCTTCATACCGTGTGGGGTCGTAAAAATCTTCCGGCATTTCTGTTCAGGACGTTGACAGGTCTGTGATGGCTTCTTGACTGGGTAAGAACGAATACTGTTTGATTAAAGCGACTTTTTTAATTACCTGATCGCGATAAGGCGTCAGCACTCCAATACTTCCTTTCCAGTCTCTTGGCCACAGGTTCACAAGCTCCTCGACTCTTTTCACAATTTCCGCTACTTCGGCTAGGTTGTAGTACGCTAGGCTTCCTTCCAGTTTCTCATCCCTCCCTTGCGCCGTGTAGAACGAGAGAGCTGGGATCGAAGGATGTGTTAATTGGTCCCCACGGGCCAGCAATTCTCCGCCATAAAAACATTCCGATGGAAATGCCAAAATATCCTCATGACACCTGTAGTTTTCCGTCAGCATTACCACATAAGGTGTCTCATTCGATCCATTGTCTGCAGAAGTTGAATCTTCTTGTGACACAGTTTTCTGGTAATGAGTGAATAATCTTTCAAGAAGCGATCGTCCTGGTCCAAGATCCTCAGCCCACCATCTTTTAGAGTACACCGAGGGACCCATCTGTCAAAAAGAAGACAAAAATATGTTGTAAATCAAACAAAAGCCAGTCGTTAGTTTGTAAAATTGTTATTGCACGGATATCGGGTCAAGATTGGCTTCCGCAATCATGTCAAATATTATAAGATACAATAACAATAATGCATATGATAATAAATAATACTATCTTAATAATTAAATACATGATTAACCTACACTATGAAAGTCGATCGGGATTTGAACTCGCGTCTTCGGGTTTCCGGGCTGCTGCTATATCAGTTGAGCTATAGAGACAACTGGTAACGGTGCTTCAGTTTGACCCATTTGATTAAAAAAAAATTCCTTACAGCTGAACACTTTCGCGATTAGAGGTCTCCCTTGAAATGTAAAATCGTCTTGCGGTTGCCAGAGTAAAATAATCTTGGATTAGCCACAGCCAAATAGTAGTGTACTCGACGTCAGTGGGGAAAGGGTTGACGCTTATCCGTGAGGACAGGTAGTGTGTCAATTCCATTTCAGGATCGTCTGTTAGGGAACAGGGTCGAGTTATCTCGTATTTCTTGCATTTAATAACAAAATAACATAAATTCAATAATGGATTTTTTTCAGGAAACCATAACTAGTGGGATCTCATCCTACACTTTCGTTATACACAGAATATTTATACTCCATATGTTGATTTACATTTACCTGCACATGATCTCCAGCTAAAATTACTTTGGTTGCATCATCAGCCATGCTCAACGGAGTTACACACTCGGGTTCCAGAGCTTGTGCGGCCTCATCAATCATTATATGCGTAAAACGCAGCCTTCCTTCGTCGTAAAACTTCCATAAAATACGCGAGGTCGCCAGCGTTGTGATTATCACGTTATGCGTCTGTACATCATTCCAAGTTGGTTCCAGTATCTGACCGTTTCCATCTAGCAGACAGTATTTCCGAAGATCTGTCGGAATTGTTTGCACCTTCCTCATGGGGTTTAGAACCCTTAAGGGTCGTAAGTGACGCTGTGAAGTGCTCTCACATTGCTTGTTGTGCAGGAGATTAAGGTGAATGTCGGCTGCACTATTGGAATGGGTGCAAATGAGAACTTTGCTGTCTTTTGATTTCCTGAAGACTTCCAAACACGCCATGTTTAACGTGAACGTCTTCCCAGTGCCAAATGGACCAATGAGAAGCAGTGGAGGAGCAGGACTGGGATCTAGGATCATGGTTATGGCTTTGTGTTGGTTATCGTTCGGTTTCCTGACCATATACCAGGTGGAAATTGATTTCTATCAAAGGAAATAAAAACGTTCATTTATATCGCAGCTTAAGACAACCTGATGCAAAAATGGCACTGATTCGTGCTGAAAATCATTGATCAATAAAAGTAAACTTTCCCACCTGTTGTTCGTTAGACCTTAGTTTTACCGCAGGAAGAAGGAAGTCAGTTTTCTTCTTACATCGGTCGATGGCTTGGTGCATTTCACACATTGGAAAACGGTTGAATCTGAATTTGAGGTCGACATTGATGACCATTTCTTTCTGGAGAGCAAGGTCTTCGCATAACTCTTGGTTCACTTTGATGACTATATACTGGGGAGTCCTTAGCTTGATTAAACATTCATACACCTTCAGACTTTCATTTTGGTTTTTCTTTGGTCGAACTATCACAGACAAAACGCTTCGCTGAATTAGATGTCCCGATGCTTCGTCCATAAAGAGAAAGTCCGCTAAGGCAATTTCGCCAAATAATTCTCCTTGCAAACCATAAACAGTTTCATTGGCGGTTTTGAATTCATTGGTAATTTTCATTTTGCTGTCATTAATATCGTACCTATATTATTGTAAAATAAGACGGATTTATACAAAGACAATTTAGAATGTTTCGAGTACTATATACAATATGAGCAGCAGTGTTGTATTAAAAGAACTCATTTAGGTGAAGAGCTCTGATTTAAAAGTCATATCAACCAACAAATATCCTAAGATTCAATACGAATGAAAAATGTACTGATTTCGCAGGAAAACGCGCCAGTACCCAGGACATTTTATCTCCACATGGAAAGCCGACTTTCGGAATGGAAGTAACACGTCCTGGGTGCAAGGCTGTGGCTACATCATAACGCCACCAAAACAATCTCTTATAGATTTTAATCTTTAACCGAGTTTGGGAATGAGGGCATTTCATCGTAAAATGACTGGAACTTAAACCGGACGTTATTAACCAACTAACTATGGGTTTTGACTAGCAGTTTAACTCGGCCCAGTATCGTAATTTACTGAAAGAATCATTCTATAGTTGACAGGGTAGTTTATTTCAGGTTTCTTACCTTGCTACCTCGTCACAAATATGATATTCCTCGAAAAACAAAATGTCGTGCCAAAGTTTGCAGTAAGTTTCTCGGGTAAACTCTTCAAGATTTGTTGGATCGAGGATATCGCGTGAGATGTTGTACTGCTGGCGTAAATCTTCTCCATCAATCAACTCTGGGCATAGTACTAACTTCATGTTCTCGACGGACCAGTCGAGTATCTGACAAGATACACTTTGCCGAGGGCTCTCCTGTTTTCCTCGTAAATCGTCGCTCATGACTGACACATTAAGGCACTGGGACAGATACCACTGACCACCAAAATCCAAAACAAGCTCCTGCCTAAACTCGCCGAAAACACCACAGTTAAATTTCACACAGAACTGCACGGCTGACTCATGGTTTGCGCAGTCTTCCACGAAATCGTCCTCTCGTAGCTGAACGCATTGGGTGGTCGGTTTTTGCTCACTTTCATCAGGGGACTTCAAAAGTTTGAACTTGTCTAAATGTTCTTCCAACAATAACGCAACTTGATTCAAGAGCTTCTGCTCGTTTCTCTGAAACAAAAAAGAAACAAACAATTCATAAAAAATGTGCACTATGGTGTAAATTACACGCAACGTTAGAACTCCAGATGGACACTATATCCTTTTTACCTAATCCCGAGTTCTATCTGCAAATTTTGTTGCCCTCAGTGAGTCCTTTCATATATTACTCTGTGTGTGTGGCTAACTTACCTTAATTCGAACGTCGAAAACCCACGTGTGCTCCTGCGGCCTATTGAGTTCTACTGTTGCTTCTGAACTACATCTGAGTGTGACACCATGTAGACTCTCTTTCAGCTGTCAAAAAACAATTATTACAAGTGCTGTTGTAATGGTTATAGTTCATGATCCAACAACGCCAATATTTAGGATGCGAGGGTGTGAAAGTATGAGTGGATGTAGGGCGAAGAGGTCACGCGACGAGCTGACGAAATACAAGATGACTCATGTAAGAAAAACAGAAATATATAACTGGAAACGATTGGAAGAGCCATTGGACAAGAAACCAAAAGATCTGTAAGTCTTGATACAACAACTGACAGCAGTTTAACTACCACGCAGTTGCATATACAAACTGAAATGGGAAAAAAAGAATAAGTAACTTACCTAGAAATAGTTATAACTATTAAATATGATATAGATCACTTGCATTTATTCCCCTGCTGGAGGAAAATACTTTTAAGCAAAAGAAGCTCCTTAAATTATTTGACCCGCTGAACGTCGGAACTTTGAAGTTGTCCTCCCAGGTGAGAGCAAGTGGTCTATTAGACAATATTATATTTACTGAAGTGTAAATATCATATTTGTTATATATTTCCTGTATATTTGGCCCATTGCAAATGTTGACAAATCCACATTTTCGACCAGCACTGTGAACATTGTAACTTGCAAATCGGACAACTTCATATCCTTACCATTGTACGACCTTCAGTTCGTATTCTTTTTCGGATCTTCTCGCTAAAACTTTCTAGAAAAAGTTTTTCCTGTTTCAATCGTGCTAGGTGCTTCCTTTGACGATCAAACATTTCCTTCCAAATTCGTAGTTCGTTTATGCCATGGGCAAATGTACATTTATTGCCACGAATACACCATCCTCCGTTCTCAAATCTGAGCGAAAATAAAGTAAAACAATTTAAAAGATATGTGAAACAAAAAACAAGTTTGTCTGCGTGTATCAATGTCGCAAAAATAGTTGGCAAACTTGCTGGAAAATTGTTTTGGCGAAGTTCACACACGCCAACCGGTGTATGGAATCATTTGTTTGTCGTGTAACGGTGCCTCTAAAGTTGAACGATATCCTTCTTCGGATTTAGCAAATTCAACGTTCCCTGATGGAGCATCCCAATATATTTTTTAACGTTAATACTGTTTCTATACCTGTGACAAAGTTTGTACCGCCCCATGTAGACGCCCTCTGGAGGTGGTCGACATTTCAAGGTTGGTTCAGGTTTAGGCAGGGCTGGTTCAGGTCTTGATTGAAGTCTTGAAGGTTCAGGTTGACACAATCTTTTAATAACAGTTAATTTATGATGAGATTCGGAACTGTGGTATTCTAGTTCTTGCACTGAAGAGAATTTAACGTCACAGAATCTGCATCTCAGGCTTTCCTGCTCCAGTAAAGATGAAGCCACACCACGAGTGCCAGACGAGGAATTTTGGGGAGGATTCTGTTGAATTACAACTGTGGGTGTTTTCTGGCAATTCTTCTCTAAAATACATTTTGTGAAGAATACATACAAAAAATACTCAGCTACTAATATGAATTTATATCGGTGCTTTAGAAAGCCTTTATTTGTCCGTTTCCGTTACAAAAATGTCACATACAATTTCACATGTGAAATTAATTTTCACAAGTTAATGTTCCATTTCATATGTAAAATACATGTTTCGTACACCAAGATTTCACATGTGAAATTTTGAACCAGTTCATTTCAAACGTCAATTAGGTATTTCATATGTGATAATGTTCCGATTCTATATATTTTTCACATGTGAAATGACGTTAAATTTTTGTAAGGGTTATGTACCAGCCGTCGTCAAAGCTTTTTTGGGCGTCTCATCTTTTTATTATTGTTATTATTTTATTTTTAATTACTATTTTATTAGATGTATGTATTGAGACATGCGTAAATAAAGTTGTTAAACTTTATCATCACCATCAAAACTAACTTTACCCCAACATTTGTTTTCAACAACAACGCCAGCCTTGGTGTGATAAAAGAATTAGCTCAAAGCCGCCATTGTGATATTCTTTTACGTACCGTTGACCGATCACATCACTCATCACCTTACCTTCTTCGATTTCCTTCTCCCAGAGAATCTTTTCCAAATTTCCGTGAGCAAATTTGCAGTCTGGCATGTCATGAACAAGTTTATTCCTGTAATGCCAACAGAGATGGACACTTTTTATCCCAGGAGGTTTAGTGCGCAGAGTACGGAAACGCTCCGCCTGGCTATCCCAATACTGCTGGATAGGTTTCTCAGTCCTGTTACAATTCCTGCATAATATGGGTTCACATATAACCTGTAGATCCTCCAACACTGACATCACATACCGACAAAACCCGCAAAGAAGCTGGAATCCTTTTTTTGTAGAAGCTGAAACTGAGTTAGTCTTTTTTCTTTTCCTTGTCACCATCGTCCATTCATCAACAGTAAGATCTTCTACAGGTGTCTGCGACGTACCACTTGAAGTTGCCACACCGGAGACGGCGTCACCATTAGGGACCACGCCGGATATTTGTCTAGTTACATCGACACCCCAGTCATCGTCGCAGGTTTCATAGCTACAGGAAGTCAACGACTCGGAATTTAGTTCACCGGACCAAGCCAAATCCTCCTGTGATAACTCATACGAGGATTCTCTCATGGATTGTTCATCAAAATCATCGTGACATAAATCATCAGTCGACCGTGAAACATTGCTCCAAGTGTCAAATGGACGGTTGTACGGCTGCAGGGACTGGGTCGAGTTGCGGGACGTGGTTCTTGGGCGACGCCCAGAATTTGAATCGCACTCGAATAAGGTCATGCAACTCGCAGACTTTTGGATGGTCGCAGCATTTGTGCTTTTACTTCGATTTCTTCGTTTACCTGGAAGATAAGACAATTTAAGTCAAACATATGACGGCCAACAGGTGCATATATTACCATATATGGTAAATGTTAACACCGGATAATAACGTGATTGGTTGATTGAATACAATAAATTAAGTATGAAGTATATATGGACATGTTTGGTTAACAAATTGAAAATGTTATTTCCAGCATTTTAGGGGTATTTTTCAGAAAAACTTAATGGACTTCAGTTAAATATTTTACAACTGGGTACTACCGAGTTTAAGAAAGTTATCCTTGCGGAGTTCTTTAATCCGCTAAGACTTGGAACACGTCTGGGTATTACATTCACTACTTTAACAAACTAAGTATACGATCTACTGTCACATTACCACTGGAGGGGGAGATAACTGCAACCAAATGGGATGGGTCCCTCTATACTAACATATTAAGGTTATGATTCCCTTCCTATTTTCTGTATAAATCAGTGAATTTGGGACCTGCGTTGAAATAATAATAAATACTCCACATACACACAGACCAAGTGTGTTTGACTGTCACTACTCGAACAAAGTTCTTCAAGCCTGTTAGTTAACCCTTCAATAATATACATGAGAAAATTTCTCGATTCTGATTGGCTGAGAGCGGTGCAATTTCAAGGTAGAAAGGTAATACAGTAATTTACACTGAATTACCTTTCTTTTGGCACTGTACGACATTTTTCATGTACATTATTAACTGGTAATAGCATTGTTTCTCGTGCAATTTGAAAAAAAACACGCACTCGTGTATTTTTCAAAGATATCAAACTGTGCTCGTTCTACGGACTCATGCTATTTTGATAATCTTTGAAAAACTCACTCGTGCGTGCTTCTTCCAAATTGTTCACGAAACCATGGTATAACCTATACCAACGTCCAGTGTCCGATCTATCGGACACCAGAACCAGTGAGAGAACAGAGAAAAAATAAAAAGAGAACAAAGAACAAAAGAAAAAAGATCCAGGCGTTAAAGGGCTAAAAGCGATCAATCAAACGTACTTTTTCCGCGGCAAAGTTCCCAAATTTCGAGTTCATCTTGTCCATGGGCAAACGTACAGGGCGTCGTGAGACATGTTCTCCTCCGTTGAAAGTGCTTGCATTGCAGGTACTTCCCAGGTTTCACAGTCTCAGGTGGTTTTCTTGCCTCAAGCCAGTTGGTACTGTTTGCTTTTCTGTACATAAGTTTGAGCTCGCTTTCACAAGTGTGGCATTCCTTCGTTTGTGATTTAACGGCCCGAGGGGAGCAGCATTTTGGGCAAAAACGCCTCACCACAGAACCACTGCTGAGATGTTCGTCCATATGAGTTGGCATCTCGTTCATTGAAAGTTTACTTCGGGTTGACGGCAGTTGCGGACCAGTAGAGCTTTTTGATTTTGGCTGTTGCGACCTCACAACTAAGGAAAATGCTGAGTTATTATATGTTATACCAGAATATTTTTTATCTCAAAAAGGACGTTTTTTATGCACTTATTATACAAAACTGTAAAAATACAATAATATTTCGTGACCGCACTATACCTTTGTCATTCTCGTTTTTTGGAGTAGGCATGGAACTCTGTGATTTCTTACATTGTGTCACTTCAAGCGCTACAGACGAGAAATATTTTAAGCAAGTCTGGTATCGCGTTCCTTCGTTTCCCATCGTTAATCACAACAGAATAAACAACCAACTTAATGTTAAGAAACAGAAAAACGATGTTTACTTTCGCAACGATTTGGGAGATTCCTCCAAATATCAGGAGTAGTCACACCAACGTTCCAACCGAAATCTGGCTTCCAAAACTTAGAAAGTCACCCGGATCAAGTACTCAGACTTCTACGCCAGACCCATATCTTCCCAGGGTATACTCCCACGTACCAAGTATTTAAGCAAGCACGTATCCTGTTTAACCACGCCTGATAATGGGACAAGCATCTCCCGAAACGTTGCGACAGTAAACAACTACTGGTTCAAGAAACAATAAAGCTTAAAATTTCTATATGAAGTACTTCAATGAGTATTCTAATTATTTAAGTCAGACGTTTCTTTCTTTCCTAAACTTAAAGAAAACATTTTCATAGTGGTCGTGGCACGACGTAAGGCCTCACAGGATAGTTAAGGTTCGCTCAAGATGTTAAGTCCTTTTTTACACTAGTGACCAGCAACTAGCCCTAACTAACTACAACAACAATGATAATGCTCTAAAAGATGAATACCTGCAATTACGTCGAACCTGGAGGATGCTGGAGGTGACGCCGTCTTTTCAGCAGATTGCTAGGGATAAAATACAGCAAAACGGGTATACATATACAGACAGACAGAAAAACATGCATGCACGCATATATATATATATATATATATATATATATATATATATACACATGATGAAAAGTTTGTTCTCAAGCTTTTATCTCAGAAAATTTCTGAGCTCGCCAACGGGAATCGAACCCGTGTCTCCCGATTGCCGGTACGGTTGTTTTACCACTAGACTATAGGGTCTCAGGCGGCAAGCATGATGTTAATTAGAGACCTGGTTCGTAATGTTGATATGCCTCTTTCGTACTTGAAAGCTGAACATACCTGTAATGTGGTATTATGTATAAGTAAATTTCATCTTACTAAGTGTAGATGTTTGTAAGCTTGGATATATGTATGATGAAAAGTTTGTTCTCAAGCTTTTATCTCAGTCTATAGTCTGAGACCCTATAGTCTAGTGGTAAAACAACCGTACCGGCAATCGGGAGACACGGGTTCGATTCCCGTTGGGGAGCTTAGAAATTTTCTGAGATAAAAGCTTGAGAACAAACTTTTCATCATACATATATCCAAGCTTACAAACATCTACACTTAGTAAGATGAAATTTACTTATATATATATATATATATATATGCCAAAATAAACCAAAACAAGGGATGGCTTTGGCATTAAGAGTGCTCGATACTTCAAAAAGTATTTGTATATTTATATATATATTTATAGATACGTAGATAAATAGATGACAGACAGAGAGACGGCCGGATGGATGGATGAATGGGTGGATGGGTGAATGGATGGATGGATGAAAGAGATCAGAAAAGAGAGAAAAAATGGATTAAATATAATCTTAATTGGAACTCTCAAACTATTTTCAGGGTAAAGATTCATACATTTGTCTCTTGTTTTCTCTTCCTCTCCTTATCTTTCTCTTTCTTTTTTTCATCTTCTTCTTGCTTTTTCTTGGCATCCTTAATTGCTTCTTCAATTTTCTATTAAAACGACATCAGCAATACTACTAAATTGTACATTTCAACCGGCAATCCGCATAACTCGGTAGCCGAATCACTCCCCTCCATAAAAACGGGCCCTTAATGATTACAACGTTCTTATTCACCTTTCTAAATTCGTGTTGATCTTGCGGTATTAATACCTCCCTCGCATTCCTTTAATCTTTTCACTAAATTTACCTTTTGTCTCGCAAGTTGCTCTTTCTTCTTTTCCTTTGATGATTTTTCAACCTAAACTCAAGTAAAATTACACGATCTAAGAAATCGTTATTCGAAAGCTTACTAAACACAAAATTACGTCAACTCTTGGTGATTCTTTCTATTCTCCGACTTGTCGAACATTTTTGAAACGAAGGCACGTGTACTGAAAACGTTCGCCGGGCTTTTCAACTGAACATCATCAAATTTTCATTGTATGTCTTCCCTACTGGTATAAATCTTCCAACCGCAGGTTTGGGATAATAAACTTAGGTATCTTCCTTACAAAAAGTTCACATGCAATTTTACACATTAAAATATTTCATATGTGAATGTTCCATTTCATATGTAAAATACATGTTTCGAACACCAGGATTTAACATGTGAAATTTTGGACAAGTTTATTTCACACTTGAATGAGGTACTTGATATGTGAAAATGTTCCCATTTCATATGTGAAATGAAAATTTCTTACGTGAAAGTCTTTCAATTCCATGTTTTTCAAATGTGAAATGACGTTAAATTTTGAATAGCAAAAGCACATTAATAAGGTAACCTGCCGAGAACGAGCGTCATACGGGATATCCAGAAATAGAAAATTTCGTATGAAAACTGATAGCAAATATTGGAGAATGTGGCGAATTTCAATCTTTCCAAATATGTTTGCATCAGCAGAGAGGTAAATAGACTAAAACTGAAGAAAAACTGTTTGAGAAGGTTTCCAAAACAAGGAAAAAATACATCTTCGATGTATTAGATTATCGCAAAGGTAACGAGATCTTTTTAGTACGATAATCATTCGAAAAAAACGCCCAGTGCGGGCAATTTTTTTGACAACTTACTTTTGGAACCGCCGGGTTTTGGCCAATTAAGCCCCCTTTTTTGACCTTTTCCCGTTTCGCAGCTTGCTTCAATTTCTGTAAAAAATTCAACTAAGGTTGGTTAAAACGCCAGAGATGGCGGAAACTCCTACCAGGAACTTAGACGGAGGAGGGCAGGGAAAAAACGGGGAGAGAAGGGATAGGGAAAGTGAGGAGTATGAGGCTGTGGATGATGGAGTAAAGATGAAAAGAGGGAGGAGATGAAGGGATTGGATGATGGAGGGGAAATTTGGGAACAGAAGGAGAAGAAAGGATATAGGAGGATGAGGGAAAGTGTACTCGATGTGGAAAAGAGTGAGACGTCAGAGAAACGAGTAGGTAGAAAGACAAGAAAGGGAAGAAATTAAGATAAGACAGAAATAAGGAAGAGAGAAAATAGACGTGGTAAAAGGGACGCCTGAGTGAAGGAAGTAGGTTATGGGAATGAAATGATGAGAGAAGAAAGAGGTTAAAGAAATGAAAGAGGGAAATTTAAAGGAAGAGGGATTAGAGGGTAGAGAAAGAAGAGAAGCTAATATGAATGAGATAAATAAATGTAATCTACAGGCACAGTGAGCATGACTCAGTTACGAGATTCACGTCGCTATAATCACGGTGTTAGCCTTTTATCTGCAGTTCAAGTAGCTTATTCACCGCAAATATAAATCCTTAAAAATTCTGAGTCCTTCATGACACTACATATCTTACTGGTCGTTAGACTACGTCAGTATCTGAGAAATTGAAAAATCCCACAGACATCCGTACTCCAGGCTAATTGATCATGTGTTGTGGTGACACATCTGTTTACATAAAAGTTATGTTGCTAATGAAAGATTGGTACATAAGCGGCGGCGACTGTCATACAGATCTTACCCTTTCTTCTTTCATCTTCCTCTCCTTCTCTTTCTCTTCGTTTTCGAGTGCTTTCTCTTCAAGCCTTTTTTCTATCTTTTTTATTCTCCTTTGTGCGCCGACGTTCTATAATATACAAGTTCAGAAATGCAAACTAAATACAACTAATACAAAAGAAGATGAAACAACGCCAACCACATATGGCTAGTTCTTCTCAAGGAAAAAAAAATTACAAAATTTTCTGGCTAGCTATGTCTGAAAGTCAAAATGTGCAGTGTCAATCTTCTTTTTCAGCTTACGTTTGTTTGTTGGTCCCTAGGTTACATGACATCCATCTGTACGTATTCCGTACAAATGAACCAACTTTACGCAAATATACAAATCATAATCTTACCATTGGGGACTTTTCCAGTATTCTACAAGCGATTTTCAAGGCTTCATTCAACTCGTCAGCTGCCATCAATATGTCGACCATTTTTATCATGTCATCCTCTTGAAGAGGAACGTGAGCTTTTTCACTGCAACGAATTCCTGAAGATTTCATAAATAAGAACAGGAATTTTTTTTCGCAATTAACACTGCGAAAATCAACAGGAATATCACAGAGAAAAAAAAGCAATATCTGATGCTGTTTGATACTTATTAACAAGGTTCCGTCCATGCAATCCAGCTCGAATATTATAGGTTTCATTGCAAAGTATTTCAGGGACCAAGATGACCCCGCAGGAGAGGTTCTACTCACGTAGCCACAGATGAAACAAAAGTTTTACGTTGTCAGTTTATTTGGTTTTAATATGTGACAGTAGAAAAGAAATAACCTTAGTCTTGGTTTACTTATCGTAAAATTGCAATATTGGTTCAGGCAGACAATTTGGGGGTGGAACTGTATGACCACAGATATTTTGACATTAGTGTTGTCTGAACAATATTATAAAGTTCAGAAAAGGACCATCCAAGCTGCTTTGGTGAGAGATTCTATCATAAAATTTTCCGGAGTGATATTTTCGTGGGTTTTAAGTTGAATTTGCCACCTCATCTCCAGTTGAAAATATTATCTAGAAAATTGTTTAATCTAGAAAAGCTTCGATTCACTTATTTTCATCGGAGTTGTAGTACCTTTGAGACAGTTTTTCTTTGCTTCATTAACTTGTCCCTGAAACGAGGAAATACACACTTTTTATATTTACTGAAAAGAACGAGGCTGGCTAAACTTCCCAGTGATCTAAGATTATCACTTGGTTCTCGCCGCGCCTTTGAACCCTGCCAAGTGGCGGGCAGGCTCAGTCACTAATTCTCCAGAAAAAGATGACCCGAGGTTTCTTATCCCTAGGGATGAGTAATCCCGTAAATAAACCATAACTAATCCTAATCCAAACTCTAACCTTCACCGGAACTCTAACATCTAACTCTCATCAACACTAGGCAACCATACTGAACATAAACACGACAACAAAAACACTTACCATACGATGGTGACATTCAGCAACCTTCACAAGACATATCGGGGTTCCAGGAAACAGATATACAGCTTCTTTGTAGAACCTTAACCCCACCTCAACATTTCCTTTTCCAAGAAAATCGTCTCCCATCCTCAGCAACAGACTGATCAGTTGGCTGTCGTATCCCATCATCCACCACTAGAACACACGTTAAAAATACACTACAGGTTCAGACGTCGTTTGGATTTTCCAGATATTTTTGCCAGTTCTTCAGTGAAGCAAAATAGCACGCAAAGTGTGGATTATTGAATGTTTAATCGAGAACTTACCTCAAGGGTAGCCAAGTTATCTTTGATCAAATGACGACATTGATTAAAATGCCACATTACCAATGGATTTAGTGGTCGCTATAAAACAGAAGCAAAACATCGTGTATAACAAATTGATTCTCGGGCAGGCAATAAGTTACTTATCGCAGCCAGGTCAACATCTCCGTCACCGTTAACGCTATCGTAATCTTAAATACTTTGAAGCAGTGGCGTTGCCACGGTTAATTTATTGGGGGGGGGCAAAATTGAGGCATACCCTGCGTTTTTACAGCTTTTTAATGAAATTTATCCAGTGCGCATTTTCATACAAAATTCGTTGATCAAAGTGGCAATTTACGAAATTTATGGTATGAAATGGGGAGCCAGCGTCCTCCGGATTTACGTTTGGGGGCCATGGAGCTCTGGGTCCCCTTCGCGACGCCTATGCTTTGAAGGGTATGTAACCAGAGAAAAAAAGGAAAGGAATTGTTGAATCGTTGAAATATGGCTCCGACTCAAGGGACCATTAGTTGTTAAGTTTGTATCATCAGCAAACATAGTAGTTGTGGACTTCAGTAGTTTGGAAAATCATCAATTTACATAAGAAATAACAGGGGTCCCAGACTTGAGCCTTGTGGAACATCACAGAGAATGACTGTTTTGTTTAGAGATCCTGTGGCCAACTTTCCACATTTGACTATGTCTTAGATAAGCCAAAAACAAATCTTCTTAGAAAAAGTATTAGTTATTCAGGTGCAAGAACGTGGAATGAGTTACCAAGATCTTTTAATACTAGCAACATCTCCCTGGGGCAGTTCAGATTTTAGTTCACCAATTTTCAGCGTAAAAATCGCTGTCTTACTTAGACACAGATAATCGAAGAATCGTGTGGCCGATTGCTTGCTCCTTTTCTTTTTTTTCATGACAATTCGTCGCCAACCCGATTAAGTCAACTGTTTAGTCATCTTCCAATAACATCGCCAGCAATCAAATGACTCAAAATCATACCATGATTGTCATCAACACGTCAAGAAAACGCTGACTAAGAACAAACTTGCAGCATATTTCACCAATGCGCGGACGAGAACTGCACATGTCGCTGAAATAAGCCAACATCAAGATGGCCAACATCGTAACATTTATGAACATGCTACCTCAGGAGATGTTGACTGTTGGCTCAACAAATGTCGAACAGTGAAAATGGGCCTTAACCATTGCCAGAATAAACAGAAATACAGCGATCCTGAAACTAATGTTCATAAAACGAATGTTTCACGGAAGACTAAACAAGGAGTCAGCTAGAGGAAAGATCTTCTACAATATCGGACAATCATACCTGCTCTGACTGGGCAACAAGGCCCTCAATATAACCACGAATAAGGCTTTCATGGGACATCATTTTTAGTCTCCTAGAATTAGTATACCCGCGCTTTTATTCCATGAAACCTGTAACACGAGAATAATAAATTTCAATTCGTCAGTTGGCATAACATATTTTACGAAAAAATGGAAGAAGCGTAGCCAGGATTAATCATCACGAAGAAAATTTACAACACGTTCTCTGACCAAAGAATTTATTGTTACGAGCTTTCGGTTGCCAGACTGCAACATTCAACCGGCAAACAAAAAGTGAAACGAGATGAAATGACGGGTCTAATATATAATTCGTCTCGTTTCACTTTTTGTTTACCCGTTGAAGGTTTCGGTCTGGCAACAGAAAGTTCGTAATAATAAATTCTTTGCTCAGAGAACGTGTTCTAATTTTTCTTCGTGATAACATATTTTAGTTCGTTTAAACTTCAAATCGCTTTCAGGGTGGTTAATACACAAAATTATGCAGCGTTTTACTAACGGATGCGGTAGATTTAGGGGTTGAAGTATCGAGGATATTTGAGACAGTCAAGGCAGTAGGTATCTGGCCGGGAAATGAGAGCTCAACTCATTATAAATTAAATTCCTAAATTATAGGCGTAAGATGTCCTTATGAGTTATGCATGAGCGGTAATTTTTGACAACTTTAACTTTACTGAAATATAAAACAAACTTCCACAAAGTCCCATTAGATTAGCTACGGCATTAAAAGAAAGACAAGAAATTGGATGACCAAAAATACAAATTTTGCCTGATCACTTCGTGAGCTGGTGAACGACAATGGTCATAAAGATCAACGAGTTTCTTTGCAGTAATCATCGTCCATGTATCCTCAGTGTTCTCTATCATTACTTGACAGTTTCACTAAAGCTGTTCAACTGTGGCAATGTCTAATATGAACTCCCAATTCTCCAACCTATCCCCCGACAAAGAGAGGCTTCTAATGTCACTTCTGCGACACTTCTGCTGACTCGTCAAGAAAAAATATGGCTCGATGTAACGATTTAAGTTTAACACCGCTTTCATGGTCACACAGCCCTTTCTTATCCGAGATGAAATTGAGACTAAAGACACAAATCAACCTTCGTTGACGGATCTTGTTTGAATTGTTTCAGCAGTATACCGGCAAAGAAAGGGACTGACACAATTGCCAATACCCGGATTGATCACCGAGCATTTAGAAGGCCTGGGACTAGACTATAGTAGACGGAGAAAGCCTGCTTCCGCTTGGAAGCTCGTCCGTCAAAACAATGGAAGAGTTTTCTTGGAAGAGAAAGTCCTTAAACGTTAGAAAAATTGACACGTTTTCCGACTGTTATCAACGATTACACTCCCTTATTCCTAAGTAAAATACTTAAATTCATACGACATTAGCTCCGTAGTTGCAGGCTTAACCACCTAAACTAAAAACATGAAATAGAAATCTTTGTCGCAGTAGGTAAAAAATATTACAGCGATGACGATGAACCGGCATAAACACGTCCTTGGTGATTAAGAAGTGTGCCCCAATTTTCTAAATGTAAGCAATTTTCCGAGGATTTCCTATGCTCGACGCAACCTTAGTTTCAATTTTTATGGACGCATCTTTCAATGAAACCCAAAAATTTAGAGCCTTTTACGGTGTAAATAAATACATTTCGGGGCATTGTTATTAAATCGAGAAGCTTTGAAAGCCTACTGTACTATGAGAAATTCAGAGTTTTTGGTTTTTAATACAGATTTGCTGTATTTAAAAAAAGCTTATGAATCTTCAGGTAGGGACTGACATCATGGTTTGACTTTGCTTAAATTTTGATTGTGGATACGTTGAGAAATGAGAAGACGGAAGTACCTCTCCGAAGCAATGAAGTACGAATTTGAAAATGCAGATTGGCATCGCTACGTGATAGTGCTTTCTCTGTTTCATGAAAAATCTGCCTTTCCCTCACAGTAGACAAGTTACCAACGACGGCTGCTGAAGCTGAAATGTCAATGCTGGAAGATAAACTGTATTGGTAGCCATTTATAAATATACAGTCCAAAATTACGACACCGAGTAAAATGAAACATATAAAATTTAAACTTACTGTTTTATGGGTAACAGTCGCGCTCGACAATCCAACTATGAAAGTTCCTCTCAGTGCATTGCTGTTTTATGGCAACGTCAACATTCTAATGATTTTCGTCTGTTAGGATTTCAAGAAACTCGCACGCTTGCAGTGGTGACGTAGTACTCCGTCCAAACTTTAAACTGCTCCAGGGGCAATATACCCCAGGTGCACTACACATAAAAACCTGACAAGCTTTAACTTGGTTCTGACGAACAAGCAATAACAGGTCTCATCGCCGTTGTCATCAGGAAAACATCTCACAGATGGCGCTCAGACGAACTAGGAAGAAAAGCGACAGTCACTCTGAAACGTCAAAACTAATTAGTTGCATAAAATTCAAGTCTTGATTGTTTCAAGGAACCGGCATAAATTTATTCTTTGTTTATATTAGTCGAAATACTAAAACAAAGACCTCCTGTTGATTTTGAGTTCTTGCACTAGCAATTCTATCCACTATGGTGATTCTTACGTTCTATTTATACAGTTATCTCCAGTTCTAAAGCAACCATTTTAACAGAATTTTGAGAATTACGCCAGTTGCTTCGTTTACTTAAGAGCTGAGAATTTTCAGGATTTTTAGACCGATTTCGTCTCAGTTCTATCACCCTCCTCTCTCTTAATGCTTTCAATTGCCACTTCTTAATGAATAATGATGAAATTGAACAAGACTTTAAGGATTGCCCAATCATAGCCAATGTTACCCAAGAAAGCCAAAAGCTGAGGTGGACAACATTGATCGACATCCACGTAACATACTTTTGCGTATCTATCAATACTATTACTAATGACAGTCAGATGATATATTTTGGACCGACACGTGACATCAGAACGATTGTGCATTCAACCTTAGCTCAGGAGTTTCGTGCCGTGAGTAAGAAGGATTTGTATTGAGTGCACAATTATTATAATCGAATGTGCAACAACAGTTGTCACTTCACAAGTGTAGGTCACAAAAGATGGACATTGGCACAAAGAGCAGGAAACCGCATGGAGTCGGTTTGGCTAGATTATTGGTATAATCGTTCAAATTTTCGTGAATTGTTTTACAGACTGGCCTCAATGTGGCAACGTTAATGCAGAAGAAATGGAATAAAGCAACCTTACAACTTCTTCAGATATTTCAGGTTCTGGGGAACATTATAATATATTCCAGCACTTCATTTAAAAAATATATTGAAATCAAAACTTTGAAAAATATGTTTGACGCGCCTCTATTTTTCAAATTGCAGAAATCTCGTAGTTGCGGGCTCTAGGATAAACTCCGATTTGGGAAGTTTTCACTGAGGCCCAGTTCCCACGTCGAACTTTTTATGCGCCGAATCCAATGTTAATGAGCCATTAACAATGTGCAAGTCAAACTGATTTGCATTTGATTTGGCACATGAAAAGTTCAACGTTTGAACTGGGCGTAAGATGAATTATACTTTCCGGGTTCGTTGTTCGAAGAAGGTTAACGCTAATTCAGGATTACCAATTAATTGATAATTTTAGGTTAGCTCATTTCACTGGTCTGTCAAGTCCAAATTTCACCTTTTTGAATCCACCCAAAAAATTTAAACTTACTTCAAGTAGACGACATTATACACGAGGTACGCAAGGACAAAGTCACGAGTGGAAGGACTTGTTTCACTGGCCGCAAACTAAAATTTAAAATTTTTATGTTGATTGGATGAAAAAGACTTTCGGAATGCCTACCCTACGGTTTGTGAGAAAAAATCCCAACTGTCCGCTGTGGTATACTCAGAACCAGTGGCGGATTAAAACATTCGTGGACCCTATAGATCCCAGCTAGATTCGCTCTCTTTTTAGGACTTCGGCTTTAAACGTCGTGGATAAGATTTTTATAGCTATATTGAATGTGAACAGCAATTACATAAATGAATCGGTAAAGTTATATAAGACGTCAAGAACAGTCTTAACAAGCAAAACAGTTCTACGGTAGTAGTCTGCCCCTAGTAACACGTACATTAGTGAATATTAGTAATATTACCCATAGGGAGGTCGGATTACAGCATAATGATGTTCATTCTACAGTTTTATTATGTGTATTTTTTTTATGGCAAAAGAACTAATTATATCATTAACTGGGATCGAACACATCAATTCCGATTCTATAGATAGGAGTGAGGGTGGCAACAAACACGACTGACCCATGGTAGAGCTCTACTAGTCCTTGATACGTATCATTACGGAGCAAGATAAGTGAAGGAAAATGATCATGCGGAAAATGTAAATTTCATGCATTATGCATTTTCAGTTCATAATACATCTTACGTGTTTATGGATCAATTTCACGGTAGGCCAAATAGCCAGTTCCCATCATCAAGAGGGAAAAAACAAGAAAGCCAATATGGCCGCCAGATGAATCGATCAGTGTATTCACGGCTCACCTACGCAGTTTGTTCAGTCTCATTCCTTTCAACATGTTTCTGCATATTTTTGTTAGGTTCTTTGTTTAAAAACATTTACATATATATATATTTATATATACATATATGTATATATATATATATATATATATATATATATATATACATATATATTAGCATAATAATAATGAAATACTTAGCTCTTTCGATGAAGGGGAGTTCTCCCTTTGACGAGTAAAATCGTCTGGCGTTAGCCAGAGTAAAATAATAGAAGATTAGAATTAATAATAATTAATAGCAGAAAAAAAAATATTAAGAATTCAGTGAATGAATCGATCAGTGTTAGTCACGGCTCACCTACGCAGTTTTTTCAGTCTCATTCCTTTTAACATGTTTGTGCATTTTTTTGTTAGGTTCTTTGTTTAAAAACATTTACATATATATATATATATATATATATATATATATAGATATAAACATATGAAATAAATAAGCTTGAAATTCTGGGTTGTTACTCAGAGTTTCACGTCTCTTTGGACGATCATCAGACAACTGTCTGATCGTCTAAAGAGACGTGAAACTCTGAGTAACAACCCAGAATTTTAAGCTTATTTATTTCATATATCTGCTCTATCTTACAAGATATTGAGCACTCTACATAAAGTCAATATAGAAACTGATTGTATTGTAAATATAAATATATATATATATATATATATATATATATTTATAATGATCGCCTAAGCGCGTGAAACTCGGAGTAGCGACAGCAAACAAAAATTTGCCTTTGTTTTGCGTTTATATATATATATATATATATATATATATATATATTAGCATAATGATAATGAAATACTTAACTCTTTCGAGGAAGGGGACTTCTCCCTTTGACGAGTAAAATCGTCTGGCGTTAGCCAGAGTAAAATAATAGAAGAACAGAATTAATAATAGTTAATAGCAGAAAGAACAGAATTAAGAATTCAGTCATTTAGATGTATTATTTGACCGTCGATCAAAAGTAAGGCGTCCTGGTTTCGTCAAAGTTTGAAAAATCGCAAAAGGTAATGCTTAGTTATTTGGAAATCAGTCTTTCTTTTGTATTTCTCTCGGAAACACATTATGAATTCTTTCATTCCTTTGAACTCTGTTTGAATACTCTTAAGCCGGAGACACACTGTCGCTGTCGCCGTGTCGCTCGAGCTCAGCGACACGTTTGCCCAGCGACAAGTTTGCCCAGCGACAAGTTTGCCCAGCGACACGTCATTGTGTTCAAGGTAAGAAATAAAATCTGAATCTATTTTCTTATTGATACAGGTGAATTAGACTCGAGCATCGTCTCGATAACAATATACTGTTTCACTTAGTACATGAAATAAAGACCAAAATGAAGAACCTGAGAGACACATATGGAAGATGTAAGAAAAAGAACGTTGCGGCCATTAAATCTCGAGCTCCGACGTCTTCGACGCCAACCTGGGAGTTCTGGAGCCAATTGATGTGGCTTGACGATTACAGAAAGAGAAGAAAGTGAGTAAATGATTCTCTTTTATTGGGTTTTATACACCTCGCACTTCCATAATTAAACTGGAGTTTGATTATAATGTCTGACTTCTTGTAGAACAGTGACGAATATTTCAACCAGTTCTCTCGAAGTCGAAGAGGAAAGTTCTCCATCGCCTGCAAGTGACAGGTCTGAAAGACTTGTAAGTTTGGAAGAAAATATTGATCTTGAAGCACACTCGTCAAATTGCGAGCTGTACAAGGGAAGCCCAGTTTCAACTGTGACTCCCACCACTCCAGCCAGATCAAACGAATTTTCCAAGAAGAGAAAAGTTCATGAAATAACCCCCTACCAATCAAAATTGTTTGGATGTTCAGAAGCACTACAAAAGTCTGCAACTGAAGAGCCCAGGCAGCAGGATGCTAATGATGAATATGACTATTTTGGGAAAAGTGTTGCTGAACAGATAAGGAAACTTCCCACTGCATTTGCACTGGCCTTGTCGCCTTGTGGCTATGGCTTTTGACAATGTGTCTCACTATTTGTCGCCTGTCACCGATCGCCTTGTCGCTGAACTCCAGCGACACGGCGACACCGATAGTGTGTCTCCGGCTTTATAGTCTTTACTTGTAGTAGTTTACCCCGGTCAAAACGTATGTAAGACTTGCAAGCTATAAAGAACGAATCCCTCAAGGATAAATGTGTCTGTTACTTAGTAAATAAAAAATAAAAAATAAAACATAACCACATAGACAAACATCTTCGTAGGCTCCTGGCCTTCGTAGGCCCTAGGCACGTGCCTATAGTGCCTAGTGGTTAATCCGCCACTGCTCAGAATTTTACTGCTTTTTGAACAACTTGGGTTGGGACGGAGTTTTTTCAGCTTCCCGTTTGGCCTAACAGTAGACAGAGGAACGATCCATTTCTTATTTCTCAGCTAAAATATAGTATTGTATTTTTATGAGCAAACTTCTGATAATGACTAAAATCAGAGTATGGAATACAATTTTAGCTAGGCTTAATAAAATTGTTGCAAGAGGGAAGAAACTTGAATAAATTATAACACTAAATTTTAACACTTACTATTAATTCATTTCGAGACAAAAATTAGCTGTGATTAGAATATATTTGTTGAACGACGTTTCGATATCATCGAGATAACATTTTCAAGTTTGAAATAACAAATGTTTACAAGTTGGTGATTATATATATATATATATATATATATATATATAATAGGAGCTATTAAATATACTCTTACTGATTGCTAATTTGTGTCTTGAAATGTCTTACAAAGAATTTTCTGCCACTATTTCGTCAAACTAAATATACATTCAAATTAAATAGAAATGCCGCACGAAATATGTAAGTTCAAGTTCAATCAATGTCATTATTCCATCATTCTTGGAATGTTATGTTAATGTTTGATCTGGTATTCACTTTATTTCCAAGAATTTCTTTTCATGTGTAGTTCACTGTGTGCGAACGTCAGTCCGATTGTTGATAAGACCCGAGTCCCCCCGAGCTCTTAACATGTTTCCAGTCGGAAACTCAACGTTACTTATCTGGGAAGCGTAGGTTGTTTTCTCAGATTTCTGTTTTTCCAGAAGTTGCCGAAGTTTGAGGAATTCTTGAAGAAGTTGAGAGTATGCCTAAAACGAATGAAAACAATCAAAATATCAAGAACGTTGAAGGAGAAAGGGAAAAAGAAATAAAAAAAGAAAAGAAAGAAAGAAAGAAAAACAGAAAGAGATGAAGAAAGAAAGGAAGAGAGAAAGAGACATAGAAAAAAAGAAAGAAAGAAAGAGAGGAAGAAAGAAAGAAAGAAATAAAAAAAGAAAATGAGAAAGAAAGGGGGAAGGAAGGAAAGAACAAGACAAAGAAAGTGGGAAAGAAGGAAAGAAACAGAAAAATGAAGGACAGAAAAAATGGTTAAAATAGCAAAAAGAGCACTATTATTTGATTCAATAAGGATTAAAAAGTGTATTTAATTCTACTGCTCAAAATATTTCAAAATCCTGTTTAAGTTTTTTGGGGTCAGACCATCTGCTTCAACTTGTAACTAAACAAATGAATTTTACATCAGATTTATACCTGAAAGCATTCTTGCTTTGTATTAAAATCATGAGTTTTAGGTATAAAAGAAGTGTTCTGTGATTCACTTTTGGGAAGAGTTTCTTCCACCTCACCAGTCTGTTTACCATTTTCTTGTAGTGGTGCTAACAATCCAGCACTAACAAACAAATGGTGTCGTTGTTTGTGATAGCCCTGTATGGTAAGTTCTTCATGATACAAACTCTCTTCGATATCTTCCCATTCCTTTTGTGCTTTTGAGGACAACATTGGGTAGACTTTTAAAAAAGAAAATTGAGAAGTGGTTAAGTGCAATGTATAGTGTCTTGTGAAATTTAATGTAGAATAAAAAGCAGAGCATAGATCACCAAGAATTTTGCAGTAGAAGTACAGTGAAGTAAACTGCAGTGTGCAGCAGTAAATACAGTGGTACAGTGCAGTGCAAGAACTGCATAGTATGGTGATGTATTATATGGTGACGTATTGTATAATGTAAACAGGAGTGCAATTAGTGTGGGCAGGGTTGGGGAGTCACGACCCTTGTCCTTTTTGTGGGAAACCTTATATGTGCCCTTTTAATGACAGCTTTTTATCCTCATTTCCCAAAGCTACATATAATTATTTACTGCATTCAAAATGATCAAAATCATCTCAATGGTGCCTTGACACTATCATCCAACCCCTGCTCTTCAAAATTCCTAGCTGCATCATTGTGCAAGGTGGTATAGTGTGGTGTAATGTTGTGCAGTGCAAGTGCAATATGTAGTATTGTGTGATGTTATATATGGTGCATGTGCAGCATGGTGTAATGTGTTTTTGTGTAAGGGCCTATTCACATGATTTTACTGTCACACATAATTATTTACTATGGCATACTGAATCATCACTTAAGAACAATTCTTGCTCATGAACTGTCTGTTAATATGAAGACTTTGATGACTGAAATGTATAAATCAGGATCAAAAATTGTATGTTCATAACAACTATACTATGTATATCAATCTCAATACAAGTGCATTTTACAGTAGTCTGGCACAATGTTCCGTGTAAGTGAAGTATAGTGCAGAACAGTATGGTTAGCTTTTAGTATTGCAGCACAGTGCAGTGTGCCAAAGTGTAGTTTGGTGAAGTGAAGAGAGCCATACTGACCTAATAAGGCATCAACTGGGCAAGCCAAAGGAGTTTCAAATGAGAACTCATATTTGCATGTATTGGGTTCTTTCACACTGACCAAATTATTGCTTTGCCCACACTTTAAAAATATCTGCCAAGAAAAATAAACCACTCAACATCTCTATTCAAGTTTCATCTTTACCATTAATTGTAAATTGAAATTACTTGTTGCCAAAAGTCTTTTTTTTCAAAATGATATGTAGAAGCCAAGCACTATAAGTAGACAACATACTAAAATCAACATACCAAATGTTGCTGCACTGGCATATAAATAACAAAATATGCATCAAACAAGCTACTGAATAACTTGGCTGTAGCAAACAATGAAAAAGTGATGGCAAAATCGAATGTCTGAATTACAAGGAGTTGTGAACAGGATTATTGTATCATCTAATGGTTTGACTACCCATAGGCCCTCCACATGATGCCACTTCCTTCAATAAAGTTCTTTTGGCCATTTCACACCTTCACATTACTGAATATCCTTGAGGATTGCAAAATTTGTCCAAAGAAGTTGTTGGTTCTATAGCAGGTAAACTCATTTACAACTAAAGTAATAAATCCTACTCCTTATAAATCTGAGCCATGACCCTCATTACAAAACTATCCTGGCTGATTAGAGCACACAGTCCAAACTGTGTCACTATACCCTATCAATGCATGATTTGACATTTTCCATTATTATGATCATCATTAATTACTCATGAAGAAAAATCAGAGAAAATTCATAAATAATCATTTGTTCAAAATTAAAACACACTCAGCCTAATTTACACAAACTTTTTCCTTTAATATGGCTAAAATGTCCAGACTGAGTCCCTAAAGTAGTCTGTAAATATGGTCATTTGGATCCATTCATGTCATAAGTAACACCTGTATACAACATTTACCTTCACACTAATAGGGGGATTCACTAAGGCTCACTTGAGTGCTTTGAGTGCTCAGGACATTGTATACATCACTTAATTTCTTCTAGCTATATTAATTTAACTTTGGAGTGCCAGATTCTTTAAAAGTTTTTAATGCAGGTCACTACTCTAAAAATGTAGGGGGCTAGCCACTGTGGTAGGTAGAGCCCTAAAGTGTAAACACATAAGGTAGAGCTCTTGAAGTCAAGCATTAGTTCATGCCTTTGATTTCTTTACAAAAGTCAATGATCTTATCTAGCATGGGTGACACAGAACTCTATCTTAAATTTATAAAATAACAGGAGACTGATCCTGCTGAGAAAGAGTTAATTGAGGTAGTCATAAAGGAGTTTAAGTAGCTCACTTTGGATTCCCGATGAATATTTCCTGGACATTCATCCCCATCTGTCATCATCATAGCTTGAAATGTGTTGTTCACTATTGACCATTCTTTCCAAATCCTAGAAAAGATTATCAGTTAAAATGCCCGAGTATGAATAGGAAGACTTAAAAGACAATTAACTATAATAGAAATCAGTAAATCAAGCTTCCTTGATTTTCTTTTTAGTTTCTGACAAACACCCAATTCAAAAGTCCCTGATATTCAAATTGTCCTTTGCACCTGGAGGACAATGTTGATATCAGAGACTGTTGAAATTCCAATTCCAATTTAAATTTAATATTTAAAATAGAATACTAAATTGGACATCATTCTTATATATGTGTAAGGTTGATGTCTTACCCTAGTATTCCTTGGAAGGCATTCCATCTCCACGTCTGTTCATATTGTGTGATATTATGGAATGGACATAGTTCATATGTGTATCTGTGAGCAGGATTATAATAGAATAAATCTTAGCAATGATAATTCACATGTAAGTCATCCTGCATTTTATATTTAGTCAGTTCATAGTTAAAACAATCTAACCTCCCCATGACACACTACAATTATCTACTCAAAAAACTAATTAAGTATTCGTGAGGAAAATAGAAAGGAAAATCATAGCCATGTTGTGTCTTTATATCTGATAAAAACACACTTTTCTTCTCCAATTTCCTTGGCTTAGAGTACATTAATTTTCAAACTTTCTTCATGAATTAGTATACTAAGGCTTTGTTTTTCAAGCTTTTCAAAACACTTGCAGTATGTGCTTTATCGGATCTAAAACACTTGGCTATCATCTTGTGTTTTATATCTGATAAAGCACTTCTGCTCATCTTTTAAACATTACTTAAAAAATTGAACTTGTTCTTACGAGTTGTCTGTCAATGAGAAACATTTTCCAAACAACTTCCTGAGATGATATGGACCTAAAAATACAAATAATGACAAATAAAATGAATGTCGGAGGAATGAACAGATGGATAGAAAAAAGGGATCAAAGGCAAGAAAATGAAAATAAGATGCATGCAAAATGATTGTAACAAGGATGGACAGCTGAATGAATGGATGTACAAAGAATGGAGATTCCTTACCTGAGAAGGGTGCTTGCTTTCTAAAAGGCTTGAGTGTTGGCTGAAAATATACACCAAATTGTGGCATAGTTATGTTTTTCCCTAATTTCAGGCACTTCTTCATTGGTCAATGCATTGTAAAAATACATGAAGTGAAACAAATTGTTGCCTGCTAAAATACAGGTAAGTGGTGGATACGCAACATTTTTTCACAAAGATTTGTAGAATGTTTCAACTCTCAGTTCTAACAATGTCATGAGTTTACAATATGAAAACTTAGTAAACTTCACTCAAATAAAGTCTATGTACAGAAACTGCAAAAAGCTCTAGTCTTGTATTAATATGTTTATTGTTTGAGAGCAACATGGTTATATTGCTTACTCACACAATCAAGTAACAAAATCATGATAGACTGAAGCTGTTTTTCCTGTTTTATTTATATGATACTATGGCAGCATGATACAATCTTGTTAACATTGCTCATAACAAACATTAGTTTTCCCAACTTTTCCACCATGTTTTTTGGGAGCTTTAAAAAAAATTCTTTACACTCACATGAGGGAAAAACAGGACTTATCACAAATCACTAAATGACAAGTTACTTCGTAAAACAGTGAGATTTCCTGAGTTCATCTTGGACAAAATTGAGATTTTAACAAATTAAATCTCAATGTTTTCCTGAGAACCAACAAGAAAGTGATAATAATGGTACTTTTATCACTACAGTAGATCATTTTAGACCACCAAACATACTCAACTAAAGGACAATGAAAAGTAATACAGTACCCTGGGTTGAATATTGTTGGACTGATGTGATTGTCTGTAGAAAAAACATCAGATTTAGAATAACAAAAATACATTAAAATAAAAAATATGGTTAGTCATTAAATTAACTTATCTCGTTTTGTTCAAGCCTTCATTAATTCTTACTCATGGAGGTATAAGTGACATTTGAAATAAATGTAAAGTCATCATGGAGCTATGAGGTCAGTACATGGTGGCTTGGTCCCAGAGGTGTAGGAAGCTAGTCAAAGTTAGGGGGGCTGGGAGCAAAGTTTAAGTTCAAGATGGGTATTTTTTGGGAAATGTTTACATAGACTTTATTGTTGACAATGCTGAGACAATGCTTACAGTTTTACACCTATAGTAAGGAATATAATAGAAGGTTGCTAATTTATTCATTACAAGACTAAATATAATTATAAAATGTCGTAGCTCTTTTAACCATTAATTTCAATGATGCTTAAACGTGGCCATACATTCATCAGTTTTAATGGTATCTGTGGGCAACTCTTGTGCGTGATAAAGTATGAACTATTGTTAATGCTATGCACAGTAGATTAGATTCTTAAATATTGTCTACTTTAATTTTGAAATGTAAGTACATGCAATGGTAAAAATTTAAAAAACACCTTGCATGTTGTTACCATATCTGTTTTTAAGGGGAGCTAAACAATATTGCAGCCCTCTAAATAAAAAATGTTAGGGGCAACAGCCCCTGTGCCCCCCCCTGCTTCCCACAGCACTGCTTGGTCCACATTGCACTTCATGCACTCCATGCCAGAGATCTCAAAAATGCTTTATACAGCAGATGTAGGCCTCAGCATTTCTCCAATGAAGAATTTACTAGTAATGCATCCCTGGGGGTTGGTGAATTGTCTTTAACCCTGAAACGCACAGTATCTGAAATATCAGACTCCATGAACAAAAGAATAAATGAAAGAACAAACATAAAATAAAGAACAAAAGTAAAAAAAGCTATGCATTAAAAAGTTAAAAAATGTATTTGCTTCTTTGCAAGAACTTCACCTGGCTTTCTATGTGCGTCAAATTTACCAGTTGCTCCAACGAGTAAATTTGACGTTTTCCAGTAATCCTAGTTTCATATAAGAATGTTAATGTATTCAGTCTTAATTATATATCCTTACAGTCCACCATAGTTCGCTGGTTCTTGAACAATCTTGACGGCTTTTTTCGTGGAAAAGCTACCGACCCAAACTAAAATAACAGAAAAATCTTTACTTTGCAGTCCATGTAGTTTCAATTTTGAAACCTTTCCCCAAATTCTAAAAATGAAATTAAAATATCAGGCAGTATTGGTGCAGCAATAGTATTTTGGGAGTATGTTTATCGATGAAAATAAATACTAAAGAAGCGATAAACAAGTACCTGACGAAAAGAGAAAAAGAAGAAAATTCCACATCATGTCAAAGGTATCGTTGAAATAGCTAAAACACCCCGAACACGGCAATAAAAGATCAAACAAGTCACAAATTGTTGAAATTTACAGACCATGAGCCATTTTTACCGCCTTTTTGAGTTATGTGCCTGCTGTCAGGCAGTTTGCGGCATATCTGTGAGGCTTGTTATTGGCTAAATTTTCGTCCAATTTCTTAAATTAGAAATACGCTCCTAATTACTCTTGACTTTAAAAAAATTATTTTAAAAAAATTGATAAAACAACTCAAAATTGTTTATCTCGTGGACATAGATCTACGGCTTTGGTAACACTACTTTAATATTTAATATGGACCGACCTGTCGAATCCAGGTCCTTACAACACGACCGAAACAAAAATGGCGAATAAAGGCAAGAAAAGAAAAACTTTCGACGTGCCTTCAATATCTGATCTAGAGGAAGTTATTGAAGTCACTCCTGTATTTAATAGGCTACAGAAAATACAGAATCAAGCAGCATTGACAAAAATATATCCTAAAAGTTCAACGACAGCAGTTTCCAAAGAGCTAAAACCATCAGATTATCGTGGAAATACAGAAAGTTCAATTTCACTCGCTTCTGACAAAAATTCGTGCCTCAAGTCAGTGAATAATGCAGAAATTGGCGACCAAACTGAATTATGTGAGAAAGAAAGACGAGACACTGTGCATGTTGGAAGAAATTTTATGGAAACTTTTGCTTTTATTGAGACAACTAAACATTATGAAGAACCAAAACCATCAAAGAGTGCGTCTAGTTTTACTGAAAGTGTGTAAGTGTGGTTATTACCATCATTGGTGCTCTTAAGTTCTCGACGTGATAAAATTACATCAATTCTATAAAATTCTTGTGGATGGGTCCCTCACTGGCCTGTAGAATAGTAAATCACTTCAAATACAGCATAGAAGTCACTCCAACCTACTTATGGGTACAAACTTACTTACCTACCATTAACTGACCTACCTAACTGCCAACCTGTTACATATCAACCTTCTACCTACCTAGTTTCTTGAGTACTCATTAACAACTAATGAAGATGGACACCCCTCTAACACAGACACCTCTTCAAACCAGGCATGTACTTGAGTCTGGCAATGTACAGTACACCTCTGAAGAAGACAGATCAGCTTGTCTCAGCAACCTTCTTTTGTCTAAACATGTTTTTCCTTCTTTTATGGGAAGTTCTACCCATCTGTGTCTGATGAGTTATTGATAATAAATTCAAAAACTGTCTGTTTTAAAGATTTTACATTTCAGGCAAATTTAGCTTAGTTGCACTGATGTGTTGTCATTAGATTTAGGCTAATCATACATGTACCCAGTCTTTAAAAAGTTTACAAAAACTAAATAAAACTGGGAAATATTTTGTAAGGCCATCACAGGATAAATTTTATAAACAAGTTACATACAATTTATTTTCTAGATCTTGTGATTCAAACTCTGGACAAGATTTGCCAGTAAAACCATCAAAACCAAATGCAATAATTGTCAATCCAAGACAGGTAGGTGAAAAAGTCATACAGTTGATTAAAAGTAGCTGAGAAGACTCACAAAGTGTCTATACCATTGATGGTCAAAAAGGAGGAATCAAATATCTGGGGTTTTTCATCCAAAAGCCTTTATCTGAAGCACTTCTTAGTACTAAAAATTACTTTATATAATGGAAAAATCTTCCTACCAAGTTCTCAAAAGAACTTCTAAGAAAACAATTTAAATTAAATGGAATCTTCAAAATTATAGTGACTAAAATCACATGGTTCCTTGCCTGCTCTGCTGCTCATGTTTTAAATATTAATTAAATACAGTTTAAGTGTTGCTTTAAACCATAGTACAAGTCCATATTGGTAGCACTTTCAAACTTTCTGGAGTAGGAACTAACAAGAGCTTCTGTTTACCAGAAAGGAAATCCAGTCCTGAAGTTCTTCCGGAATGTTCCTTGGGAATATGGAGATATTATTCCTGATTATGTCATGGGACCAAGAATGTGTGCATTATTTTTGAGGTGGCAAGTGATAAAGTTATTTTGATAGAATGTCAGGGCTGTATGAGATTAAAATGGGCTTCCATTAGCTATCCATTGACACTGAAACAGACAAAAGGAAAATCAATGCAAGATATAGCCATTTTCAGGCAACACATCACACTTGTACAAGAAAACTACAGAGTTTTGACTACTCTCATCATTTGTCTCCTGGGCCCTTACTATTATTAAATGCCCCAGGACATCTGTATGGTAAAAAGACTGAGATAAACAAAACTCTCTGGGCAGCAATGGATCTCTTTAATTTGGCTCAGTGTTCAGCTACTTCAAATTAATGCTATGGTAGTTGCCAAAAGTATTTGAAGTACTTTCCAAATCAATTTCTTCCCTCAAGTGTTGACAGAAAAGGAAAAAGTGCCAACTCAAGGCAATGGATTTGTGATCTGAAGAGGATAAACATTAAGCGAAAGTAAAAGGGTCCATAATGATTTAACTTTTCCTGCTTTATTAATTTTTTGTTCATTTTACTGCTTGAAATACTCTCTGTTTTGCTGCCTGTTTATTTAGCATACGGTATCACAATTTTAACCCTAATTATATCCATGAAAGGCTGAAGCAACTGGGAAATCGTTATGAGTTGAGAGTCCTGCTAGTTCAAGTAGATATTGTAAGTTTCTTTGGACAAAGTCATTGATAAGTTGCCATAACAAATGCAAACTACAACAACAAGACCAACAACAACAACAACGTTGTAGGCTACAGAAAGACTTTTTTCTTAGTAATCAGTGGCAGTCTTTCTACTTGTACATTAACAACAACAAACACAAGACATGAACTAATACTACATCCACTGTGTTGGTTTATGCTTCACCAAAAACTAGTTCAATACAATCTCATATCTATAGAAAGATCCACACAAAACTTTGAAGGAGCTGACAAAAATGGCTGTTTTAGCAGACTGCACCTTGATCCTGGCATGGAGGTGAATTCATTTGCATTAAATTAATTTGAATTTAAACAATTTATTATAACTTCTATGAGTGTCATTTTTTACATCTGATCTACACACAGTACAGTTTACAGTACATTAATACTATAAGATAGTCTTAATTTAAAGAAACTCATGTATGTATTTTAACCATAAATCAAATTTACACAAAATAAATTTATTTAGCCCAACCACAGTCCAGATACCCACATAATACTTCAATGTAAATAATTCCATGTGAAACAAGTGTACCTGATAGGTTCTTTTTAAAATTAGTTTAGTCATAAAAGGCTTGTGCTAATATTATTAATTGGTTTGAATTGTCTGTTAAATAGTGCTGAAGAGGCTGCCCGTTACATAGAAATGTACAAAGTCTATGAGAACAAACCACCAGATGCTTTGCAGGGCCAAACAAGTGCTGATTACCTTTCAAAGGTTAGTGGTAATATTTTTCTCCAAATGCAGGTGTGTGGCAGTACATTTTCCAGTTTGATCCGAGTTCACAGTATTACAAGTAAAAATACCAAGCAAGTTTTAATTATGGTTTTCCTCTCCAAAATTATATTTCCTAAATGACTAACCTGATTCTAACCATTTAAAATAACATTTTTGGCTTAGACAAGCAAGGTGCAAATAGAAAATTTGTTGCATTATTTTACCCAAATTGGAAGATGTGAATTGCAAGAAAGTTAACCACAAATTGACCATTTCAACATGATATTTAAAATTTTAGCTAACTGAATGCTTGACAACAGTAAAGTCTGTGAACAAGACTGACACAGTAATACTTCTTTCAACATTTGAGGTTAGTATGTTAATACAGTATTGTGCAATTGGAAAAATTAGTGTCAAAATTCAAAAATTGAGGCAATCTGTTCCTTATGATAATGTGCTTTCAGTCTTTAGAAAATATCATCTCAGCTTCAGTGGATGAAATTTCATTATGTCCAGGTTTTGGACCTCAAAAGGTAAAATGCTGTTTCATGAATCTATTTAGGAACCAGACTCCATGCCAAACTGAAATTTCTGATCAATCAGTTGTTCTTGTTGCAACACAAGATTAGCATTCCTTATGGTAATTCCACAATCTGTCACTCAATGCACCAGGTAATTGAATGTCATTTTACCCCATATCATCTGCCTTCCCTATTCCATGCTGCTACTTGCCATACCAACCTGGCACAAATTACACCCACTAAATGTAACCTTTGCTGTCACCCATCCTACCCTAGCCCACCCCAAATCATGCCTCTGTCCTACTTTGTGCCACTGCAGCATATATTACTTTACTCTGAACCAGTCCACCCTCCTAGCATACATCATTCCCAGTCTCAGTGTAATTCTTTGGTAATGAAAGGGTGCTTGGTTTTTACAAAGTGCAAGTTACAGCAGACTCATCTTAATTTGTTTGCAGGCAAAACGTTTGCATAATGCATTTCATCAACCATTTATATTAAGCAAGAAAGCCCCAGAGAAAGATATGAGTGAAAGCTCCAAGATTTAACAAGCCTTGAACAAGTTCATGCTATTATTACCACCTGGCACAGCAAAACACCAGATGCAAAGCCAGAAAGATAACTACCGTACCACTGGAAGAAGAAACTTTAAGCTCAAACCAAAATGAGTCTATCTGACTTGTCATTCGTGACCCCAGAGCACATGGTACTTTGTCATTCTTGCTAATTTTCACACACATCCCTAAATAACACCCTGATAAAAGTACATGGACTTTGTTAGAATAGGCAATTACCAGTAGTTAAGGTTTATCAAAAACTTAAGAAAGCAAACTGAGCTAGAATACAAAACAAAAATATTAAGAATTTAAAACTTAAATTATAGTGGAATAACAAGCTCCACATTATTACAAACCTTAGAATACTAACCTAGACTGAAAGATTTTATGTACAATTACAGTACACAAATTACTACCAAGGTACAAACACATTCCAGAAGGTATCTATCTTATTTTCTCAAAATGTCATATTATGGAAATCAACAAAGATACTTTAGAAATTAAGTGAACAAAGTATCACATATTTGTATCACATACTTTACTTATTCATTTTCATGTACATTTATTTTCCATAAATTTTCTGATAGAACCAAGAATTACTGAAAGTTTATTACTGTATCTAATAACTTGTATCCTATGCTTTGAACACTCAAGAGAGAACCAAATTTTTGGGTGGAGAAACAACCAAAAATATTTCTGAATGAGCAGACTTCACAAAGTCAACAAAATTCATAGCATTATAAACAAACATTTTCGATCAAAGTGGTCATTTTCATTGAAGATGCTTTTTTCAATGTAGTTATTAATTGCACTGCATTGTTAATAAATTCTAACTCACACAAAGATGTCAACATAAAAAAGGTTATTTTATGAGCAGCCATTTACAAGGCAATTTTTATAGTAATTCAAAGACCAGTTTAACCAGTTTCAAGATGAAATAGACTACTTATTTTTTGCATTAGTCATGCCTAATATTTCATATGGTTTGTCTGTTTATGGAGCTTCTAAGACTGAGCTTAATAATGTTCAACACTTTTTAGTTTGGTGCAATAAGCGTAGGTATATTTCTTACCATATTGAAATCAAACAATTGTTAAATGACCAGGATAGAAGGATTTTTACTAAAGTTAGAAAATTAGAGAACCATTCATTACACAATATTTTGCCAAAGGTAACAAACACAACATATAACCTTAGAGGGAAACATATTCCAAAGCCAAAAGTTAACACCATTAGATATAAAAACTTTTTTAAGAATTGTTTAATTTTTAAACACAGATTAGCAATTTAGTCATTGACATGTTGACTGGTATTTGAAAGCTACTTGTATTACATCATTCTTTTAACAATGTAACATACAATATGTATTTTATTGATAAAATAAAGATTTAATAATAATAATATGATGGAAATGCTGTACAGAAGTATTTAAATTATGCAAAATTCTGCAAAGAGTTGAAGAATAATTTAGCCAAGAGTACAATCAGGAGGATGTCAACATTTGAAATTAAAATCTGCCTCCTTAGTTTAATACATCACAAGACTTGATCATGTCAAGGCAACAAATCCCTAAATAAAAAAGAAAAATCTACACATTCCAAGACATCCACTGCTAAAATTATATGAACTACAGTCCTTATCTAACCCATTTTGTTATGATAGCAGAATCTAAATTGGGTATAGGTTCAAATCTCCAGTGAGAGTGCTGGAGGGCTGCCACAAGAAACATTAATGGCTTTTGGGAGGTATTTGGGTGCTGAGGACTGTAGACCTGCCCACCCCCCAATGCAGTATTATACCTATTACTATCATATGCACTGCACTGCTGTAATTACAATAAACTAAATGAACTATTTAACCAGTTAAGGGGCAAGGTCACACTTTGTGATTTTACTCTGGCTTATGCCAGATGATTTCACTCGTCCAGCAGATGAGCCCTTCCCCTTAATGAGTTAAACAGTAGACCCACACTAAATAAAAAGTGGTATATATTTTTAAAAAGTAGAAATGCTAGAATTTGTAATCATCATAATCACTTTTGAGTAATAAATTCCAATACCCAGCACAAAACATGGATAAAAGCTAATATCTATCACTCAATTGTGTTTTCTACTTGGAGAATCTATAGCCAACTCAATCACATTTATAGAAAACAGCAAGATTCAAACCATTACAATTTAATAATAGAGCTTGCATATGCAAAATGTCATCGGGAGAACAAAAAAGATAATAACTAGTACATTTAATAATCCTTTGGTTTGAAGTAAACACAGTACCTTACTGAGCTGTAAGGAGACAGGGTTTTAAAGAAGTTAAATTTGGCAAACAAATATCCCACACAGTTGAGTGCAAAATATGTATGCCTTGGTGGTAGGTGCACATAAATCAGCTTTATGGCCTTGTGTTTGTAGTTATAAAGTAATTCACATGAATTCTAATAGAAAAATGTGGCTACTGAGCAAGAAATACCATTTAAATGTATGTGAAAGGACATCAAATTAGTGGGTATTTATGAATTTGGTTCAATACATGCTGTTAGGTGCTTCTGTTAACTTTGGTAAAAACCAACTTATATCATTTTGGCTGGTGCCAGACAATTTAATTCATCAAGGGCAGATGTTTCCAACAGGAGGGGGTTAAGGCTATCACAACTAACCCTTTTTGGTTCCGGCTAAAACCAGATGAGTTTATTTTCTAATGAGGGATGTACTGGGCTGGGAAGTGTTAGTAACAAAAGCATATTTATCACTGAAACCCTTATTTCTCACTAGTTAAGTGCTTAAACTTGTTTTATTTTTTTTTCCTCACAAAGACCATCGCCACAAATTTACATTGGGGAACTATACACAGGTGGATCATCCATTGGGTGGACAACATACACAAGAGCATTGATCATAATTATTTCAAAATACCAAAAGATTATCAAGTGCAAATATTCATAAATAAAAGATTATCGTGTACAGATTGTCATAAATAAAAAAAATGAGTACCTTATGAACTTTAATACATCATTTGCTTTTTAAAGCTGTCCAGTAAATGATTTCTTTGCACACGTTCATGCTGTTAAAGTTGGTCACAATTCCTTGGTAGGATCCAGTTTCTTACTGAAATTGTGACTGGGTTTTGGAACATAAATTTCAGAAGTACTCCTTTTGTTAGTTTGTCTGCTGTTGAAGACACAAGCAAATGGCACTAATAACATTTTTATAACTTTTAGTTTAGAATGAATCATTGCTTTTGTTATGTCAACAAGAAATGGCACTGTTTGTTGATCCATGTTTATCTGCCAAAATAATAAGATACTTTTTGCTCAAAGTTTGAACTTCACAACCACTTTTGAATGGCAGATTAAGTTCTTAAAAAGAAATGAGCTCCCAAAGACAAGTTACTGGAAAACATTGAGATTCTAGTCACTGTAAGCGAAAACAGAACTTTCTAACTGAATTTGGACACTTTGCTTGTTTATAAGAACTCAATTCCTTCAAATTTAAAACTTCCAGGAATCTTTTGCTCTTTCATCAGAATCTTTCCATTCAGATCAAATGCCATAACGTAAGAACTAATTTTACCATCAACTTCTTCTGTTTTTAAGGCAACAATATGCTGTTCATTTGTACCAGGAATAAACTTTAAAGATGAAAATCCATGGGTGAAATTGAGGGGACCAACTAACGTCCTGTCACACTGGCTAAAATCTTCACGGCATGATAAAAGCATGTTGGTGCCACATCGTTCATCTGTCTTCTCGTTATACTTCAGCTTACTAGCACGACGCGGTAGGAAGAACCATTTCCTATTCACACCACTCCAAACTGCTGCCTCATGGATTAAATATCCTGGAGGTGAGATTCCAGCAGTTTCGAGTAGTTTTCTGTAATGATTAACCCAGCTGACATGAATAACAGCACCACTTGGGCTAATAATTTTCACGTATTGGGGGTTAAAACTCAAGATTTCACCCGTATTAGAAGTCCACTCCTTTCCAAGACCACCAACATATAGTTCCCCGTCTTTAACAGTCGCCCACTCGCCTTTAAATCCTTTAGTTTCAGTACCAGCACCATCTGCCATGACAACCCACGGGATAACGTGCCTGTCCATTATCTGATACACGACACCAGTTCGGTCATCTACGCTTAAAATTTTACCGTCGAAACATATAAGTTCGGATAGCTCCATTCCCCTCCCACCTTGAGCTAAAGATGAAGTATATTCAATATCATCGTTGTCCCAAACAACACTGACAGCACCGGAATCTCCACTGTGCCGAACTAGTTTGCCACGTTTCATGTAGCTGAACCAGGTGAATGGTTTATTCGGATGTTTAGATTTTTCGTCTAAGTCTGTTATAATTCCTATACGATATGTTAGTCCTTGGTCAGTTTTTACAGGTTTAGTTATCGGACAAGAGTTCTCCCCCAATATTTCTGCCCCAACTCCCAGTGAAAACGGACCACTAGTGCTCTCATTCCAATGAAAATGCAACGAGTACAAGACATAGAATATTGTAGTTATCATAATTCCACACAACGCACCAACCTTGACCTTTTTTTCCATGGATAAGCGTCGTATTTTGTACTTTAATGACAAACTACTTTCTCCCGAAGACTGTTTGTAGGGTTTAGTGAACTTGTCATACATAATACATTCTATTCTGTCACAATCACCACTACAAGGATACGACTCAAGAGCGATTCAAAAGTTGTTGTTAACGTAGTCTTGACGAGTACTGCGCATGTCTATATCAAAGGAAGAAAGAATCTCTGGCCGTTTCGATTTTACAATACAACTGAACCATGAAAATTATTAAAAAATAGTTTATTATTCCTCGAACTTGTGTAAAGGGGGATTAGCTCAAACGGTAGAGCGCGCGCTTTGCATGCGCGAGGTAGCGGGATCGATACCCGCATCCTCCATTTTTTGTATTGAAATACGTTAAAATATTAAGTTCCCACCTAAGTATTTTTCTTTTTGAAGTATCCACCTTTGATTTTTGTTTTCCTTTACATAGTGAACACTTTATAACCACTAGATGAAAATAAAACAGAACTGGGGAGTATTTACGTGCTCATAGGAAGTGGCAGAGGACATTTACGGATCCTAGAAGGGGTCTAGGTACAAAATGAAGTCTGACCTTGAAATTGTTTTCCATCGCACTTTCCAGTAGCTACAAAGCGGTTTGTGAAATTAAATTTACTAACAATATAGGAAATAGAACTATTCATCTAAAAAGCACCCTGGTCTCTTTCATCTATCTTGTTTGATAACGCATCAATTCATTTGGGACGAAAGTTTAGTCCCTCCCCCCTGCTACACTACTGCTTTCCTTTCTTTTTTTTGTAAATTCGTGACAAATTCATTTAATTAGTCTAAACTAATAATAAAAAAAATGCTAATGGTGCAATGTTAATTCACTGAATTATATCAGTGAGTTATCAAAAGACAAAATAAATAATCAACACTTCAGTCTAAATTAATACAAAGCATTTTGTGAAGGGTGTCGATTTGAAGGACTTTTGTGAATTTGAACGTGAAACGTCTTTGAGGAATGAATTAAATGGCCATATATTTACATAAAATGGTGTTGGTTTCGCTTATTGTCCTGGGTTTTCTTAAACATGACTCCACAGTCTTAACAACGTATGCACAATGTAGCACAACAGTTGGAAAAGCCAAATTTTTTTTTAGTTTCATGCTGTTTGGTTGTGTTGCACGAGACTATAAACTGCAGGGCCAGGTTGTAACGTAGGTGTTGTACTCATGCTACGAGTGTTGTAACCAGCTTCAGAATTTGGATTCTTTGCTAATGGATCAGTTGGTTTTGTTTGTGCAGCGTTTGGGAAATTGTCTAACTACAACCATTGCACAAATATCGCAGTTAATTGTAGATAGCCATAGTTTGGTAGCCTAGTTCTGGCTCCTTACAAGCCAAACATGGTGGTGCCCAGTTGGTTACCTCGCTTTATGGTTGGCCCAGTGAACTCTAAAAAGACTGCAACGATACCTCGTGGTATCGGGCTTCACGATTGAATGAGGCCGACGTGGGACGCAGCCACGTAGGTCAAAAACACGCGTGGGGAAAAGTTGTATTGAACCTTTACTTTTCATTGACAGTTAATTCTGACAAATATGCATTCCTACTGACACTTCCCTCTACTTACTAAGGATAAAAAAAACTGTCAAAAACCCAGAAATTTGGGTGAAGTTTTTCACAATGGGTTGCATGTTTTATCGCACAGGGGACTGTGATGACCTGCAAATTGACCTACATGTCGGCAAAAGCAGTCATTAAGGCATGGTGGCTTCAAAACACAGTTTGCAGGTATCGTTCCAGCCTTTCTAGAATTCAATGGGTTGGCCACACACTGAACCTAGGGCATACCCAGACGATCGCGCCAGTGGCTGGTGATCTCCTCGTTATGTAACAAAGAAAACCGACATCTTTTAAACTTAATAAAGTTTCCAAATGTATTATTCAGAATACACCACGCGTCCACATTCAGGTCTATGTCGTAATTACTGGTAACAAATACATTTGAATTCAGCCGAAAGTCCTCACGAAATTCTACAATAGTGTAGCCGAACAAGAAACGGTAACAAGTGATCCGAAGTCAATCAAAAAGAGTATATTTATCCAACTTAACGCGTGTTAGAGAGAATTCGCGAATACAAATGTTTTCACAGAACGACAAACGATGTAAGGTTTTGATACTCCTGACTAATCCAGCTTTCGAAGGTTTTTATCCAAAACTGTCACGATATGAATCATTATATCGAAGAACAAGATCTTTTTGCTCAGGATTTCTTTAATTGCTTCCAGTTACCGGAATAACTTTTGCATTGAAAAAAGAAAACGAAATACAAGCTGACAAAGAATTTGACACCCCCCCGAACACTTAACCTGTATATTCAAATAGATCTTACGTTGATTTTAATTGACAAAGAAACCTCATGCCCATCTCACATCTTCAGAAAACTTTTCTGAGACTAAGACGGGGAGTGAACCACTCAGTCTGAAGGCCGATGAGACGCAATAAAAGTTGAGTAATCGAAATTTAGATGGAGAGCAAACCGAATGTCCTGTGTATTCATTAGACAAACGGAGTTTTGTGTTACCAAAGCATTAGTCTCGTTGCAGTGATAACCATTGATAACCGGTTTGTAATATTTTCAGGATAAAATATGAATGTAATACCAAACGAGCCTTTACTCCTAGTAGTATTCAAAAAAATTAAAATATTACTCAAACTTCATACTTCAAAGGAGTGTCTCTCAGAGACATACTCGTGACAGCTAAAAACATAATGCATTAACCTTTCCCAGCAGGATATCATTCCTTGACCAGCAAAATTGCCTGGCAATGGCGGGATAAAAGTAATGAAAGACTTACCTCGCCAGGAATGTGGTAAAGTCGCAGGGATTGCATCATCTCTCATGCTACTTGCCTAAGTGTGACCATACTCGTGTACCACACCCAGTTTAGAAGTTCTAGCTGCTACCAAAGCATGCAAAATGACTAACATGTACACCTTCAACATAACGGAAAACATTGGTGGTTCCCAATCGAAGCCAACAGACTCGATTTTTCTGCTTAAAGTGTTGCACTCAACTGCAGCCTGTGGCTGCTAAATGCGCCACCAGATGTAGTACAGGCATGAGTTCGAAAAACCTGTTGCCTAAAAAGACAACCGCGTTCTTTAACCTCACCTAAAGAGGAAAATGGGTCCAACGTGCGGGGCTACTTTCTTTTTGTCTCACCAGTGGATTTGACTCACCAACCTACAGGGTCTCATTTAGGGTTAGGATTAGTGTCGTAAAGTTAAATAGTATTTTGCCCAGTGTTTGGGAAAATTTAGACCAGTTGAAAATTTACACTGTTAAAAAACTATTTCGCGATTTATGAATCTCCCTATTCGTGTTTCCAAACGCTTACCAACTGTTCATATCCAAACCATCACTAGTAAGTTGACGAGTATGTCAATGGCTGTTCTACCTTTCACTGAGGTTAGAAATTATGAAGAAGTATCGATCGATAACAAACATGGATAGACCCTTCCTACAAGGGTCCCTATGTCTGGGATTCTCCAAGGTCTGGTATCTGGTACCCAATTCTCAATGTACCAAACCTAACATCTAAATATGAAAGCAAAAAAGTCCAACGCTTCACTTCCTTACAAAAAGGCGTTCGCTCAAAACGTTGACATTTTCGGCTTTTCAGTTTTAACAGCGTTTCAATCTTTCGGCTTTTTACATGTCGGCAAAACTGAGTTCTTTTTTTGTCACTGTTTAAATATTTCGTTCTGATATCGTTATCAACCGAATTATATTCAGAAATGTCACGATATCATTCGAACCCATTACACTCTTAGTCTTAAATACGATCTTGGCAGACGAGACTACATAACGGTTGGGTTGGAAGGTTGGCCATGGAATGAGGATGCTGAAGATCACGCTGACTTCCTTTCCCGAGATCTCATATGTCGTTTATTTCACGTGCTGCACAGCTGCCACTGGAAGACGCTCACTTCATCAGACGTCTAGACACTACACCAGCACAACATCTGAGTCGCCAAAAGATACGAATGCCATATTCTTTGAACGCGATTGCACAGAGGAGACATCACTGCCTTCCCAAGTGACACCACCTCAGTGAGCTAACCGACATCATCACCTTCCCAAGCGAAGCCACCTTAGTGAGGAAGCACACAAAACCTTCCCAAGAGAGCATTGCCCATACACAGCGTTTTACTCATAAAAGCAGAATATATAAAAACAAATCACAAACAACAGTTTTTAAAAATTAAATTTGATAATAAATAAGAGTACAACCAGCAGAATTACCACCAATCAATCCTTCGCGATACCAAGCAATTAGGAAAACAATCTACACAACTAAGAGACGAGCTAGGCACAAAGTGTTATTGAGCAAAATATGTCACGTAACACACACTTCGAGCGAAAGTCTATTTTCCCCAATAAATACCAGCAGCTTGAACAAAACCGGGTCTCAAAGAATATACATTATAGCATATGGCCAAAAATATTACGCAATTTATCGCAAAACGCTGGCTTTGTTGACTGGCATAAAAAAGCATATAAATTTATCAACTGACGTAAAGAATGAGCAACGAAAAGCTTAAATTTCTGCGGAACATATTTCATGGACAAACTCGATGTTACTTCGCTAAACCTATCACAAACCACACTAACCTACAATACTTTTCTACCCATTTCGGACAAGCGTCTCAAATATGCGAACCAATATATCATGGACGACTTGGTGATGACGCAGACGAATGACGCCTTGGTGAGTGGGAACTGGATCTAGACCGCGGAATTGGATCTAGACCTCAGAGGACTGGACCGGCGATCTGAAATACAAGATGAGGTTTCTACTGTTAGCTTCTTAAATTTAATACGTTTTGGGTTTTTTTTTTTTTTTTAGTCTCAAGGGAAATGGTCATGTTCGCTCATACAATCTAACATAAAGAAATTCGTATTTTGTCAAATTCACCTGTCAAGGAGCTGACTGTTTACCTGTTAATAAACGATGTCCGAGGAATCTGCGTCAGAGCTGGCTAAGTTGGATAGTAGCATTCTTGAATTTATCGATAAAACTTCGTTATCTCACAAAACTTTCAGCATTAAAAAATGTTCATCACACTGACTGACTATACCATAGAAGCTTTTATTAAATCAGTTGATCCTCTCATCTCTAAAGGAGCTCTCCTGGAAGTTGTTTTGTTCTTTTATCAGTAAAGAATTTTTTTAAAGTTTCACAAGCAGTATTTCGCTTTTACAGTTGGAGTGCTGAATCTTCTATTTATATTCCTGGCATATTTCCAACCCCGATACCGCACCATATATGTCTCGGGAAATTTAGCTACTATATGACCCGGGGATTGTTGAAGGATGGATTACAACCCTGGGTTATCCTGAAAACTGGTAACACAGTTCTTAAAAGAACTGGGTGCCTAACGTTGGTGTATCATGAAGTACGACAAACGTGCTTGACGCGAGTACCACAGGACTGCAGTCCAGCAGTCATATCTCACTTTCTTGAAGAAGTACATGCCAGCTTTCACACACACATGTCGGGGAAATTAAACAAACCACACTAAGATACCTGAGTATTCCTTTGGCTTGAATTAATACTCTTGGTTTAAAATGCTGTTTGATGTGAAATTAAACGTTCAAGGATTATTACACGCTCATTTTAAGCTTTAAATACGTTAGCATAACATATAAACATTCCAGGGGTGGCGCCAAAGGGGCTGGAGCCCCCCGTCACGAAACCTTGGCCCCCTTGTCGGCGAAAAATTAACAATACGTCGTGGAATTTTTACGGATGATAGCACATTTATATATTGTACAAACTATGAGTACTTGTTGATTTAGCCAAGAAAGATAAGACTCTTCACTTCATATCATATCTAAAAATAAACTGTTTCTAGTCAGTTGTTGCGATAATTATTGCGAAAAATAACATGTTTTCTACCTTCAAATACGGAGATTATAAAGGGCTTGTGGTCCCGGTCCCTCTGGCTTATCCCCCTGTCGCGGACGTTAGCCCCTGCGTTGGGGACTTCCTGGCACCACCCCTGAAACATTCGTGTGAAAAAGATGTGACGTAGTGTGACAAACTCCGATGAATTGTCGCTATAAGCCCTGGTCAGAACCTTCTGTAATTTCATGCTTCTTCAACTTTAGTAAAACTTCCATCTAGACCATATATTTTACGTGTAATATTCTATGGTCGTTTGACAATTTAGCACCAATTTAATACTAGAACAACTTTGGGATTTACTTGCAATGAGCGCAATACCTTTACTAGCTGGTCCCAAATCGACTATCTACAAGCTATTTGAAGTAAATACAGATATCAAAAAAGCATTGCAACAGAATGGGTACCTCTTAAAACAGATCAATGGCAAACGGCTGCTTCCTTCTGCCTTGCACCACGACGTGTTTTCTGGCAGCTGCTCCATGCTTTCTTTACGTTCGAACACAAAGACAATGGAACAACTTCTACGTCTAGTATATACAGCCATATGATATACCGCCAACCAGAGGTTTGCAGGACACGTGAATACGTATTAAGCCGTTTTCGAGATAAATCTCTCTCGACATCAATTACTAGCTGGATATGAACACCTTTGACAATTCTTAACTTGTGACACATACCAGTAGGCCAGTTTAGAGTGCGAATTTATATCAGTTTATTGAAGGAACTTGTTCTTTAATGAAACGTAGAATTCTGAAAGACCTGAAGTTATTCATGGCGATGAGGTGGGTGAAAGTAAGAAGGTTTACTTGCAGCATCTGATATTGCATGTCAGGGCCCAAATTTAATCTTTTCTATCCTAAGCCAAAAATGGCCTAGGTAATTGCATCTGCTTGTGGCTACCCAAGGCCAAATATTTGGCTTTATATAAAGCACTTTCAAACACTCGTTTAGAGTACCTATTTACAGTATGCACATAATTTTTGGTTGGTTTGTGTTTCAACAAACTTGCCTTCACAACATCCATTTGTACAACCAATAATTTTGCATGGTGCTGTACTTAACAGCACAATGTGTATGTGTGCCATTTATATAGGGTTCACAAACAATGAACTGTTCTTGACCTTGATGCTGGCTGCCAGGGAGTTCAATTCTAATCTCCTCTTTATATTCTAGCCATTCTCAATCCCAATTTTTGCTGTTGTTACCCTTGAGTTCTGTCACTACCTTCCCTAGAATAGTTATGAGCTTTGCTCTCAGTTTGCAAGCTGTTTACTCCTAAATTGACGGTATTAGCAGTGACTGTTTCATTAAAAGAATTAGTAGTATTAGTTGGTTCATTAGTAGGTACATACATTGCAGGGTTCGAATTAATTACTGAAAAACAGTTCGTGATTTTTCAGGAATTTAAAGCTCTAATATGAAGATTATACCACCATCCTAATAACAATAATAGACTTTATTGAATTTAAGCAAGCACCTAACGTTACATTTAAGTTATTCCTCATTTACAAAAATTAAGCAGAAATGTCTCATCATATGCTTCCAAAACTTCTAGTAAGAAATAGAAGTTTCGGAAGTTCAGGTATTAGCCACGATTCCAACAAGGAAATACCGAGGAAGGATTTCCTTGCTCGTTCCAACTTAGGTGGAAAGAGGTAATGAGCAGAATTTCAGATAAGTCGAAGACATTTCGGTGGTCGCGCGAGCTATTATGTTCATTAAGACCTTTTTCCGAACATCGAATTCAAATCAAATTCAAATCATTTGCCGCTTCGTAACAGTGTTTATACTTGTTTCCTTCGGCATGTTTATGGGCCGGAATAATTGCACAAAAAAAAATTTCATATACCAGACAAATTTGACGGCGTCGACAATTCCGCAAAGAAATATGGCGAATTCCCATTACGAATACGTTCAGTAAACAATCGCATCTTGCTAGCAAATTATATTAGTGCTCACGAAAATATATCCATGCTGCTAGCGGGATATGTTCGTGTTTTCCTGAGATACCCATCGGGGCCAAAAGTGTCCTTGAATTTTAAGTCCAATTTCATTTTATCCATGGCCATTTTCCCTTTATCAGAGGCCATAGCCACGATGGCCACGATAAAATTTGAGCCCTGCATGTTACCGAGCACTTCAAGGTATTTCTTTCAGATACTAGCATCCTTGTTCCACCTGAGACTTTGGTCACTTAAGCTATTGACGAAAACAAAGTAATCAAGGCGGTGTGTCTCTTACTCTTACCTAAAATAGGTTAAGTGAAGAGTTTTACACTATTTCATCATTTTACGTAACTTTACTCCATTTCATAGGCAATCGAACGACCAGGCGGAAAGCGTAACACCTTGATGACAAATTTAAGTAAATAGCATTATTTAAGTCGTTACTTGTATCGGCAACTTAACTCTCGACTAGTCCGGAAAAATTGGTCGTTTAATTTGAAAAAAAGATTAAGTGAAATTCTCTATGCCCTGTCATATTCTCCTACCTATGCAATCTTTCTTCCTCAAACGACGTTATCAACGTTTTCTATAGTGGTGAAAACTCGTAATTTTCCCCGAACCCACAGTCTATGGTTACTTAAGAAATAATTGAAAATTTCATGAAGATGTAAACGTCTAAGACAAAGATGTCAGTGCGTGTGTGTGTGTGTGTGTGTGTGTGTGTGAGGTGTCCTTATGTCACAGAGCTAGAAATGCCAAGGGTGTTCAAAAATCCGCCACGCTCATAATTTGCGTCATATCTCGAGACATACAGGTATCAAATATGACCATCTGAGAAACTCATGTGATCAGGCTGGTTATTAAACACACTATTACTTACCTGCTATCATCTTGGCTACCTTTCAGACTTCTTTTCTCCTCTGTCTCGGCACACTCTTCAAAGACGACACTGCCAGCTCTTCCCTCATCTTCATCTGCTTCATAATCTTTTCGTCTACCACGGCCATTCTCCTCACTACTACCACGGTTTTCTTCGCTCGCGCCATCCCGACCACTCCTTTCGTCCTTCTCTCGGCTTCGACCCTGTTCCTCATCCCGACTCCGCTTACGATCCCTATCTCGGCTTCGGCTCCGATCACGATGTCGTTCCCGCTCCCTACTCCGATCCCGACGCTTATCGCGACTCCGATCCCGACGTCGATCCCGATCCCGATCCCGATCCCGGTCTCGCTCTCGGTCCCGATCTCGGTCGTGGCCTCGACTTCGGTCCCGGTCTCGATCCCGGTGCCGATTTCGATCTCGGTCCCGATCGCGGTCTTTATCCCGGTCGGATCGTCGATCCCTATCTTTATCCCGGTAGCGGTCCCGCTCTCCACTACGACTCTTCTCCTCGCCCGGATCAACTTTCTCTTTGGATTTTGATCTCAACTTATTAAGCCAGGGACGTTTCTGAAAGTAACAAAGTAAGAACGATCGTCTGTCACCTCCATGGTCCACACAGTCCGTTTTTGACCACGTCAGGTAGTTTAACCCTTTCTTTAGCACAATTTGATACGCACGACAACTGAATCTTTTATAGAAGAACAGACTTTTAAAGTCCTGTAAAGAAAGCAAGGTTTAAGACGACCATCTCATGACGACAAGTGATCTTTGTAAGATGCAATGAAGGAAATGAGGAAAACTACCAAAATGAGAGAAACAGACTGACATTTCCGGGATAAAGCTCTTCACTGGAATACATTCATGTTTTAACTGTGTTGTAGGGTTTTTATTGTTTTTTTTGTTGTAGGTTTACGGAATCATCTGCCAGTGGTTCTTTTCACTGATATTTCGTTTTTTAAACTGAAAGACTGTTGAGGTATTTTTCACATCAACTAGAGGATGAGAGAAAGAAGGAAAAGAGAAAGGAAAATGAAAAAAGAAAGGTAAAGAAGAAGCGAGTGAATTATAGAACTATGGAAGGAAGTATAGAAGGAAGGAAGGAAGGAAGAAAGGAAGGAAGAAAGAAAGGGAGGAAGGAAGGAAGGAAGGAAGGAAGGAAGGAAGGAAGAAAGAAAGGGAGGAAGGAAGGAAGGAAGGAAGGAAGGAAGGAAGAAAGGAAGGAAGAAAGAAAGGGAGGAAGGAAGGAAGGAAGGAAGGAAGGAAGGAAGAAAGGAAGGAAGGAAGAAAGGAAGAAAGGAAGGAAGAAAGGAAGGAAGGAAGGAAGGAAGGAAGGAAGGAAGGAAGAAAGGAAGGAAGGAAGAAAGAAAGAAAGAAAGGGAGGAAGGAAGGAAGGAAGGAAGGAAGGAAGGAAGGAAGAAAGAAAGGAAGGGTGAAAAGAAGGGAGAAAGGAAGGGAGAAAGGAAGGAAGGAAGAAAGAAAGGAAAAAAGGAAGGAGGAAAGGAGGGAGGAAGGGAGGAAGGGAGGGGGGAAGGAAGGAAAAGAAAATTTTTTTTTAATATGATGAATGACTACACAATCAAAACGGTCCAGTTATTACCTGAATGCCAGTTGACCTTACCTTGAGTTCTTCAACAGCTGACTTGATCTGTGCATATCCTTTGTGTTGCTTGCCTTGGAGATGATCGTCCACACGTATTTGAGCGTCACCAATAATCAGAAAAGCTCCACAAACCTCACATACTTCCATCTGCTTTTCTTGACCGTTGAAAGTCGGATCGCGGTTCTACAGTTTTGGAAAATGAAGAAAAACTTACCACAGTCATATGAAAGCCATTTGTTTAAAACTATTGGATTTCCCTCATGACTGCATATCTACAGTTTTGACGACAGCTTTTCTGATTTATTAACAACTAACTTACCTTAGCTGTCAGAATATCTCGTTCCTCCTTCAGTTGATCCACCAGCTTCATTACACCTTGGGCTTCCTCAACTTTACCTTCACAACCCAACTTCTCAGCCTTGAGAAAACGGTAAACAAAAAATACAAAGGAAAATCTTTCAAGACTTATCTAGACACCAACATGGCCATCTACTGAACACCATTAGCTACTGCAGTAAAGATAACATTCACAGTATTATAGCTACCAAGCTTACAAAAGAGAAATGAAGTGCTGTTAAATACCATCAGATGAACTACTCTGTGCAAACAAATCCTAGTCAAATTTATGAAAGCTGCCCTACAAAGTAATATGGGACTGCTAGATTGGACAAAAAACGCTTGGGAATAAAGAAATAATAATTAGATCATAAGCAAACAGTTGTAATTTGTTTTATCAAGAAATATTTCTTTGAAGTCTCTGTGTGTAAAGTTTTGCTTAGGTCTCAAGTTTTCATATTTTTTCATACAAGCCTATAATGGCCACTGGTTCACCAGCAGATACTCCTGGCTTGGATGGAAACACCTCAAGACCATTGTAGAAAACCCTCTTTACCATTTTTCCCACTGCACACAGAGATCCTGGGTTAAATTCCCCTTGTTTGCCCACATCTGTTCAAGTTTGACATGCATGTTATGATATACCTGTTCAAGAAGTGAGTTCACTTTTTCGGTCAACTGTGCTTCTTTTTCTCTGTCATTATCATTATCAAGTTTTGATGGTGCCTTTTCCTAAAAAAGGAATCAAAATAAATTAAACTTTATTTTTCTAATGCTGGCAGGAAGCCTGTGTCTTGGTTTTTAGTATTTTGTTACCTGGGTTCCAGAATAAAGGAGTTCATGATATGGTTTTCCTTAAACATTACATCATTACAAACCCATTTTGAAACCTTATATTACAAAAAGATTTTTAATAGTTCTATGAGATGTGAAATTGTTGCATGAAAACTATTCTGTCATTAATCCAATATCTTTTAATTCTTGTATTTGCTTGGTATATAGATTTAAATTTTAACTTCTTCCAAAGGAAAAAAAATTATGGCAGTTTGTTTTTAATTTTTAACTAATAAGATCATCATGTTGACATATGTAGTAATAAACAATAAAATGAACAATCAAACAAACAAATGAAAATTAATGCCATTGTTTTTGGTCCTCTCATTTGCACAAAGAACATATTTCATTGAGATGACAGAATTTTACAATGATGTACTTCACGGTGATTTACTTATCAATTATTTGCTCAAAGCTAAGTAAATATCATTTAGTAACCCCCAAAATACAGTCCAGGAATTATTCAAGCATGTTCAATGAACCAGAATTGTTGTTGTAGGTGGTATTTTGGCAGAAATCTCAGCCAGCATTTTGTATAATTGCCATCAGATGTATTCACCAGCAGATGATTATTGAGCAATAAAACATTTCAGTCCAATCACTACATGGCGTTTTCAATAATCACCTATGTACCATTAATTTTATAGATATCAAAAACAAGAAAGCAATTCTTTCGATCAATCTCAACATTGTACCTCTTACAACCTCCCAATCTTACTTCCAAGGTTGACCAAGCAAGCACTCACCCTCATCAGCTCAGCTGTACTTGCCAACCGAGAATGACCACGCCTTATCCTGCGATCAACATCAGATAATAAAGACTGCAGGTAACGCAGGAAATCCTCTTCATAGCCCATACTTCCAAAACGTTTAGAATTCTTATATCTAAACAAAAAAGTAAATTTTTTCTTGAATGTGGTATGAAAAAGAAATACTAAGGTAGCAAGATCTAATCAACAAGAACAAGCTACCAATGCAAGGATATGGGCATGAAGGCTATAGCCTGTCTGATTATTCATTATATGAATGTCATCCACCTATATGTATTGGAACTGGTTGGAGCCCTGGTGATTTATGCTATATTACAATTGGAAAATGTCATTAAATGGTTTTTGATAGTATTGTAAGTTGTCACCAACACAGGTTGTATGATATTTAACAATATTCCAAAATTTGTATTCATCAAGAAATCAAAGAATGTTTGATATTCCAAAATTTAATGCTAATTGAGCCATGTCTAGTTAAACATCAGCATGTAGTGAAGATTGTAATGACATCACATGACAGGGAAACTCTCTACTACCAATATTTTATTTTTCTTGTATTTTTAACTTGTAATTTTAGCCTTAGCTACAATAATGTTTCTAATAAACAGCCATATCAGAATTCAAGCTATAATAATCTCATGCATGATGAGGCCAAGAAAGCCCAGTATGTTAACTCCTGGATTGCCAATGTGTTCACTTTTAAATATTTTGGCTTTTACAATTTACTTTGGCTGATGCTGGAAAACATTCTCAGCAGGGAGAGGGAATATAGGAGCAGCAAAAAAATTGAAGCTGTGGTATCTCTATTTCTGGATTTTAGTTTGAGTATGACCAAAAAAATTAGTTTAGATCTTTATTTAACAAGGGTAGCACATAATAACCAAAGCTAATAAACTTGTAGCCCTCATGAAGGCAATTTTTACCTAAAGACACAAACTTATTCTATTTCTATTTTTTGGCATGACCATCCTCACAAGTTAACTAGGTTGGTAAAATTTTACCAACCTACTGAAACCTCACAGCAGTTTAACACACTTTCTTTGTTTAATTTGGGGTTCCAGGGCTAATTTCTGGTCACTGATTAATACCAGTCAATTTATTATGATTGACTGACTGGTTTTATCAGTTCAAATAAAGACATTATTATATTATTATTAATTTAACCAACTCATTACTGAGATGATAATTTGAATCACTAAATTATATAAAAATAATACTTACTCCTCCCTTAGTTTATCATCGTGCATCTTTGTACAATACCCTACAATAATAATTTGAAAAGCAAATATTACAGCACTGCTGTGTGAAAAATTGCCTTGCAATGTAGCACCTTAATGACGCAGTTTGACATCCACATACCAATGGCCAGTGCATACTGAATCTCAACCAGCTGCCTGTTTTTGCAGAGGTTTCATCTGCTTACATTATCATTGTACTGTTTTGCAAATGCGGAATTTTGGCACTAAATTTGTTTTGATTTTCTCCGTTCACTCACTTGCCTCTGGCACTCGTTCAGATTGCCATCTCAATTTACAGTTTTTCAATTCTAAGATTTCTTTACCTAGATCAGACCTCGTATTTGTAAAAAGGTCGTGTGGACAGAAACCAGCCACGTACATCTTGCAAACCTACAAAAGAAACTAATTAAGAAAATTCAAAACGAAATGGACGCCATTTTATTTTCGCCGCTTTTGAAACTTAGTGGTCTTGTTAATTTGTTAAGAATATTCAACTTGCCTGCGGGTCAGACCAATGCACAGAAGCTCTTTTATCTTGTGGAGCCAAATTTCTGTCCCTTCCCATCAACTCGTCCAGCAACTGTGCTTGAGAAAGCATTTTCTAAACAGTTGAAGCAAACCATGCGACCAACTTAAGAAGAAGAGTGAAAAGACTTCACTAACCGCCCGCGATACACTATTATTGGCCCAGCGTAAACAAAAGCCTCAGAACACGAGAACATGACGAACAAACGACGAGCTTTTACGAGGACACGACAGATGACCGAGATAATACGAAATTTAATAAATTTCCCAATGGGGTCAGGGAAGGTCAGGGTGTCTTTCAGTCGTTTTTCGCCATTGTAAAAGTTAACCCGCTGTAGAAATCTTTTTTGATCCGTGACCTTTACTATGTTCAGGATTGAGGTTTTACTTTGGAGATGAGTTAAAAAGTAAACTACTTATTATTTAAAGATGCGAAAAAAATTTCCGCCGCTTTGAATAAAAGGAACGGGCATTTTTGATTAATTCTGTGATATCTTGCCACATGCTGAGTGGAAAACAAAGGGTTAGGGAGGGGCGCCTTACTGTTAGCACTTGTTCCAAAAACATGGATGGCTTTGTCATAATGATATTTTTTACAGTGCAGTTCACGTGCGTTCGCTTGACCTTGACAACATCGAAAACACGACAGAGTTTCACATATCCTTGTCTACGTCTGGTGAAACAAATGTGGTGTGATTGTGCTATTGCACCGTCAAAATAACTTACTGAAATCCAAATACTATTCCAGGTTTCTAGGTAATTAAAATGCAGTTCCTTCTGCCAGGTTTAGCACTAAAACCAACTACGCATGAGCACATTAGTTTTCAATCCAAACCGGTTTTCCCCTAATAATTGTTTCGTTGACAACACAAAAATTATTGTAATCTTTGATTCGCCGATGAGTCACAAGAACTGTCAGCAAACAGACCGTTGACAACTGCGGTAGAAGCAATTTTACCGTGACACATGACAGCAGGAGGAAACGAAAGCTTCATCTGGAAGTCCTGACACGTTCTCATGATTTCATCAGTTCTTGCAGTTCTTCAGCAACATGAATATTGACAATTTTTGTTTATGCACGGAACATCGGCGTGTAAGGTTATCATAGGTTATCCCTGAGGAAATTGAGGAATTGGAGCGACTCGCCGATGCATCGAGATAGTGCATTTGACTCAAAAGAAGAAAACACTGATATTGTGAAAAGGTAAGAGGTTACTCTTAACAGTCGCTTTCTTAAAACGTACACTATGTTTAATATCTGAAATAAAAGCTGCAACTGATACATAACGCGGGATATTTTTGATCTATTTGAAGAATCATAAGTTAAGTGAAAGTTGATTGTGCTGTGAAGTGAAGCGTTTAATCCAATTTTATTATCCCTTTTCGTTTTGTGTAACGCGATTTGTCGGTTGTGAGGAAAAGGAAAGAATCTTGTTCCGTTGGGTCAAGTAGCTTTTAAATTTAGCAGCTGTGTGAGTGAAATTATTTACTTCGGTAGAAGGGTCTATTCACTGAGGAATATTACAGCATCGAGATGAAACACAGTTTTCATTAATACTCTGAACAGACGAATGTGTAAAGTGACTGTCGTTGTCAACATTTGATACCAACGCACAAAGCCTTATTGTTTCTTTGCGACTGAAAATTTGGAAAACGTACACAATCGTATGGAGTAAACAGCGGAACTAAATCAGCAAACGAATAAGGAGAAATAAGAGCTCTGTTCCTGTCCGGCTGTACTCATGTGAAGTATACAAGCCGACAGGAAAATGGGGATACTGTGAAAGACACCTGAACAAATTATGTGACACAATGGCAATACCCTGTTTTGCAATTTATGTTTACCAACAAGTACAAAATAGATGCCGTGTAAACAATGAGTTATCGCTTATCAGGAAAACAAAACCGGTTTCATTAGTTTATTCGCCAGACTTGACAGGTTGTAATATACCAAGTCGGCTTAAGTTGATTTTCGATAGATAAGTTGTTATTTTCGCTGATAAATCTCACCCTTTGAGTTGGACCAGGCTTAGAAAGCGCTATCCGGTGGATAAAAACTCCCCTGTATAAATGTATTTCATAGTCAGGGGTAGTTTAAATCTCGCATCCTCTGGAAAACTCGACACGCTCATGAACTGGTATGTAAACAATAGAGCTGGAATGTTAGTAGGGACGAAAGTGGATCATAACAACTCACCATATGAGGTTTTTCTTTGGTTGTTTTCGTTTTTGTTTTTTTTTTTTCTCATCATTTATCGTTCATAGAATAAATCTGTAAATGCGAATACAATTTCGTGCTTGAAAAACAGTCTAGGGAGTCGTTTCGATGAGAGGACGCCCTATTGTAAAAATTGCTCAAGATCAATTCACTCAAAATTTAGGGAATTATGAAGAACTGTTTCACCCTCAGGCAAGGTAAACTACTTCGCTTGTCCACATCATAGCCGACGAAGATAGGGAACTATTGTAAGTCAACGGAACATACTTCGCTTAATGTAAATCTGCACCTTTCCAGTGTTATTAAATAAAACCAATATCTGGGCCAGTACAGTTCAAAGACTTGTTATTCAGAATCGATGTCTTTCATGAAAACTGAAATTCTCGTCGTCCTTCGTCGTAAAAAGAATTTTAAACATAAAGTACTTCCTTGTTCTTGCATTATTAGCCTAATTTGTGACACAATGACAAAGAGGGCTGAAATTACTTTGCGGTATTGTGTGGCAACGCCCAGGAGCGTAGGTTCCTTTAAGAGCTTTTACAGTTGGCTCTTGCAGAGTACTTTTTGTGTAATGTGCTCGCGGATAAACCTAGACCAATTCACCCCTAAGGTGGTTCAGCAGAATTTTATCCTGGCCAGCAGGCTAGCGCCACATGAGCAGGAAATGTCTGCAAATTAAAAGGTGGTAGAGTTTAGGTGACGTATTTGTTGTACTCTAATTACCGATATTTTTTTTTTTTTGCTTCATTTTAGACTTAGGATAACATTTTGCAACAGTAATAACTACAATAATATGAAGCTTACTGTGTAGAAAATAAAAATAAGAAATATGATTTTTTCTCCTACCAAGATTTTCAACATTCATCTTTATCAAAGTTTTGACTATCCTTAGAAGTCATCATGTCAGAAGTCAGCAAAGTTTATCGATAAGTATATCGTTGACACAAGTGTATGAGTTGTTCAATTTATTATGCATAGTAAAATCCTATCTTTTACTTCCAGAAAAGAATCAGCTGAGGGCATGGATGAGGTGAATCCAAGAGATGGTACCAGCCCAACTGTGAAAAGTAAAGAAAGTTATTCTGCATCTCCTGCAGCTGTTACAGCTGGGATAATTATTGCAATTGGTATTGGTTTATTCACTGTTTGTGCTGCAGTTTTCTGGATTTTGAAGCAACAAATGGCACAGGCAAGCTCTGTTCACCAAACTTCTTGTTGAGCAACAGGACTGTGCATATGAGATAAAATCTTGTGTGTGTATAATATAACAGTTGCCCAAAGAAACAGAGTTTACACAATTTTCTGTAAACTCGTGTCCTTGTGACACAAATTAAATTGTGTATTTCTTTTCATGCCCACTCACGATGATTAAAATTCTACTAACATTTGATTAACTAGGATTAATGATGAATTGAGCTTTTATAAATTCTGGTATCTCTTAAGTACATCCAAAAATCAAACAAGTCTAATTCCTCACCTCTTATTTCCTTTTCACTATTTTATATTTTCTTTTGTTCATTAGAAAAAGAGTCCTGATGATAAGTGTGTTTTATTGGAGAAAGATGACCAAAAAACTGTTGCTCCTGAAAATGAAAATGAGAAAACAAAATGCCAAATAAACAAAACAGAAGAAATCATGGATAATGTACCTGTCAATGATAAAAATGCAAAAAATAAGTGCCACATTAAATATTCTAAACAGGAATCTGATAAAGGGATACAGAATTCATTAAGTGTGAATGAAGATTGCCTGCTTAGTGTAAAAAGCACAGCAGATATAACTGGACATGACTGTCATGATGGAGAGCAAATCTGTACAGATGGACCTGCAGAAAAGCAGCAGTGTACCACAACAAATGCTGAAGATGCAAAGGATAATTCTATGATAAAAGAAAATCAGCTGGTTGGTTTCAAAAGTAATGAAGATATACTGAACTGTGGTGTACTGATAGAACTGGAAAGTTTAACACCTGGAACCTTGGGCAAAGAGGCAAGTACTTCCATGGAAATATCAACCATTACAGAGATAAACAATTTTGAGGAATCAAAAAATTTGCAACATATGGAAGCAACAGTTGATGATGGGGCAGATTTAGTAAAAGAAGGACCTAGTTTTTCTGGTGAGATAAGTATTATTGCTCCTAAGACTGACAAGTGTGACAATTTAAAGTCTACAGAGATAACAGGAGACATGAAAGTCCAGGAGAATTTAAGTCCATGCACAAAAGTAAATGAGTATGCTGATGAAAGAATACACAAAGTAAAACCTTCAAACAGCAACTGTAAAGGAATCCAAAGTGGTGAAACTGAATCTAAAGAAGGGGTGAAAAGTGGAGCACTGGAACCAGTCTGTCCTTCAATGCAGAACATAAAAGAATTAAATAAACCAAAAGAAGTGACAGGCAGATTATCTATGCCCAAGGAAGCATCCCTCTTCCAGCTTGATGATCATGCCCCATCAGTCAACACACTTCAATTTGATTCTGATAACATGTTGAGACCTCGGTCACTAACTGACACTAACATTGAGCCAAAGAATGGACAGAAACAGTTGGTCAAACAAAGTCTTTCCACTTCAAAGTCTTTGGATTCTCAGCTGATTAGTCTTAAAAAAGGCTGTGAATTGCTGGAGACCAGGCCATGTAAAAGTTCCTTGAGGAGTAGGGGATCAGATGGATGCTTGGTGAGTAAATTAATGAACTGTATTCTTCACTTGGGAAAAGACAAATTGAAAATGAAAACAAAGGTCCAGTTGTTTAAAACTCTTAGTCACATGTTAGTCACCCATCCACTGTTTCAGACATACCTAGTTCTACAGTCCTTACTGGCTAAAATTAATCACTAATTGCTGTGATTAAAGTTCATCACCTTTTTATACAACTGGCCCCAGGTCTCTAGTTTCCTACATGTTGGCTGATGTTTTTTGTTAACTTTGTTTTTTCTTTAGAAAAAGTATGTCCATTTTCCGGAGGACATTCGAAATATACGGAAAGTTCACAAATATGATAGCTTTGATGACAGTATTTGCTTGAAGACTGATGGAGATAATACAGAGGAAGAAACAGGAAACAAATAAGTATGGTCAAGAGCAATTCAAAATAAACTTGAACTCTATTCCTTTACATAAAGATATGGATATATCTAACATGTAGATGTACACCTACACAAGTTTATTTGAAGAGGATGAGTACGACCAATTGCATATTACAGTTTTCAATCATTTCTGGGAGAATAAATGAGTGCTGGTATTAATTACAGTAATAATGATTACTAATTTATATTCTCAGTTTGAGGGACCATTGCAGCTACATCTCAATGGCAATTCACTAGCCTTCTTTGCACATGACATGGGAAATAATAAGTGTAAAGTGTTCTCAACAATCTTACATAAGTAATTTTTGTACAATTCCATCAAAAGATTGCAAATTTAAATACACTGGCTAATTCAAAATTACTAAATTTATTCTATTACTGTATTATAATTCAGAACTTCTATTGTAATAATTGAAGATGATTAATTGTAATTCACTATTTTACTCAGGCTAATATGCCACATGATCTTACTTGTCACAAAGGAAGGCTTTTTGGCCAACCTGGTTATCCATGGGTAAAGCCCAACATCCTTTGAGTAACTTTTAAGTGATTTGGTTTCATAAAAATTTGTAGGACTATGATCTAAATTTACAGAGTTGAATGTACTTCAACTTTCTAATAAATGGAAATTAATTTTTTTTAATGAGAAAAAGTTATTTCACTAGAAAATGTTGGCATTTTGTTGGGAATTTTCCCACTGGATGTTGGCTTTTCATGTTCTCAGAAGCCAATGTGTTTGAAAAGCCATTTCCAACCAACGATTTAAGAGGTGAAAACAAACATTGAGTCAAAACAAAACAAGGCAAATGGTAATATTTTCAACTTTATATCAAAATCCACCACACCAATTCTGACAATGACTTTATAATAAAGTCAAGACATTACCCTCACCTGGTTGTCTCACTTTGACTCAGATTTTGAGTTGTCAAGATGCTCATTTTCAGTTTGTTCCATCTTACACTTCAATATGTAGAAATAACACCATATTACCTTTAGTTTCATTTGGGTATGTTACCATGTTTTTACAATTTACCCTTACAAAATATTAGTTTTTGAAAGTCAATATATAAAATAGTTTTTATACTATTTTGCACAAAAAGTGTTTATAACTGGATTAAGAGATAAAAGTGATAACAATGTTCATTCTAAATTTTTAGGGTTGGAAAACGGAGGTGAGACAATATTAAAATATATGAAGTGAGAGTTTGTTTTGAGATTCTCACTTTTTCAGGAAAGTTTTACAATGAAGTTTTTAGTTAATGAACTGAACTGTTTTCTGAGATCCTGAATGTTTGATAAACATTTAATTGCTTTCAATGTAATTATTCCAAGAGGAAGCTGTAATTATTTTAATAAAAACTTCTTAAAATATTTTTGTAATGCTTAGTTGATTTTTTGAAAATCTAGGACAGCCTATGTTTGAAATGGATCCAGATGTTTTCTGGAGTATAAAAGTCAAGGTTGGGGCATTGCCAGCACAAACACCAATTTGCTCATAGAAGTGTGGGACAAAATTGATATGTATTCAAAACATGTAATCAGTTAAAAAATGAAAAATACCTGTTACGGCACTGACTTTAATAGAAAAACGCCGTAAATGCAATGATTCAAACGTTTTGTTTACATTTTCCAGAAAAAAATTGTTAATAAATAAACAAATTAATTCACTAATAAACTAAAAATACATTGACAAATGTTGATGAAATCACTAAATCCCCCCACCCCGCGAGCCATTGGAGGAAACTGGAAGCCTGGGAGAAAGTTGATATCAATTTCGAAAGCTGTTTACATACCTGCGCGGCGATTGGTGAATTCAAAAAATCTTTGGATTATTATTGGTGACAAAACAAATAATTTAAGATCGACCAGTTGTAATATCTTGTTCGACTTGGCCAATTTGGTTGATTCTAGAGTGTTTCTGCTTCGTTTCTTCGTATCTATTTTTCAGAATCGAGGTTGATACGTGGCTGAAAATGTCGTCGGTAAGCGATTTATTCAATTTTTAAACTAATTTGTTAAAAAATCTCTCGAATAACAACCAGCGATTTCTTTAGATTCAAGTTACCAGTTCATTACAAAATTATTTTATTTTCCAGATGTCGAACGTAGAAAATCTTTCTCCACAAATAATAAAGAGAGTTGCCAAGGAACTTCACGAATTGACAAGTAGTCCACCCGAAGGAATAAAAGTATTTACAAACGATGAAGATATTACGAATATTCAAGCAACGATCGAAGGCCCAGGTAAGCTAAACGCACTAAAAGTTCTCGAAATGTGTTCAGCATGTATTTGGCAAAGTTTCCTAATTTTCCTTTGTGTAAATTTAGCTGGCACACCTTACGAGGCTGGGACTTTTAAAGTCAAACTAGTTCTGGGAAGAGATTTTCCGGCTAGTCCACCAAAAGGTAAAAGACTTCGAGACTTGACAGCACATAATATTTAAATATTGTAGTAAATATGCTTCCTGTTCTGGAAGCTTTGTTTATCAGTCTGTTATTGTAATTTACCTACACAGTCCCTTTTAAATTTTGCAAAGCTTAAATTTTACTCTGTAACTGCTCAAGAAGATGAGGGATCCTCTTGTTCAACTATTTATTTATCATTACGATCCTAAGGTGATAGCTTTAAACTTCTGAAACAAACATGAAGAATTGCTGGAACAGTCATGAATGTGTTTGTACATTCGTACATATCAGTGAAGGATTCAGGTGGGTCACCATGGGCAGTTGATACCACCCCCCTCTGGATGGCCATGTTCAAAAATGTTTTAAGCTGCATTCACACCATAGGCTCAAACCTGGCTTGGTTCTAGGTTTATAGTGACATGAACATGTCAAAACACAAGAGACTGCTGCAGATATTTGTTGCATAATGCCTGACATAATTATACTAGCTGTATCACCTTGCTAGGACTAAAAACACATACTTGTCATTTATACTTGATTGATCTACACATACTGTGCATTAAATGTTTGACAAGGGTGAATTTTCAAATGTCTGAAATTCCTGACACTGGAAAATTTACCCTTACTATTTAATGAACATCAATCTAGTGTCAATGCCAAATATTCATTGTAACATACCCAAACACTTAACAGGCATTACTACAATTAACACAGAACATATCATAAATGTACTGGCCACAGCCTTCATATTACGATTGGTTAGAGTAGTGCACTAGATTCACATGGTTGTGGGTTCAAATCTCAGCCACAAGGACTTGTGCTTGCATTTTTGCTACTTGGATATGTACCATTATCTAACATTTAATCCACATTACATGTTAAAACTGACAGCCTGATACAGCAGTTAAGTTTGTAACAGTCTGCTGTCTTTTTACATGCATAGGACTCACCCAAAGGAGTTCCCCTAAACCTAATCTGGTCTTTTCAGACCTCAATTTTTACTGTTTCCACACCATTAAGGTTTCTTTATCACAAAGATCTTCCACCCTAATGTAGCCAGCAATGGAGAGATTTGTGTCAACACATTGAAAAAGGATTGGAAGTCAGACCTTGGAATAAAGCATATCTTATTGGTAAGTTGATAGTTTGACTTTGCTTAATTTAAATTTGCTTTATTCAAATAAAGTTCTGACCTATATATAATACATGGAAATAAATGCACTGTTACCATTATTGTTGTTAAAATTAGTTAAGTATTACCAACAAAACAATTTCATTTTCTACTTTCAAGACAATCAAGTGTTTACTTATTGTACCAAATCCAGAATCAGCTCTCAATGAAGAAGCTGGAAAATTATTGTTAGAACAATATGAAGACTATTCACTTCGAGCAAAGATGATGACTGATATCCATGCCAAATCATTAGCAAACCAATCAGATTCAAAAGAATGCAATACAGAAATTGGTGATAGATTATGTGGAAAAAAGCGAGGTCTTGATAAGACCTTAGATAAAAAGAAAAAAGATAAGAAAAGAGCACTAAAGAGACTATAGCCTGTATAATTAAGAACTAAAACTGTATAATAATATCACATAATTTTGTATCAAAGTAGTTAAATACAGTAGTTAAGAAGTGTGTTACATTAATTAAGATGTTCCTACAAAGTTTACTTAATTTGACATCTCTGTCCATTTTTAAGTCAACCTTCTGCAGATATGAAAATTTCAACCTTAAGTTACTACTCTGCCATGTAAACAGTAAACATAACCATGTTTTTCTGTACAATTTGGTACAAAAGGTGTCAGCTGTGATAATGAATCATGGGGGAGAACACCGACACAATGCAAAAAAAAAAGCTTGATCCATGCATGCCACAAAGTCAAATACTTCTGTTTGGATTTTCTGGAAATTGCTCATGATTCACTGGCAAGCCTGAAAATCATAATTAGGACTATCATTTTAACTCCCCTGTAATTCTTTCTGAATGACCAAAGTTATGGCACAAATGAAAATAATTACATGTACATGTATTAATCAACAGAATAGTTGTTTGAATTTTTAGCTGGATAAAACAGCATAACTTTAAGAAAGTAGAAGACGTACAATAATCCTGTACTACTCACCATAAAATTGCCAATTGTCATGACAAATTCTCTGTACATTACCAAGGAAAGATTAGAACATTGGGAAAAAATGCAGGCACTTTAAGCAAGACTTTATCACATGAGGGAACCCCCCTAACTCCAAAAAACTTATCAAATCATTCACCACCTTTGTGTGGGTTTATGATTTTAACCATGTAATGTAGACCACTGATCACTAGTGTACTTTCCTTTCTTGTGTTCCTACACCTCACTGTTCACTTTGTTAAAGAACTTTTATCAAAATAAAGGACATAATTAAAACTAACTTGGCCTGGCACTAGTTGTTTTTAATATCTGCTCAACAGACACCCTTCTTTTGCTTTGGTAAGAACATATGGTTCTTATGTTTCTTTCTAGTCTTTCCTTGCTGCACTTTTTTTTAATTATAGTAACTGCAGTGCAAACAGGCTAAATTAAATTAATTATATTTGTGGCTGAACAAAAATTCATTCTGCACTCACTTTTGTCAAAATTCATAAAGAGGAAGTTTTGTATGTATATTTGAGCAAAAATTGTAAGAAATGGTTTGGTATATCAATCTTTTTGACTGTTTTAGAAACCAACTGCCATTCCATCTCCCCGTGGGTCAGAACCAGCCCAGTATACTCTCCTTCGCTCACCTTCCACTGTAAACAATTTTTGTTGAATAATTTGACCTCTTCCAAAGTTCTCAAATGTTTTGCCACATTCCACATTGTACCCCAGTCCTCTTAAGCCATCACCCACCTCCTCAGATATACCTTGCTCCAAGAAAATTTTGTTCCCTACCACCTTATCATTGTTTGTAAGCTCAACTTTAAAGCGTGGTTGATCTAAAGCCTCCTGGGGATCCATGTTAAAATTTATCATATTCAAAAGAACCTAAACATAATGAAGTCATAAAATATTAGTATTCTTAAAAAAGACAAAGACCAAATGACAATGTACTTGGTGTGAAAGAAACTGTCCAGGAAAATTCACATAAAAAGATCTAAATAGACAAAGAAGGTTAAATTTAAAAAGAAAGGAAAAAAAGGAATGGATGCTAGGGGAATTCTTCTCCTCCTTTCACGAGTATTGGTTTTTAAATCTCACTCCCATTCTTCTTCTTGTCTTTTCCTCTTATCAGTACACCCATCTACATGTATATCCACACATATTATCCATGCACTCTTCCTCTTCATTCCTTCCACTGAGTTGACCTACTCTTTCCTTTCCTCTACCGTCCCAATACCTGTACATGTCCTTGTGGTTGCATAAATGCTCCCATAACTCCAAAACTTGCATACAGTTCTCCAGTTTGATCATATGTTGCCATTCCTGGAATAATAGTGTGATAAGGTCGTTTCTCAGGGGCAGCACAGTTTAGATGTCCAGGAATTAGGGAGAAGTTCAAGCCTCGGTTCTAGAAAAGAAAAAATGGCTCATTAAAACATCTTTTAAAAAAAGGGCATGGAGGAAAAATACCTCCTTTTTTGATTCAACCAACTGTATGACTAAAAAGAATTATACTTACTGGTCTTCATTTCCTTAGTGTAAACACCAAAAATCAAAACATGTCTTACTTTTGTAAGACATGTGAAAAAGTGAAATTTAAAGTTAAAGTTAAATTTAGAAAGTGTTTTGATCAATGGCCTTGATGTCTAGTCAGTGATGGTCCTGTATGTCACTTTCATCCTGATAATAAATCAATTGGAACAGATCCTTTCAACTGACCTGTAAAGTGAAACCACATCCTACTGGGACAAGTCCAGTTCCAAAGCCTTGAAAATTGCTGTTAATAAATGAGCATGCATTACCGTCACAATCTGTAACTGCGAAATAAACAGTATCAGAGTCATGAATAGGAACTCCAGCAGAGGGAATGACAGCATACCTATGAATTCAAATAACAAGTAATCAGGAATTGAAATATAAATACTATTACCTGTAGAAACTTTTGCTGAAAATTTTATTGCATAATAAAATTATAGTAAATGAGTGCAGGGTAAAAATTTCACTCTCATTTTTTCAAAACAGTTTTTTTAATTTTTGAAACTGATTTAAAAAGAAAATTGAAGGAATTACAAATAGCCAACTAAGTCTACAAATCTGACTTGTTTTTAATCAAGTTAATCAAATTTTGGTCAACTTTTTATGGTAGCCAATGACCTTCCTAGCAGGGACCAGACACTAGTTTCTGAAGCTGAATGTGAGATTAGTTGAAATAAATCATGTAAAGCTACTCATACTGATAAACCCACACTGGGTAAACAGTGAAAAATTCTAATTCCTTGAATACACCCTAAAAGCAAACGGGTGAACTAAACTTTCTCTGATATTTTACATAATAGCATGAAAATAAATATTTCTCTGTTGACATGTATCACCAAAGCCAAGACTACGGGTATTTATAGCAACCAATTTTAACAGGCAATTTAACCAGACATAACAATAGCCATACAATGTTTTTGACTGTAGAGCGACACTGCTAAGCCACTTTCCCAAATTCCAACATGCATACCTCTCCTTGCTGATAAGTTGCAATCGTTCCCCAGCATAACCTTTACTCAGTAGTTTCTGAACTGGAATATCAGTATGTTCTGGGTCTGCACAATATTTAAATGTATCAGCAAAACTCAAACGCAAAGCTTCTATAACCAGGTGCATGTACTGGATGGAGTTGTGCACAAGATCTAAAGAATAAACACACAAAAACTTGAAGGCTAAGCCAAAATTCCACCTGTCAGTACAAAGAAATTTTCTACAGAATTAATATGTGACAATAAGACTGAATAAGTGTGTATCTGTGAACTATAGTTGATATTTCTGTCTTAGTAATTAAAGTTTAGGAGCATATTTAACATTCATTATGAAGTCAATTATATAGGGAAGGCAGTCCAGAATGCTATAGGTAGAAATAATGTCTCACTACAGTTATTAATAAGTATTTCTTTGATTTGCACAGAAAAGATCTTAAATGTTTTGAAGTTACATAAAGTCTGTAAAGTTGTGGAATCTTACTGTCAATACAAAAAGCAGTTGATGTTTTTACCACTAACTGGAAACTTCTCAAGAATGTTCAAAGCGAGCAATGCTGTAATTCCCTGGCTATTTGGAGGGATCTCCCATACTCGTATTCCATGGTATGTTGTTGATAGTGGTTCACAGAATGTACTGGTGTGCTTTTGTAAGTCTTCAGTGGTTAATGTTCCACCATTCTGTTGAACAATGTCGACAATTGCTCTAGCAATTCGCCCTTGGTAGAAGCCATCTTTACCAAACTGACTCAGCATCTGAATAAATAAATTTTAACAATAGTTGACCAGATTGAAGTAGACTATGTAGAAATTTCAGGCATAATTAATCAATCAATCATTCAATCAATCAAACCAAATCAAATTGATCAGATCAAACCAGTCAAATCAAATCAACTGAATAAATTATATCAAGTAGATCAATCTATCAATTGATCAATTAATTAAGGAATGGATAATAAGGCAGAATGAAAGAATGAGAGGAAGGGGAGAAAGGGAATGAAGGAAGGGCAGACAGCACAATATGTAGGAAGTATGCCATGGAATAATTGTTATATATAATTATCTACATACCCTGAATGTCTCTGCTAATCGTGGCATTTTCATTATCTCACCTGGCCGTGGAGCTCTACCATCCAACAAGAAGTCAGTTCCATCAGGATTTTTCTTGCTAGTGAAAGCCTTGGTAAGACGTTGAGCCCAGAGATGAGACACAACTGGAGAAACTGGAAAACCTTCTTCAGCAAGGGTTATGGCAGGGTTCAAAATGTCTTTCAAACTTAACTGCAGAAGAATAAAATAAGTTGATTAGCTTTTAACTCTTTTCTTGCAGTATCTGTGTTCAACATTTTCTTTCTGGCTAATGCCAGACTATTTTACTTATCAAGGCAAGATTTCCAGCAAAGAAAAGTTACAACCTACATTTAAATGAACTCTTATACAGAAGCAATACTTAATATGTAACAGTCACAGGTTGCATAGGAGTATGTTAACTAAATCTTGCCAACTGTTCTCCACTTACTAAATCTTTTGACAGGGTATTTGTTTATTTTTCACATGGAAACTAAAAGCAACCATCCATTATGTGAACATAAAATTAACTGTACCTTTCCACTTCCAAATGACTCCACAACATCCACCCAACCAGCTGCTGCTCCAGGAACAGTGATTGTATGAGCAGACAATGGTGGCATGCCTATTTCTGCTGTTATTCCATGTGAAGCCAACATAGCCAAGGTAAACTCAGCACTGGACCTGCCACTGTAGGGGTAATAAAGGCAAAATGATGAGTTTACTATTATATAAAGTCAAGGGAATACAGTTTAATAATATTAAAAGTTGTTAATTAAGAAACAAGAGAAAGATGAAAAAGAGAGTGCCAGTAAATACTGATTCCACTTTTTTGTTGAATACATATCAGGATGGACCAATACATAAAACCATCTGATGTATTTTTGATATCATATTTCAAAAATATTTTACAGGTATTAGAAATTAGGGTTTCATTATGTCATGAACAGAAAAAAATATACTAAAAATAGGAAGACCCTCACATGGCTTCAGAGATTAGTCTTCTGATGAGAAACCTAATGTACTAAAAAGCTGGATTTAGAGTTGTCTGAAAGCCCAGCTGCCCTACCTGTTCATTTTCCATTCAAAGTTTAATTGTTCTCAAAATGTGAAAGAAAGAAAAATTTCCTGTGTAGGTTCTTCTATTGCAATTCTAAGTTTTACAATGATTGATAGGTTTTCTATGCTCAGTTAATTTTGAAGTTGACAACAAAGAAATAAATCTTGATTTTTTTTCTGGAAGGCAATCATAATAACCTGGATGTGTATAACCATTCTGGTTGATGTTACCAGTCTGCTATGGTTTTTTTGAAAATGATGCGCAATCAATTAAATTTGCAAAATACAAGTTTGATGCCTGATCTCTTTGGCAAAATTAATAAGCAAGATTCCTAGTTTCAAAGCATGGATCTCTTGGATGGGATGGGTGAAGATAAAGCAACAAGCAAGATAAGAGAAGTTAAGAAAGAGGAGCACAGGAGAAAATGGTGGAAAAAGTTTTGTTATGGAATAGGAGAAGAGTGAGAATGTTTCAGTAAAAGAAGAACTTTTTGGAAAAGTGGCCTTATGGAGAAAAGGGACTGGGAAAAGGTTAAGGTGGGTTAGAAGGGAAAAGATGAAGAGAAAGGGGCTTAGGGGAGGGAAAGATGGAAAAAGGAAGACAAATGGAGCAAAGGCTGGGAAGTAATTAGGAGAGATTAAGAGAGGAGATCAACAGAGGATGGATGAAGGGGGGCAGGATGAAATGGGAACTGGAAAAAAGAGAGGCAATGAGATAAGATTAGGGTTCAGGTTTATGTTTAGTGGTGGGACTGTAGGATTAGAGTTATAACTAAGGTCAAACCTCCTTCGCCAGTGGAACACCCGTGTATTGAACTCTGTGATAACTTTGTTGTACGGTAGTAAAAGATTTGAAACTTTGTCTCAGGTATCTATGCTGGCTCAGCTCAGTTTGTGGTAAACAAACATTATTGGGTAAATAGCTTACCTTCCGTTCAGCCCTTTTACTGTGTTGCTGCGTGCATCATAAAAAAGACAGAAACAGTCGCCTCCAATGCCAGTACTGCAAGGTTGTGTGACGTTAAGACCAGCCGCCATAGCTACAGCGGCGTCAGCAGCATTTCCTCCCGCCTGAAGAATTCTAGCTCCAATTTCTGAGACGAGAGGATTTGTACTAGCAGCTGAGCCATGAAGGGAGATAATTGGCGAACGGCGGGAATGAAAAGAAAATTTGGACATTTTTAATTCGCATGAACTGGACCTCTTGCGCAGGAAACTAATTATTCACTAACGTCCGACAGCTTCCGATAAAAAGCGATCTTGTTGCGAGCACCTGATGTCGGAATGTCAGAAATATCTATTAAATAATATATTAACTTGAGATTAAATTATTTGCTAAGAGCTTTTACACGTCTAAAACCTGTTTCTTCACATTTACTTCAAATTTCTGTCATCGTCACCTTTGAAATAATTATTCGCAGGAACCTACTGAAGACATTTTTGAGTTAACCAGCGTGTTTACGATCACTTCCGAACGTATTGAGAGTAAATGGAGAGCGCATGATACCATTATAAATTACTTTCGACAGTCAAGAGTCAAGTCTTTCATCAGGCCGTCTTCTTTCAGGAACAGTTTAAGGGTAAGATGCCAGTTTTAACAATTAACAAATACGCAAGTAACCCGTTATACTATTAGAACTTCCCTTGATTCAAATGAAAGTAATATCTAGTCAAGACGTGGGGCTTCCTGTTTGTTATGTGATACGGATTAATTTGGTTTGCACTCCTGCGTGGTGTGAAGTATATGACCAACAATAATTTCCGCTTTGAACTAGTGAGGGGAAAGAAGGATACATTGGACTAATACTGTGGAAGGCCAGCGGATTTCTAAGCTGCTGAAACTTGAAAGACGGGGGTCCATTTCCAGTTTAAGGCATATGCACACCACGAAAATGTGTTCGTCCAAAAATTTTTAAAAATAACTAAATATTGAACTTTAGCAGTCATCAGTGGCAGGTGAACTTCTGGAAGTTAAAATTTTTTAATAATTTTTAATAAGTTTCCTGCTACAGGTCTCAAATAAAACAGTGTTTTATGACAGAATTGGATTGCAATTTGGCATAACTTATGATAGAAAATTTGAACTGGATACGGCCTATGTGATGACCATTTTTGTTTTCCTTGTGCATTTTGAGTTGCCTCAAAATGTTTTCTTCATACGTGAACTTAACCCGTAAATACTTTTACAAACACAAACAGAGCACATTAGGGAAATATGTTGCAATTAAGGTATCAATCATATACTATCAATCACCCGGTAAACCCAGCTGCAATTTAATGCAATAAGTCCTAATTCTTGTAATTTACTAAACATTTGATAGGAGTTGGCTTAGAGAGGCATGGGAAGTCTTTTAAATCCACAAAGAGTTGAAGAATTATTGGAGAAATGGCGTACAAACATACCATCTTCATTGGATCAACTTCCAGTCATTTTTAAATGTCACCCAGCAATAGCAGTCTTTCTGTTTATTTTCACCATGATGGCTTCCATGCCTTTCCTCCTTTTCATGTGTTTTGCGTTGGGTTCATTTTCTGTAACGTTCATCAGCTTTGTGCTTGTGGAAGGAACTCTACTGGCTCTGGGAACCTGTGTTTTGGCTCCCATCTTATTTTTCATTGCAGTTACAGCCATCACCATATCCTTGTCCTTTGGGACTTTATGGTTTATTCTGACAAGCTGTAGACCACTGGTAGGGAAATGGCAACAGTTCTTGGACAACCAGATCAAATAAAATTTTATAGACCGAATAAACAAGTTTGAGCAATGATACAGCACTTGAAAAATGTTTTGCTCAGTTCTTCATCTTTTACAATGTGTTTATCCTAGAACCTTGGTATAGATTCAGCAAGTGTTCTTGTAAACTGTAAAATAATGTACATTTTACACAGTACAGTTGAAGACAGTTCCAGCACAATGTATTTATGGATTCTATGCTGATATTTACAGGGGTTTTCAGTTTAAACATTCTTACAAATCCTTAATAAACATGTTGAAAACCATATATTAGTGAATGAGGTTTTACATGTGTACCATTATTTCATAACTGAATTTCTTCATTAAAATCCTGAATTCAAGAAGAAATAGTGCTCTTTTCACTGTAACGTAGTTTTATCCTGGCTAATGCCAGATGAGTTGACTCATCAAGTGGGGGTAATGGAACTGTGAAAAAATATCTAAACTTTTTTACTTTATTCAGGCTCACACTAAATGACTTTAATCGTCAAGGGTAAAATTAATGTTTTGGTTCAGGAAGAGTAAAGTAAATTTGTTCAATGTGCTGTGGATGCTAAAATTTTCCACCATACTTAAATAAGTCTTTCTAGTGTGGATAACATGAAACAGGTCTACCTTTAAATTATTTCCATATCTTAAATAGCACTAAAAACATGCCTATTTCCTTTTTTTAAAAGGGTTGGGGAAAATATTTAATATTTTAGTTTAAAGTGCTCAATAATGCAATCAATATTAAATTGTACAAGTTTTAAACAAACAAGCACATTGAAAGAAACAATTCCTTCAGAAAATACCATACTTTTGATCAAGCAAAGCAACACAAGTCTTGTTGGGGTCAATCACAGAATGCACCTACCCAAAAGCCTTTCAAAATTCAGGAATTGTTCATGCAATTTTAAAGGTGTTTAAATTATCAAATATTATATCTTGTGCATTTGATTCTGTTTTAGATGTACTGTGTCAAATTACACTGTGAAAGTTGATAATACATATACAGCGCAATAAGGGTTACTGTTACTAAAATTAACAGTAATATAATTCATTGCATTTAATAGAAGTACCTACACAAACAGAATTCATTTTGACATTAAATCTCATTTCTTTGTATAATATAAGTTTAACAATTTCACTAGCTGGTGATTGAACGTTTGGTTAACTCAACAATTTCAATAAGGTCACATTTACCGGTACACTAGCAGAATATGTTGTTGGTTGACAGAAATTAAAATGTGCCTACTGAAATGTTAATATTTTGCCTATGCCACAAGAAACTCCAAAGCTGCTACTAGTAAGAGCACTTCAGTTACCCTATGAGACCAGATGTTATTTTAAGCAAGATATAACTTCACTGGAGCATGAGAGCCTGAAGGTTCTGTCCAAGTATTATGTCCTTCACTGCATGAAAAACAAACCGGATATTTTCTGTGTCAGTTGCAGTTGTGAAATGGTGAAACAAAGCCTTGGTTCTATCACGCCGTCGACTGTCAAACATTTGAAGAACAAATTCTTGAACATTGCTCAGTTCATGAGGATTTCCTTGAAAGTTTGGAAAGAAGTCCTTGATTGAGGTTTGTTTAACTTTCTCTTCAAGTAAATCTGTCTTGTTAAGAAAAAGAATTACAGAAACATTCACAAAAAATCGGTTGTTAACAATTGTTTCAAAAATGTCACATGATTCAACAAGGCGGTTTGTCATCCTATCTTCCATCAGGACTTGATCAAATGCACTTGATGAGACTAAAAATAGGATAGCTGTAACTTTTTCAAAACATTGGAACCACTTAGCTCTCTGAGAACGCTGACCACCAACATCCACCATCTTGAATGGCACCCCTCGGATGTCAAATTCATGCTCCACAATGCCTTTGGTGGCTTTACGAGCATATAGAACATCTTGCTTTGTTGGTAAGTAATCCTAGAAAAGTAAATGTATAAAATTTGAAAGAATATTGTGGAATGGGTTTTACAAATTCTGTTATTATGGTGTTAATTCTTCAAATCACTTGTAATGACAAAAATGCATGGTTCAAATTGACATTGTGCAACTTGTACATCATTTTTACTCAAATGAGGTAAACTGCACATCACATTTCAAATTAAAAAGCAAAACATTTGACAAATTAGCAGACCAATCTCATTGATTTATGATTTTGAAAAACTTCACACCTTCTTCCAGCTAATTTGAACTCTGCAACTATATCTACTGATGTTCACATTAGTGTAGAGCACAAAAATTTGTTTGGCCTGTAAAAATCAAATTCTATCAAAGCAAACGAGTTTTGAATAAAACAAAGCTAACTGAGCAATCATAGTTGCTCTGGTTGTTTATTTCACCTCCCTGGCTGCCTTTTTGTAAAAACAAACTAAGCTATGTACACAGCACATAACACCAGAACTATACATACAGCAATTATCAGTGGCTAATCATGATTGGTGCATCTCAAAAAAATGAATACAGAGTTTAACAGACATCCCTGAACAAGCATCATTTTGTTCTTGAAGCTGTGATATAAGTGTCTTTTGCAGCTTTGTGTGAGAAGTTGCAAAAATTTATGTTTTCTAAATTCCTCATGGCAATAAAGCACGTGGATCATTAAGTTCCAAAGACTATGATGGTAGACCAAATGTTTCCCAGTGTACTAACTGGTTCATAACTGGTGTGACATGATCAAAATGAACAGATGGGACCTTGCAAATTCAACAACAAATAGGTTACGACAGATGCTTAGCAGACAATTATAGTGAAACATAAGTGTAATGACAAAAAATACAAAATTATTCAAGCTAAAAACAAGAGTTAGGTAACTTCTTTTCTTTAGGTTACCCCAGGACATCAGGGAAAAAAAATGTTCAATGCCTAATTACAATTGTTCTTCGACAAAGAATCAAAGTTAGGGAACATTTTGTCATGAAGTCACAGTTAACTAACCAACGAAATGAGGTTATAACACTTAAAAAATGGAACAAGCAAGCACAGTAGTTCATATCTAATATAATCGAGACAGTAATGATGCACAGAAAATATTGGTGTAAGAGCTATCATTCATGCTGTTCAAACAATACAAAAGAGGACCTATGTTACAACTTAACAGATAACAATGTTCATAGAGCTCTGGTAAATTCAAACCTAACTTATCAAGAAGTCAGAACATTAAATATCCATGTTTGGCAACTGTTTTTTATCACTAGTTCTGATATACATATCAAACTGCATAAGTTTTCCAAACAGGTGTTAGGATCAGTGGGATGAATGCACTGGCTGTCATTGCTCTCACTGCCAGTCATACCCTGTGCATATTTGTGAAAGCTATACAAAAGTCTTTAGAGAAATGGCAGAAGAGCTCCTATATCCATATTCACTGAAGCATCAGAGCTTTCAAGTTGAACTGGAGAATAGTATCTTTAACTGCATGGAAAACAAATTTGATGTTCTCTGTATCAATAGCAGTCGTAAAATGATGAAATAATGCTTTTGAACGCTCCCTTCGTTTGTTGTCAAACATCTGTAAAATAAATGTTTGGACATCTGTAAGATTATGGGGATTTCCTTCAAAGTTTGGGAAAAAGTCCTTGATGCTTGTCTCCTTCACCTTGATTTCTAGTAAATCTGTCTTGTTCAAAAATAGTATTATAGAAACATTAGAAAAGAACTTATTGTTCACAATGGTCTCAAAAATATTGCAAGATTCCACCAATCGATTGGTTGTCCGATCTTCCATAAGAACCTGATCAAAGGCACTGGATGAAACTAAGAATAATATTGATGTGACTTCTTCAAAACATTGAAACCATTTGGCTCTCTGCGATCTCTGACCACCAACATCTACCATTTTGAATGGGATTCCTTTGATATCAAATTCGTGCTCCACCACCCCCTTGGTTGCCTTTCTTGCATGCAATGCATCTTGTTTTGTGGGCAGGTAATCCTGCAATAGAGGAAAGACACAACTGGTCATGCCTCAGAAGTGTTAAAACTGACAGTGCAATGTTTAAAAGCTTATAAAATAAACTGCACTGAACAGTAACAAAAATTTATCAGTCAAGTTAAAACAACTGTGTGTGACAGGGGTGATAAAAACTGTGCAATTTATGGAGGAGTTGTGCAAATTAAGTGAAAAATCAGACAAATGGGAAATCTATTTTGTTTCAAAGTGGGGAAATTGCATACAGTAATTTTGAGAGGAAAACAAAACCACACTTTCATAACACACACCCTTTTTGAAGTTAAAAGCTCTCAAAAATGAACCAACAGTACAAAAAATTTACAATGAAGTAATAACTTCAATTGATACATAAATGAGACATAATGTCTCTTCTTATGTTGAAAAAACTCCAAAATACTTTGACATGAAGTTGAAGCTTAACATTGAGAAAGGCAACCAACGGGCATTGAATTTGCTAATATACTTATTCAAATGAATATGACATGAATATACTGGTTCAAAGTTTCAACCAGGGTTAAAACTAATTACATGGAACTGATACCTTTAAAAAATGTTGGTATTATCATTATATATTTGTGCAAAAAGGAATTAATTTTGGACAAATGCCTTTAAAAGTGGACAACCTGTTGATTGTTAGTTCAATTTGTATGTTGTGGTTTCCAACTTGGCACCACCAATATCAAATATATAGTTGTCAGAAAAATGACAATACAGTTCAACCTTTTTAAAGGTCTTTGTCAATGCTGCAAGACTTTTAAAAATATCTGAATCAACAGATATTTCTACTCACCATCTTAGTTTAAACATTGCCTACAATACTGAAGCATCACATTTAGTGATAATAATAATAATTAGTGATAAGAATAGTAAATGCATCTTGCAAGGTTTTTGCTGAGATTTCCAGTTGACTTATTTCAGTGCTGCATGTAAGATATAGAAATTGGACATTACACAGACAATTAACTACAACTGCAAAACTACTGTAAAGATGTTATAACACTAGCATGAAAAACAGGCAGTCTACTAAGGAATGTCAACAGTTTAAAGATGGCAAGCTGTTAAAAATAAGAAAAATATACTAAGTTTTCATGCAAGGCCTCTCATTAGTCTTAAAGGATCAAGTTTTCCTGGTATCTTGATATAGAGCTTTTGACCTACAATACATGCTCAAATTAGTACCCATGGCACTTATTTAACTTTTTGACCTTAAGGGGCAGTTTTTTCATTTTCCACACTTGGCCTTGGTAAGGACTCTTAGCATTTTCTTTATTTAAGCAGAAGAACTTTAAAAAAACAAAAATTACAGTAAACATAAGGGTATTTACTACAGGGGGCATTTATTTGAAGGGGAAGCACTAATTCATCCACTAACAGTAAATGTCTGAGAGTACAACACTGTCTCCCTGTTATAACAGTTGATCATCTTTAAACTTTAGAATGAAAAGAAATTATATTTTTGAGAATTTTCATTTAGAAAAAAATCTTTGAATTAAGTTTTCTTCTGTATCAGCAATTGCCAGCTTTACAAATAAATGAACAATTATAGTGTATGCTTAACTTCCATGAAAAACCTTAAAATCTAGAATAATTCAAAGTAAATGGTTAAACTTAAATAAATCAGATGATTAACATACTGAATTTTTTGTGAGAAATCCATAGAATCCTACCTCTTAAATTATCAGTGTTTTCACTTTTGGTTAATGTTAATTTATTAAAATTTGATTAAACTCTGGAATAATCATTGCATTTTAGTGCATGAACATGTAAAAAATTTGCACCTTAGTTTGGTATTACAAGCCTCTCACATTCAAAATTTGGCGTGAGTGGTCTATCGCGCAGGCAGATTATGTTATGTGCGTGATTAATTAAATTGTGGGGTGGGTGGGGGATTGTTCAAAAAATAAAATTTTTTTCAATTTTCTTGTAATTACATTAATCTAATTCCAATATGAATACAATGTCACATCAATGTTTTTTATAACAAAAGAAGGAACAGAAATGTTAAGATATTGCTTCAGTCTGAGTTGCTTTCAAATTCCTCTTGGAAAAGTTCAAATTCCTTGTCCTCACTACTGCTTTCGTCTTGGTCAAGTGTTGCATGGACCTTGTCAACAATATTAACGGTTTTTCTCACTGACATAATGTGATTTGGTTTTGAGACCTTTTTCTGTCTGTTTGATGTCATATATATTTCAGCAGCATGCTCTATTATGGCCTCTCTCTTTGCTCCAAAGTGGGTTGTTTCCATAGATGATAAAGCTTTCATTCAAGACAGGAGCATTTTGAAAACAAAACAGTTTGACAGGTGAGCAGGAATTTACATTTGCATGCATGATCATTCACGTGCATAATGTTAGTGGGGCGCATGCCTGCGCGCTCACATGTGATCACGCATGTCCCACTGAGAGGCCTGGTATTAATTACATTGAACATTGTCAATTCTTGCAAGCATGTCATAAATATCTATCTACTTGTTATGGGCATACCAGCAAGCCTGAAAATAAGCATTTGGCCATGGTCAATTGACAGATGCAAAACATTGTTTGACCAGAGCTAGTCCCCAGGCACTGGTCAAAGTGACCAGCAGTGCAATTTACCAATTTTGTGGTCCTTCAATTTTTACTGTTTGTTTATGTTTTGTTTCATATGTTGAAACCCCATAATTATATCTACTGATCATTCTGGTTTGGGAAACATGGGAGCAAAATTAGATTGAGATCAATTCCATGCCATTTCAGCACGGTCTGAATGCTTCATGCTGTTGTTTAATTTGTTGCTAGATAATTACACATTCCTCTGCCTAAAAGTCTAAATAATGGTATTTATGCCAAATTCACAAATTACCAAGTAAATAAATCATTATTAATAAGATTACAGATTTCTTTGGTGGACAATGACATTTAAAAACCTAGAATCTTCCCTGTTAGAGGAAAATTCCAGAGTTGGCACATTTGTTTGCATATCTTTCAACTTAATAATTTTGCAAAATTTGTACAAGAAACTAAATGTCTGTCAGCAATTCAAAAATTTCTGGCACCAGCTTTTTGGCTCCTAACATTTTGTCAGGCACCCCTGTTAAAACTATTTTCAGGCTTGTACCAGTAATCACAAAAACATCAATCTGCCTCCAGAAGTTTTATTCTATAAGCACAAAGCTGTGCAATTATTCATATTTTGTGAACATTAACATGGGGACACTTACAAAGAGGAGTTTGTTTTTGTTCTGGTTTATTTTACTCTATGCCATTCATCCTGCAGCAATGTAGTTTCAGCTTTAAAGACAAGCATGGATAACAAAAAGAAATTCTCTGCCCCATATTTCAAATGCAAAATGCATGTTCAGGTCAGAATGCCACAATAACCCCCCTGCCTTAACTGTTTTGGAAGACAATTCAAAAGCTATAAACAAGAATAAAAAAAGATATTTCCTGGATCTTTTTATTCTATAGCACAATATGCAAGAAACATTAAGTGCCCAAATAATAAGCAAGAGGAAATTATGTTCTGATATGAGTCACGAAATCATTGCTGGTTAAGTAAATACCTTGTCCACACTTGCAATTTAACAACTAACTTGCTTCTTACTTTGTCTATCTGCATTTTAAACTTCAAAGGCAAAAAAGCCATTGTAATTATCATAAAGTAACTGCATAAATAATTAAATGCTGATGCATTATCTATGCCCATTAGCTATAACATGAATATATAACTATGTAATGTGGTAATGACTCTTTGATTATCACCTTACCCTATTATGCTCCAAACCAGAGTTCTGTGATTTTACCTCAGCTAATACACAACTACTTGTGAAGAGCAGAAGTCTTGGTTGGCTTTCTGGGGTTAAGACTATCATACTTGTCTCATTAGCTTCCCTGCATGACCTTATTCTAGCAAATCTAGGTGTTTTTCATCAAGGATAAACATCTTAGCTAGCCTGGAGCTAACTCTGACATGCCTCATCCAGTGGAATAAAATTGTCACATATTTAGCAGGGTAAATTTCTAAAGGATTACTTTGTACATGAAGGGGTGAACTGAGATCATTTTGATTTTTATCCCCAACACATTCTCCTTTTCTGCATTAATTTATCAAAATTAGGTAGAATGTAATTTAAAAACTCCAAAGTAATCTTGCAGTTTAGCATCATTATCACAAAATATCATTTCCTTGGACTGGTTACATCTTAGCTCTGTAGTCAGGAAGGATCTTTCCATTTTAGAACAAAATTAACTGTGTTTGCTTGTGAGCTGAAAATATTTTTCACTTATTTCAATAAAATAATATTCCTGGTCATCAACAGAAAGTGATACTCATCTGTAATCCAGTTAAATATTTTTCAAATGATGGTAATCACCTTATTATCTCATCAGGGAAAAAGAAAACAACAACAAAAAAACCAAAAACCAGCTGCTAAGCATCAAAGCATAAGCTCTCTACACATCTTGAAAAGGAAGAAAAAACTGAACCACATACAATGCTTTTGCTAATGACAACGAATGAACTACAGGCAGACATAGAGGGCTCTACTTGTATTTGATCTAACATAGAAAAGATGCTTTGGATCGAAAAAAAAAAAAAATCAATTAAACTATTTTCATTTACTAGAAGATACAAAAACCCCTTTGCAGTTTTTGCAAGTTTCTGTGTTCTTAATAGTTGAGAACCTTATGTTGTTCTCACAAACTGCTTTACACTGTTGAAATCTTTACTTGCACAGTAGGCAGTTCACATCCTCTTTCACAGCTGTGTGCAACCATTATTTTGATTTTGAAATAATATCCAAGATACTATTCACAGGGAAGACACTTTCTTTACAAGCTACAGTAGCCTTTGTCTGGATTGAACCAGCATTTACTTAATGCCTCATTCCCACTCAGAAGTAACAAAAATGTAACAACAAAAACAAATAGAAAGTTATCAACTGCAACAGTTTATGTCTTTTGTTAAGCAATGTACTGTCTCCAAAACCACCAAATGCTGATAATTATATCTGGGGTCTTGCAGGAGTTTATTAGCTTCAAAATGTGGTAATATTTTCTCATTAAACATGGAATAAAGTCTGGCATTTTTGCACTTGCTAATGTAGTACTTTGCATTTTGCATGATGTTGAGAGCAAAAATTAGCTTCAGAATATTCAGCATGATTTTGGTTGATTATATAAAGAAGTGCATTACACAACCTTTCGAACTGCATAAACTCAAGGCGAAATTGCTGATTGGATTACCACAAATAACATTACCAGTAATACCCATATCAGTAATACTGAATAGCATATAAACATTTGAAAGATTAATATTCCTTTCATAATCTGTCTAAGGAAGCATCAATGTAAAACAAGCCTCAACAAGAATGTCTATGAAGTTTCTAAAATTTCTTCAGGAACTGTGTGTTGGAAAGGAGTAAGCAAGCTGCTTTATGGCTTTCACCCAATCAGATAACCCACCATTCTTCATAAACTACTAATAATGAAAAGCTATGAAGGATTTTGTGTTCATTTAGATGTACAAAAGAAGGTGGACTCTAGGTTGTTACGCTAATTATAAAAGATAAAGGGCAATCCCAGAGAGAAAACATCAAAGCAATATTAAGCTCAAAAATCCACTGGAATGCAATGTAAATTTCTGAAACTTGGAATGAAGTCAATTCGTTGTTTTCTATACCACTCCAAACTTATTTGGTGATTGAGACTGTCGAGGTAAAATTTCTCACATAAACAAACTGCGATGTATTCATTAAATTTGAAACCGTAGTGCCCATCGTATGTCTTATTGTCGTCTGTAATTGTGGACTTCAATGCCTAACAAAAGCTGTAAAATCGAAAGCTTTTGTCTCATTAACTGCTTAAGTACTTCACTTATAAAAACGTCCTGCACTGAAACTCTTTCACGACTACAAATGAACTACAATAACCAATAGCGAGTGGTACAACCGAAGAGTCAGTGAACTCCAAGATGAAAACAGCTGATGAAGACAGGGCGTGAAAAAGCATATCATAATTTTATCTATGAATAGTAATAACGAAACGGAAAATATGATTCTAGTTGCAGTGAAAATATTCATCAGTTTCAACGGCAACATCTGATTTCTCAAGACGCTGCACTCCATTAAATACTGAAAGCAGGAAACATTCACTTTGTCTGTCAGTGTCAGTGAAAACTGGAGACAAAGTCCAGAGTAAAATGTTGATGAAAGTGCAACTGCCTCCTTAACGGCTATCAATAAACTAAAATTCTACGAAGAATTCCATAAGCAATTTTGATACGGATCATGAAAAAAGCAAGCAGTTAGGTCGTTTTTGTGAAGAATGATAAATAATTTTTCAATATGTTGTTTATTGCCGCCATTCTGACCAAAGTGCAAAACATTTCACAGTTCATTTTCGTTTAGGATTTTACCGTTGAGGTGACAACATCGTCAGATTACGCTTTGCTCCAGAAGTCGCATTAAGTCTTAATCGCTGCATAACTTGTTCCCCTACTTCTATTGTTCAGTTAAACGTGCAAATACGCGAAAAAACAACACTAACTCAATTTTGTGCGAAGTAGTCCATGCTAGTTTTAACAAGTAACATTTCTGCATGCTTGGTGCTCTACTGGAAAATCATTCAAATTTCTCAAACTTACCGGTTGTCCAACCCTGTGCAGCTGGTCCAAAAAGTATTTCGTCGAATCTCCCTGTAAGACAAGGACAGAAAGTCAAATGAATGCCGTGACCAGTCGACAATCAAGTTCGGCGGCATATATCAGTGATCGCTCATATTCTAATTGAAAATTGTCACTGAATATCAAGATTTAATGGAGCTAAAAACTCACGTTTGCAGTAAAAAAGCTATGCAGCTGTCAGCCAACTGTATCTTAAATGTTCATTAAAGAAATATTAAACCGTAAGCAAATACCAAAGCACAAATGTTAATGGCAAACTTCACGACTTCTCAAATGAGCATGAAGTTTGTGACGTGAAAGTCAAGCCAGGCGGAAACACACAAAGCACCAACGATCGTTTGAGCTTCTGTTCTAATCTTTTTCGAACTGAATCGGCTTTTAATGAGAAGCTTTCGTTAAAGGCGACAAAATTCTATGAAAACAGCCAAATGTTTACCGAGTTATTTGACTTGGGAAGCCGATTAACTAACAAACGTTTGTGTTGAAATTCCGAACGCCATAACAGCAATGCATTTCACAGCCATTTCTCGGTCATCATGAACATTCAAACGTAAGGTTACGGGAACTCACCAGCTGAAATTCTCTTCTTCTATCATAAGAGGTTTGAATGCCTTCATCTTGCCACAAACGGCTCACAGCGTCGACGTATTGCAGGAACAAGTTGGTCTCGATTTTCTGCGGGGCTTGAAAATCCAATATGGTCCTCGCATATCTTTGGTTGTTTGGGTCACCCCATTCAATACCCAGCTTTCGTCGAGCATCCGCTAATACCTTCATTCCCTTTAAAATATTGCTATAAACTATTGGACGAAACTCTGCTAAAGCGGCAACATTGTAGTCTTCCCCATGGATAATTCTCATCTGTTTTAGAAAGGTACTTTTGCCGCTCTCTCCCGCGCCAAGCAGCAAAATCTTCACTTGCCGCCTAAATCGTTCCTTCTCTCGGCTAATCTTCTTGTCTATTTGTTGCGACTTTCGTTTCGCTTCACGAGAGCTTGCATCCAGGCAGCAGTCAAATACCATGATTTCTTCGGGCACAAAACTACTCCGAAATTCAAAACAGAGTTTCTTCCACACCCCTCTACATTGCGGACGACGGCTACTGCAACTGAACCTTGGGAGAACACAACAGTTGATCAGCCTTCTCTCTCTTCCTGCCTGATTGGTTACCGCAACAATACGGACCCGACAACCGGACGAGCTGCGTCGCTTTATGAAAGGTCAGTTAAAAACCACACTACTCTCAAACTCACGTTTAATCTTAACATAACATTATTATTTAACCAATTTACTTTTTAAGATACTAAAAGGCTTTAATTCATGACAAAAATTCAAATTTGGTAGCGGCTAGACAAGGATAAAAACCCTCCGTAAACTCCGACGATTTCCGGGAGTGGGCGTAGACAGACGACGTCAGAGAGCGATGATTATCGCACAAAACAACTACTAAATTTTTCATCACTTCTGTTTCCTTTGCCTCACGGTGGGCGAATAGAATGCAAATACACAAACAAAACACGCACGTTCGACGAATGTTAAACATGCCTGTTACAAACTTTACGCTGGAAATTAAAAACTGCGTGAATATTCAAGCGGCTTCAAAGGCAACGGACACAAGCCATTTTTTACCTTTCGTGTTTGTGAAGGAGAGTTTTCTGCTGCTTTAGCTGAGAAAGTTATACCAATTGAAGATTGCGCCAAGTGTATAAAATACTACGGATCTATGAAAAAAATCTTCGGGTATTGTTCAAACAAATGATCGTTTCAGTCTGTTGACGGATTTAACACCTTGCCTAAGAACAATCGCGTATTGGAGTTGGTGTTGACGCCCACAATCAGAGCTAATTAAGCTTCATCTCATGGTTAAATGACGGGGGGTGGCGCCTGGTTGATAGCGAGTCAAAAAAACTCGCGGTCAAACATAAGGTACAGCATAACATACAGCAATATCATTCAAATGCATTTAAATGATGCGCAAACAAAACTTCTTCTAAACTGAACAAAAACTAAAAAAACCCTTGAAACTTCATGAATTTTAGCAACGTCATCAAAACATTCATTTTTAGAGTACAAGTTGTAATCTGCTGAACTTACTGCAAGGTTCAAGACCCTGTTTATCGCTTGACAGAGTTTAATAAAACAAAGATTAAGTTGACTTTGTTTCTAATTTGGTTTTCGGCCTACAATTGATTGCAGGGAAGGTTAACAACTGCACGGCCAAAAGCTTTTTCAACATTTAACATCAATTTGTCGATTAAAAGGCGAGACTAAACGGAATTAACCCGCGAACAGTTTCGGTTTTGAGTATATCAGGTTCTTGATTTGATATTCAAATAAACGTAGTTAACTAAAGCCAAATAACAGGACGGATAATATTGGTTATCCGCTAGAATATACACTTCTCCCGCAACCTGTTATTCTCCAGCGGGAACATCTTGTCCGTCTTGTCCTCTGACCCATGACTTACCATCATCTACCATCGTGTGAGTTGGGGTCTGTGCACGAGTGCTTGTGTTGGTAGGTATGAGTGAATATTTGGATGCCTGTGCATGTTTGTCCATGTGTTCACAGCAGAGTTACACGACTGGGGAAGAGTACCTGGACTCAGGGTCAACTAAAGCCGCTATATTTGGCACTTGAATCGTTGGATTGTCACATAGACTTGTGACTTGGAGTCGGTCGTATTGTAGTTTGAAGTCGGCTCAAATGACTCGTGTCCTCACGAAGAAACTACAAACTATAACTCACGAAGAAAATACAAAAGAATTTAAAGTTTAATGAGCGGCTGTAAATGTGATACAACACACTCCTGATTTACATGGAATTTTCTAGCAATTCTCTCGTTTAAAATCCTCGGAATGGTCACCATTTTTAAAGAACATGAATGTTCGCTTGTATTTGTACATAAGTACTTTACAATATTCGTGTCGGTGTTGGATCGGACATACAACCACTTGCCCTCGGCTCGTAGTTCTATATTTGATACAACACTACTGCTCATATTGTAAATAAAACATATTCAAGGAATATCCGGGATTCACACATGGTTACATGAAATGAAGTGTATACGATGGTGAAGGATAATTTTCCCATGTAAGAATAAGAATTGCTTTTCTTACCCGTGTGATGACCACCTGGCTTTTGTAATTACTAAAAATAGCGCGCAGCAAGTTTAGCATGGAAAGTTAATTGCAACCAATTTAATAACAGTTCTAAACATGATGAAGTCACGCCTGTATCATTTTTTCAAGCAACAGTGAATTTCCGGTTTGATATTGGATAAAACCAGGTTTCTAGCTTCCTCCCCTTCTTCTTAAATCTACTAACGAAAATTACAGTCTCAGTCTTGTTGTACTGTTCATTATTTACTTCATGTCTGTTTTCACGCAAAAATCATCTGAAAAAGACGTTAATTGGACACACTGCCTCATGAGTTCATCAATGTGGTAGAGACACCAATACCAGGTAGAGACACCAATACCAGGCAGAAAACAGTCCTGCAATGAATATCAGGGCCCAGCAAATAATTTTGTATACATAAGTTTTATATAATTTTTGAACAGTCAGTTTTGTATGCGTTAATGTAGCAAGTTTAAGAAATTATCGGCTAGCAACTTAAATTCATGACTGACTCGTGATTTGGAGGAGGACTTGAAGATGACTTGAACACCGACAGTACCTCGTGATTTACAGTGATTTCAAGATGAAGTGGGTTCGAGAATTTAGAATTCGATGACAAGTCTGGTTCATGACCCCTTCCTTCTCACCTTCCTCGTCATCTCTAATGTTTTAGAACCGACCAAGTTTTAGAAGTTCGGTTTGTGAAGAGGATTGGGGTCATTCATTTTCTTTAACAATTGTTGCCTACAACGTGAGCTTATGTTATTAAGCACCATCCATTTGCCGGATTTAAGGACTTCCTGCTACAAAGACAGTTTATTAAGTGATCTTAAAAGTCTTTTTTTAGCTTGTCTTTCGAGTCTTAAGCTTGGCATTCACAACGTGGGCTACAATTCAAATGGCATTTTAACTGAGGCACACTGATATAAATAGAATCTGTTTCCAAGTCAAGTAAGGATAAGAGGCTTTCGGTTCTTAATTATATTGGGGTTTTGAGAGTCCACGGAATGAAAATTAAGTCGGTCTTAAATGATTGTACTGTTGAAATCATTAATTATGGCGTTTAACTCTTCTTTGAGCGTATAAGCTTTTGACAACTTTAAAGGAAGGCGTCAAGACCAGACAGTTCAATACTCATTTCGTCGAGGACCTATCCAATCTATTTGATATGGACATGGGATAACCTGTGACATCACAAAGTTGACCCAACTTTGAACATATTGGAAAATCATGTATACCTTCGAGATTATTCAATGAAATCAGCGGAAACTGTGGAATTGTCAACAGTTCTTGAAACCAATGGCGGGCCCAGGAGGACCACCCTCATTACTAGCAGTTAAAAATGCCACAGTCCACCATTAAAATTGGGCAATAATAACATAAAAGGAGCAGACAAGCTCTTTATTGTCATGGCTGTCTAGTTTATAACACTTTGCTAAGTTAAATTTGAACTACAGAGCACTATAAATTCTTTTAGAAGACCATTCAATTTAGTTATATTTATCTATTTTTTAATTAAACTTTTATAGATATTTCTATAACTAACGTTAACAAGGCTCTTCATGATATAAAACCATTTAGAGTCTGATGGGACTAGCCTGTTGAAATAAAAGTTTCTACTACCGTTACAACGCTATTCTACTAAGTGGATTAAACAGTCATATGACGTACTTCTATTCATATAATAATAATAATAATAATTTAGGTTGTGGAGTAAAAAATGTCAAGAATTAAAAATACGGGATTCCTTTCGTGTATGTACAATCATATATATCACCAAAAACATTTATTTCAAGAGATATTCTCTTTATCAAACCGTGAGAGATCCCAGGTTGACGTAATAGTGTTAGTTGCGTCTACCTCTTCTTGTAGTAGGTCGGCACGCGACTGAAGTATGGAAACCTGCTGTCGTAGTGAAAGGATGGTGTCTTCCAGTTCCTAAGTATTGCAAGATAAAATGACGGGGGCTGCAGTTTTTGTCGCTTGGTTTTTAGCACATTGCTTGGGAAGATTTATTCAGTCTATTACTGCTTGCTCTTACTCTTTGGACTGTTCACAAAGGACTTATAACGTGTGAAAAATAGCCCCGCATTAGTTTTTGGAACTGTTTCAGACTAAACGCTCAATAATCTGGACTAGCTATAATTTTTATTGGCCTACCTCTTTTATTGACACAGGTAGTAATCCCTTGATCTTTTCTTCATAGTCAAACTGCATTTTAGACATCTGCCACAAGTAAGTAAATAAATACATTAGTGAACAATAAACATAAAAACAAACAAACTAATAAGTGAGTAAGTATATAAATAGATAGATAGACAGACAGACAGACAGATAGACAACCCCGACCTTGGAAGACCACCGGTCCAAACTCATTATGTAGCCGGTCACGTACCTTTTCTTGTGAACGCAACTCAATGTCACGAACCTGTTTTTCCAGCCGAGCTATTGTCGCGGTTTGACGTTCGATGTCTTTTTCAAGAGACTGCAACAAAATCCACACGTCATGTACATTCAGTATAAATTTACACATTCTCATTAACAGAACATGTAACACTCACGGAAACACACACTCCGTCTCGCCCATCCCATCCATTTAAACAAGTCTTGTCCAGACCAAAATCTTTACATAAGAACTCTGGTCTATAAATTATAGACAGTAAAATGAAGCCACCAACACACACTCTTCTCGATCAAACCTAATTCATTTTAACACTAGTTCCCTACATTGTGACCTGAAAACAACAGCACACGGACTCGCGACCATTCTTTATCATCTAATACATGCAACATGTTTCACCTTCACAACCGCAGAATGGTGATTCTTCATGCTGATTTTTTCATCTTCGTATTTCCTTATTGTAATATTAAGATGTTCTTCTTGCGAGTTCTGCAAACTAAACAAGACGACATTACTGAGATCCGATGTTAGTGCAACAGTTTCAACTGAATTACACTAAGATATATTAAAAGGCAACAGTCATTTTGTTGGAACCGTTAAAACGGGACTGTTCTCATATCTGTATATTAAAAAACAACTGTATTCCGATCAATGCATCCTAAATTGATCTAATGATAGGTAAGACGCTGCAACCTTCGAACAAGGATTCAAATGCAGCTATGAGAAGAAAATCCAGTTGCCCAATGAACCTGCACAGTTTAATTTTACTTGCCCAAATGAACGCAGTAGGCAGTCAGTCTGCGTTTAATTCCCTCCCGGCCAGGACTGACTATGGCGTGTAAAACCGTCAGGTGGTGGCCAGAGTAAAATACTAGTAAATCTATTTGAGTAGAAAGGAGTGGTTGAAGTACTAACTGCTAGAAATCACTGTTTATCACGTACTGAGGTGATGGAGAAACGTTGCGCAGGTGGAGAAAATATATCTTCTGATTACCGGTGAATTGTGGCAACTGTTATGCTACATGGACTGACACAGCAAGTGAAGGTTTTAGATGTTAACGACCCATAGTCATAAGGTGACCAGTGAGATGAGCTAACCATTGAGTTAAATCGATAGAAGATGGTGAGTGGAGGTTACATGTGTGTGTTACAAGTATTCATTCGATGACCAAACGGACGTTCAAACCATTAAGTAGCAAGGACTGGGTTTGGTGAACATAGGTTACATATGGGTGAGACCTGTACCCTTCGGATGATTGGTAAAGTGGTCTAATTGAATTGAAATTGAATTAATTGAACTAAATGAATTGAGATGAGACAGCGTCAGTAACCTGACGAACTGTACCAGGCCAACCTACTTTATTCTTTCATCTTTCAGCTTCTGAATTTCTTCCCTTAGCGCCTCTACTGTCTACAAAGACAAATGGGATGTAGTTATCATTAGTAAAATTTAGTTTCGGCTGGCAAATATCGCTGAAGTTTGTGGCTCGTGATGTCAACTTCCAAATGTGTTTTCACAGCAGTAAAATTGGCTACGATGAAGAAAATTTTTGGGGTTATATCTTCCAGTTCCCAGATGTTTGAGTGTTTCAATTTCTTACGAAGCAATAAGAAAATCCTAGTAAGATTTCCAATTAATAATATTTAAACCCAGGTAATCCTCTCGTGGTTACTTGACAACAATTTAAGGAGTTATATAAGTACTGTTACCAACTAAGTCTAATTATACTTCAAGCGTTAGCAGACAAGTACGTGCTGAAAGAGGCATAAATCTTATTTGTGCGTTTTTACCCAAACTATTCGCGCGGGATCATGAGACAGCGGTGTGGTTTAACATAGGTAAGGAGAGAATTCACGAGCTTCGCTCGGATAATCGCGAGCGAGTGAGCAAACTCACCTCGTGCATCTTGTTTGATCTCGAACTATAGTCAGCTTCCATTTGTTTGAATCTGAAGTTGGTCTGCAAGTAACAATTCTCTTAATTACTAAATTCCAAGACGACATTGCGTACATCAGATACAAAACATTGTTCGTCGTTATACCTTGTCCAAAAGTTGTTCCATTTCCGTGCTATGTTGACGTTGTAACTGCAAGCGCTGTTGATCTAGCTCTGACCTATATTTTGAGGCCTGAACAAAAATTCAAATTTAAACATGAGCGCCATAAGATACTGAAGTGATGTAGTTAACTCGACGTGTTTATCGGCTGATCGCTTGATCATTTCAAATGAACCAAAGTGATTTTGTATTGAAGTGAGTTTAAATAGACCGTCTTTCGACTATGTCGAGTTACATCATAATGAGAAGTGTTCCGTGTTTCAAAGACCCTAACTGTCCTTTACCTGGACCTCCTCTTGACGTTTAAAAGTCTGTTTCTCTTCCTCTCTAAGCATTCCTAGTTCCACAAGCTGTTGTTTGTACAGGGATTCCTTTTGGATCAACTGAAAAAAAATTAAAAAAAACAGGAAGCGTGTTGACCAATATGTTTCCTACCATTTTTCTTTGCTCTCTATTAATAGTTTAATTTCTTTCACGCTTAATCACCTTCTCTTTTCTTTCTGTATCTCATTTATTTCTCCATTCCATCACCTTTTTTACTATGTTTTTGCACACTTCCTCTCTTTTCCTGGCAGTTTTATTTCCTTCATTTCTTTCTCTGTCTTAACCACCCTATCCAATCACTTTCTTATCCATTTCTTGTTCTCTTTAAACTTTATTCATGCTCTTCATTCATTCTACCAACATTCGATTCCAATCTTGAACTCAGTAATTTTTACTTTTTCCTTCTTCTCTGTTCGTCACCAGTCCACTATTACTCCTTCACCAGTCCTACTATCCCCCTCCAATCTTCACTCTAGGCTGAACCCTCAATCTCCATCTCTTTACCTCACCACGCCGTTGCACTCGGCTCTAGTCCCATCCATTCTCACTCCTCACTGTACCCCACCTTCAATTTCCTTCGCGCTCCATTTCATAACTCGCCATTATACTCCTACATCTTGTTGACTTTATCACCTCCCTTTTCCCTCTCTCCCATTTCCTTGTCAAGGAATTCTCGTGCTCCGTTGTTAACCGCACTTGCTCTGCTCTCCATCCACAGTTTCATTCCTTCGTAACTACCATCCCTTACTGTAACTGCCATCCTTTACTTTAACTACCAACCTTTCCTTTAACTACTACCCCTTACTTTAACATTCACTCATCACTTGCCTCTTCTTTTCTCTCTCTCCTTCTCAATGAACTTACCTCTTCTCTCAAGGTACAATTAACTTGCTGCAAGTCTGCAATAACCTGAAATTATGAAGGTATGATGCGAAGAGATGTGATTGCTTTAAGTCGCTTTTCACAAAGTAGAAAAAAAAACGAGCTCAAAATTTGAACAAACATCCTCGAGTTGACATCATATAAAATATTTTCTCACTTTTGAATCTTTTGAAGACTTGTTTCGAAATTGGGTTTCCAAATCTTGAAACTTTGTACGATATTTTTCCGAATACATTTCCTAAAAAAGAGTAACAATACAGGAAAGCTTTCATCACCAGAATTCGATACCGCCTCTCATGAATTTAAACTCTCAATGTTAGTGTGCAATGATTACTTTAAGATACCAAGTGTTCTACAAACCCTCTCTCGTTCGTGTTCTCTGGTCCAGACATCTCTTTCATGCTGATGCTCACGAATGAGGTAAGTTTTCTCTTGTTCGAAAGAAATTTTCAGTTCAGATACCTATAAACAAAAATAGACGTTCACTCTCAGTCACATTCGACATACTTAGGGGCTGATTACATGAGACCGGCAAGAATTCAGACCGCTACCAAAGTGAAAATTTTCTGAAGTGTTTATATGAGACCGGAATGAAACTAAAGCCTTGTTCTTGCAAATATTTCAGTCCGCATTCGAAGTTTTTGTTCTCAGCGACAATGTTTTTCTCGTTCTTTGCCTCATCAATGGTTGATGTGGAGAGATTTCGCGTTTTCATTAAGAAAATTTCGTAACAGTCCGAGTTCGAACCAGCCTGAACTCATTCCTGTCGGTCCAGCACCCGGAATGAGTGAGACCGGTCCGAGCTTATTTTTCGAACCGGTCTCATGTAAACAAGAACAAGGATTTGTATGGGGTGCGAACTCACGTCGTGGCGGTCTGACTTCGTGCCGGTCTCATGTAATCAGCCCTTAACAGTAGGTGGCTGGAATTTGAAACCTGTGCTGGTCCAAGTTCTCTAAAATTACATTTACTCTGTCAAATTTGTGCACCAAATCCTGTCCAAATTCAAAGTAGGATTTAAATGGGACAATTAAAAAACACCTATGACCGGGGTATGAATCGCTATTAGTAGTGCAATACATGTGCTGTACTTACATGGGCGACTGTGGGTCCAGAGAAGCTATGATTTTGTAACGATGTTGAGAGGAAACATCGATCATTTTTATCAAACCAGTATGCATAACCTTCTCAAACTCATTAAAAATTCATAAGTATATTATTCCATCAAACGCGCTGAATTGGACCACGTGAGCGAACTTGAAATACCGTGGAGAAATGCTGGGCAGAGGACTTGAACTGTTTTTCCAGTCTTTGGATTGTAAATGACACTTCAAGTCATTGGACTTTTATACACTCATTACTAACACACTAATTCATTGTGCCAATACACTAGTTGATTCTGAGAACTCATTCAAAGACCTCCAACTCGGTGAAGACCGGGTTATCAAGTACTCGGAATTCGTTCCAATCCTCGGCTTCGCCTCGGACTAGAACGAATTCCTCTTACTTGAAAACCCAGTCTATTCCTCATTGTCGGCCTTTAAATATTATTTCATATATCGTAATTTATTCACTTACTAATTTTTCATGGCGAATCCTTTCGTTCTCAATCTGTCTCGTAAATTCCTTTGCTTGCTTCTCGCGGGCCACTTTCGACTTTTCTAGATCCTGTTCAACTTTATCCATCTGAAAGAAATCGAAAGATTTCTCCATTCAAGGCCAATAACAAGCCAAGCAAAGCAAATTAAACAACCTAAGTCTACATTTGAGTCAAATGTATTGGGCTGGATTGACTGTCTTGGTCCAACACGATTGCTCTTGTATAGTTTCAAGTGCGAAATATACATTTCTTTTTTTTTTTAATTTCGTGGTAACATGTTTGTTTGGGCAACATCAGGACCATCACGGCAGTGGGACTGCCCTTACTGGGCCGGTTTAATAGGGATGAAGTAATATTGGTGCTTATCCAATGAGAAACCATCTCACTTTGAGTTATATTGGAGATAACAACTGCGGGCATTTCCTCAGAACACGTTACAAAAATTGTATATATTTCCTTCCTTTCAATAAACACAACTGAAATAAAAAAAATCACTTTTTGTTTACCTGTACTTTCGTGTCTTCAAACATTTTATTGGCGTTATCTTCCAATTGTTTTCTGAAGTCTCCTAATACTCTCTCTGCCTCTTCAGCTTGCTGTCGCTGAAGCTCAGATGACCTCTCCAGCTGATTGCTCTTTTCTCTATAAAATACATTAAATGATTGTCAATAATAACTTTAAAACGATCAACCATCTCATGCAAACATTGACATAACATCAGAGCTTGTCTGGATGAATTGTCCCCCTTGCTACTCAACGTAGGTGATCCTCACAAACCTCAAAGCTGCCTGAAGTTCCGAAATTCTTTCGTCTCTTTTTTTTGTTACTTTTGCCAGTTCGTCTTCAATGCTGTGAATCTGTAGGGAAATAAAATTGTATGAGTGATTGAAGCAGTGTTTTTTCATATTAAACAAAAACATCCTGGGTGAAACCAACCATGCAGTGGTAAATACTTTCACTTAATATAGACTTAATTTCTTGGAATCTTATGGCTAACTTGACGTGAAACGAGGAATAAGTCACATCTCCGTTCGAGATCTAAACTAATTTGTGACGCATTATTAACCACTAAAACACTCCCCTTTGTTTAAAACTTTTCATATTAGCTAATTCAAAAGCTTTTTCATACAATGACTTAGTTGCAGGGAACTTCAGGACCGTTCTCAAACCATAGATGTTTGAGTTTCTAATTTCTGAAAAAGTTAATACCTACCAGCAACAAGCTGAAGTATTTCAAATAAAGGAGAAGGAAAAATCAAGAAAAAAAATATGGATTTGTTCGTGCGACTTTACTGGTGGACTTCTGACTAGTTTTACAACGATGGATTGCCGACCATACATTATGAACGAGTCACTAAGGAAAGCAGTACCTTCTTTTCATAATTATGTTCAAGATTTGCTTTCTCTTGTCCATGTAATGATATTAGTTCTTTTATTTCATTTTGTTTCTGAAATTCTGTCTCTTTCACTGTTTGCTGTAATTCAGTGATTTGGTTCTTGAGATCAGCGATAATATCCGACGCCTGTCGATAAAAGAACGTAAACAAGGATAGGACTGGTATGTGATTGACTGGGTGAAGAGTTCAGATAAAGATCAAGAAAACAGTGTGATATAACCTTTGATAACGCTTGTTCTTTTTCTTTTTTGACTAACTCAATGTTCGTTGTGGAATTCTTGTGAGCTAGTTCTAAGTTACTTTCGTGATTCTGCGTTAATCTCTTTCTTTCTTTTTCCGCCTTGGTTACACTAGAAGAACAAACACAAATAAATAACTGCGCAAATAAACAAACAAGTAAGCAAACAATACATTAGCGAATTAAAAAATAGTACAAACAGGAAGATGACACGCGAAATGAACACAAAGATGAAAACGGGAATAGATGTAAAGAAAATGAATGGATAAATTTAACGAATGCAAGAACAGACGTAAACAAGCTTGACATTCCTTTCCTGAGCTAACCTTTCTTGGAGAACGTCGCATTCTGACTCTACAGACCTCAACTGCGTCTGGAGTTCAACCTAAAACATTAAAAATGATTACTACAGTAACAGTATGGTCCACTCGACCAGACGGTAGCCATGAGTGATCTGATGATAACCATGAGTGACTAGACGGTAACCATAAGTGAACATATGGTAAGTATGAGTGACTAGACGGTAACCATAAGTGAACATATGGTAAGTATGAGTGACTAGATGGTAACCATGAGTGAACAGATGGTAAGTATGAGTGACTAGATGGTAACCATGAGTGAACAGATGGTAAGTATGAGTGACTAGATGGTAACCATGAGTGAACAGATGGTAAGTATGAGTGACTAGATGGCAACCATAAGTGAACAGATGGTAAGTATGAGTGACTAGATGGCAACCATGAGTGAACAGATGGTAAGTATGAGTGACTAGATGGCAACCATGAGTGAACATATGGTAAATATGAGTGACTAGATGGTAACCATGAGTGAACAGATGGTAAGTATGAGTGACTAGATGGCAACCATGAGTAAACATATGGTAAATATGAGTGACTAGATGGTAACCATGAGTGAACAGATGGTAAGTATGAGTGACTAGATGGCAACCATAAGTGAACAGATGGTAAGTATGAGTGACTAGATGGTAACCATGAGTGAACATATGGTAAATATGAGTGACTAGATGGTAACCATGAGTGAACATATGGTAAATATGAGTGACTAGATGGTAACCATGAGTGAACAGATGGTAAGTATGAGCGACCAGATGGTAACCATGATTAAGATTACCCTAATAATTCTGGTGATAACCATCCTTATAAGTCAGTGATCATTATAACAATTACAATGACAATATGCATCACCTTCTCTTGTTCCAGCTGGATTTTGTCAATCTGTAGTCCTTCACATTCTTGGCTTAGTTTTCGTGACTCAACCTCCAAATTTCTAACAATTCCATTCAGTGACTCCACCTGTTGAACATTTTCGTTCTCCATTTTCTTAATTCGCTCGTTGGTTTCGTCCAGCATTTCCTGAATGTCCCGTGTATGCTTTTTTTGCATTTCAAACTTCTCCTGTTCGTACTCAGCGATTTTGTCATGAAGCTGTGAGAAAGTTAATGAATATTTTACGGCAGATTTGATGAAATGGCGATCGCAAGTCGCTAAGAAGCATGCAGGAATAAAACAGCAAGCGCAGGAACAACTTCCTCCCAAAAAGCTGATGTGCTTGGCATGATCTGTTTCAGTATCTCCCAAGTTCAAAGACAACTAAATCACGCAGCCAAACTTTATTAGCAAATACAAAAGAACGATACCTTCTTTTCAAAATTAGTCTGAATGGACATTCCTTTTTCTTGGGCAATATTTTTCATTTCACTCATTTGTTTGTCTCGCTGATCTTTCAATGAGTCAATTTCTCTTGCTTGCAGTACAACTGCAAATAGAATAACGCAAGTGAGATGAACCACAGACACAACTTATGAGCTACAATGCAAAATTGTTAGCAGAGTTTCAAAATAACCAAAACCTAGAAGTCAAAATGTTTCTTGCACAGGCAGTTCAAACAGAGATAAATAAATGAACACTTTCACAAAATCGAGCAAAAAGGCTCACAGAAATTATCAAGAGGGAGATTTTGGTAGATTTTTGCTTTTTCAAACAGTTTCTTCTTACTTCTCCTGTCTTGTTTCCTTACTCTTGTCTCCAGTGCAGTTATCTTGCTCCTGAATCGAGCTTTCACTTCCTCAAGTTCACAGTTTTTACGGTCAAGAATCTGAATAGGAATAAACAGAAATATTATGTTTCTTAAATGTTTTACAAGAGATCTTTTTACATGACATACAATACGCTACATGAACTAGGAGACGAAATACTTCTTGGAAATCCGACTTCACTTTAATAAAAATACAACAGCTACACTGAGAGCATACAACACTGAGAGCATACAACACTGAGAGCATACAACATTGACAGCATACAACATTGACAGCATACAACACTGAGAGCATACAACACTGAGAGCACATAACACTGAGAGCATACAACACTGAGAGCATACAACACTGAGAGCATACAACACTGAGAGCATACAACATTGAGAGCATACAACATTGAGAGCATACAACACTGAGAGCATACAACACTGAGATTATACAACACTGAGAGCATACAACACTGAGAGCATACAACACTGAGAGCATACAACACTGAGAGTATACAACATTGAGAGCATACAACACTGAGAGTACGATTTTTGCAAGGGATTCACGAGACGGAAAATGGTAATAAATATTAGTGGCCAGCACAAAACAGGAAGAATCGCCAAAAAGAAGTAATGTAGTTTAAACCTAACGTCTCGTTGGCAACTTAACAACATCTTCAGAGAATTTTCCACCATATCTACCTTAGTCTGAGAAGTATCGGCGAATTTCACCATCAGCTGGTTCAGCAGTTTCCATGGCTCTAAGATCAACCATAACCGGGAAAACTAAATTTTTGGTAATCAGTCCAAGTGTTTTTTAATTTTTTACATACCTTTTGAATTGACAAGTCGTGCTGTTGTTGAAGTTTGAGTTTGGATTCGTGATACTTGGCCTCTGCTAACTTTGTTCTCGCCTCCACCTGAGGAGAAAAATTCCAGAATGTATGGGCGGTTTGCAGGTGACAAGATGGCGCCCATGTCGAATGAACTTTATTGAAAGAATTTCATTAATTGTTACAATATGTAATACTAACATGATTGCCGTAACCTTGTGGACTAAGTTTATAGAGAACGACCACAAAAAATTAAAGCACAACGACCACGAACGACAACCATGACAACAAAACGAAATGGAAAGGACAACATTAGGAGGAACAACGACTGATACACTAAAAATGAGGACTAAAGACTCTGGTGTGTAAATCCACCAACTCTTCAAGACGATCCATACTTCTCGATCTTTGTGCAGTCTCTTGACCAGTTGCTCTTCCTGTTCGACGCTAGAAGACAAGGATCCTGTAAAAAATGATTTTTACAAACTGTAACTAAAGGTTGTGATTGGGAAAAAAGTCATGGGTTCGTCTATCTTATCTTGGATTTATGACAGTATTCACAGCCTTATAACCAACGAAAAAAATTGTTGTAAACCCTTCGGAAAAACATATCTTTGGGAAAAAACTATATGTATCTCACACAGATCAATCCTACTCTTAGAGTCATTTAAACAATATCTAAAATGTTACACCATTTGTTACACCTTTTACCACCAACCCTTCCAGGACATCTTTCCTTCATGAGTAAAATCACCGTGCATTAGCCAGAGTAAAACGATGAAGTTACGAAATGGAAGGTACACCTGGTAAACGGTCAAACGAGACAGTTTTTAACCTTCTTAAAGCCGCCCAGCCCCCTTGCACGACGTCTTCTCTTTATGAGTAAAATTCACCGGCTGTTGCCCAGCGTAAAACGATGAAGTTACCAAATGGCATGCAGCAATATGTACACCTGCTAAACAGTTAAGCGAGCAAGCAAGCTTCACGGCCAAAAATGTTGTGCAACATTTTTTTGCGTGCAACTTGCCACTTGTGAACGACTTTTAACCAAATGTTAGGGAGCTTCAAGAACAAAAAAAAAATTGATGACGCGGACGTTGGCCATAAGTAGCCTTCCCGTTATTGATACACTCCTCGTCTGCTGTCCCGCTTTCATTCCCAATGTCAGTTTGCCCATTTTGCCGCCCGAGATGAAACGTGAAGTTAGTTTGCTGATCTTATTTAACTTAAGAGAAGATTGTTTACGTTCGGCCAAAATGTCCCTCGTAACGTCACCCTAAATCCAGTGCCTACCGATAACTTTAAGAAGCATCATATGAAACATACTCCGAATAAGAGTGACATCTTAAAACTTAAGATTTAAGTGAAAACAAGACGAGATTATAATGTTCAGTATATAAGCATAATGTAATATATAATGTTAAGTACATTATAGTCTCGTCTTGTTTTCACTCAAATCTTGAGTATCAAGGTCACTCTTACTTGGAGTATGTTTCATAAAATACGTCACCCTATGGTGTGCAAGCTTGAGATTTCACTACTGTTAAACACACACATACACCATAAAAAAAAAAACACCAAAAAAAAAATCCCACTTTACTACTCAAAGTAATCAAATTATACAACTTTGGAGGGAAAAGTACCTCTTGAATGCAACGCATAACCACTGTAGTCTCCATTTATCTAGGAAAATTACACGAAAATTGCTTAACAACCAGTTACGAGCAATCAACGTTACAACTTTGATCAATAAAAAATATTGCGGAATAATCCGACCAGCTTACATCAGACTCTTCCAGGTTTTAATTAGGCTATTGGTTATTACGGTTATATAATTGATACTGTAGCAGGCAGTCTGCCATTAATAATTTACATGTACATCACTCTAACCAGCTGAGGAGCAAGGTTGTTGGTGGGAAGAATGTCCGTCGTCTATATACAACGATAGCAATGAGTCTAAAACTACATGTACATTACTCTAATTATTACAGTTACGAGACGAATAACGGTAAGAGGGATGGCGGAAATAACTAAATATCGATGGCAAGTTAGTCTAGAAATGATCAGTCCAACACAAGGTTGAGTGTTTCATTAAATATTCGCACACCAAGACCTCTGTTAAGTCAATAAAGTAAAGCCAAGTTGTTTTTAACCAAATCCGAGGTGTTTCGAGAGAAGATAAAACAGTCTTGGGCGAGTCTGTCTTAAATAATTCGATATTTTATAAGAAAATCAGTTGGTCAGTTCTCCAAAGTTTATGCTAATCAAGATCACATATCCAAACATCCGTCCTGATACAGACTTCCTGTTCTGACATTATGAATTAACAACTTTGGGAACTACATAAGATATTAATGGCATTAGTTTATGTTCTGTTGAGTGAAGATATGGTGTAGACGAGGAACAAGACGGATGATGGGAGCAGTGGCTGTAGATTAACAACCTCTTCCTTAAATGGAGTAGGATTAGCATCTTAATATCAACAGACTACCACATGCAAATATCAATTTACAAGTTTTCACCATTTGAAGAGCAAATTAAGCCAAACTGCTCGGGAATCAATGTAAGAGATCAAGGGAATGAAGACTCTTTTTCAAACGACGTATCGGGCGCAGTAATTGCTTCATCCTAGGACGGCTAGGCAAAGACTAAACTAACTTGAATAATCGAAGAATCTACAAAGACAAAATTGGCAGAAGTCATGGCAGCTGACGATCAGGGTTACGATGACCGCCGATTCGAGAAAACCGTCAGCCAAAATTTCCACTGCCCAATCTGCCTAAACGTTTTAAGAGACCCCGTGCAATGCCAAAGGAACGAACATTACTTTTGTACTTGTTGTATCACGCGACATTTACAAAACGCACAAACGTGTCCATCATGTATGGAGGAGTTGACAATACAAACAATAAAACAACCTCCACGAATTGTGATGGATTATCTATGCGAACTCAAGATTCGCTGTGATTACGCCGAGAGAGGATGCCAAGAGTTCGTTCCTCTTGAACTGCTTAAAACTCACATTACTGATTGCGGGTTTTCTCCCGTGCGCTGCTCGAACGAGGGATGTGATGTCGTTATCAACAAACGTGATCGGAGACATCATGAGACTCAGGTATGTGCCTCAAGAACGGAAAAATGTCGTGACTGGGGTAAAATAAGAAATGAAGTAGACGGCATAAAAAGGAATTTGGCTGAACTGAAAAATCATTTACAGCACGGTTTAAATAAATTGCAAGACGAAATGAGGTCGGAGATGGATCAAGTAACGAAGAATTTCGCAGAAATAAAAAATCGTTTTGATCAAATGTGTAGCGTTCAAGAGAAAATGATGTCGGAACGTGATGATTTCTTGGCAGAGATGAAGGATGAGGTCAAAAGATTGACGGTAGGTTTTCATGGACTATGTCCCTTTACCACAGAAGAAGTTATAATAATTTCAGGAGGATGCAAGGACTGTTCAAGGAAACCGTTGAACTCTGCGGAAATGTTTAGCTGGTTCAAGAAGCGTTGGGCACCGCTAAACGTAATGCAAATGCGTCGTAATGAGGCTTCGTCAATTGTGTATGGAAACCAGGTGATTATTGCTGGAGGATGGACAACAGAGGGTGCTTGTTCGACCATGGAAACATTTAACACTGAGCAGCTTTCACGTGGTCAGTGGGTTGACTTTCCAGCGAAAATGCCTCATAAATCATTTGCGCATAGAACTGTGGTTTTTGAAAATCGAATGATCTTGATTGGAGGATGGAATCACGTCGACAAAAAAGCATTTGACAGCATTTACGAAGTTCTGCTTGTTCCTCCATATTCGTCAAAGCAACTATCACGCATGCTCCAACCAAGATGCCTTCACTCGGCGGAACTTATCGGAAGTAAGCTTTTTATTTTTGGAGGAACAATAACTGACAATACTGGGGATAGCATCGATAGCGTTGTGGTATATGATATAAATAATAACAAACTCAAACAACTTAAGGCATTGCCTTTTGCTTTGTGTGCCATGGCAACAGTTGTCTGGAAAGATAAAGTGATTCTGTTAGGAGGCACTGATAAAAATGATCAAGTTTTAAATACTGTACTAATGTACGATACCACAACAGAAGACACTCATATTTTACCGCACATGAAGTATTGCAGGGATGGATGTTCAGCAGTTGTCAATGGAAATGAAATTGTCGTCATGGGTGGGGTTAATGAAGAAAAACAAGTACTAAATGTGGTAGAACGTTTTAGTTTTGACAGGTACTCATGGATGGAAATGCCAACTATGATAGAACCAAGAACATCTGCATCAGCTGTAGTAACATCTGTCAAACGTATTTAGATTTGGTGTTGTAAAATAAGATCATTGTCCTGTTTCTTCAGTTGTTGGTTCTTGCATGTGAAGGAAGTGAAGGAAGTGAGGGAAAGAAGGAAGGAAGGAAGAAAGTGAAGGAAGGAAGGAAGGAAGGAAGGAAGTGAAGGAAAGAAGGAAAGAAGGAAGGAAGGAAGGAAAGAAGGAAATGAAGGAAGAAAGTAAGGAAGGAATTGAAGGAAGGAAGGAAGTGAAGGAAGGAAGGAAGTGAAGGAAGGAAATAAAGAGAATGAAAGAAGGAAGGAAGGGTAGGAGGGAAGGAAGGAAGGAAAGAAAGGAAGGAAGGAAGGAAGGAAGGAAGGAAGGAAGGAAGGAAGGAAGGGAAGAAGGAATGAAGGAAGGAAGGAAGGAAGGAAGGAAGGAAGGAAGGAAGGAAGGAAAGAAGGGAAGGGAAGGAAGGAAGGAAGGAAGGAAGGAAGGAAGGAAGGAAAGAAGGAAGGAAGAAAGAAAATGGGGGAGTGAGGGAAGGACAGAAGGATAGAAAGTCAGAAGGTAGAGTTGATGGATGGGTGGCTAGGTGGCAAGGTACTTGGGGCATTTGCTTCAGTGGCTGGCTGACTTTATGCCAGGGTAGTGGGGAATCTGAACAAATGGCTGGAGGGAGAGAGATGGACAGGTAGATGAATGGACAACTAGAATCACTGGATGAAATGGATGGAACTAGCTAAAAATTCATTAATCATGCAAACAAGGAGTCTGCTTTCAGATTTCAGCAAACATAGTTGAGCATGAATTTCAATAACCACTAAGTATTTTAATCAAATACCAAACAATGGTAACTCCAAAGATTGAAATAATTTCTATTCTCAATAACCAGTGAAGCTTGCCAGTCAAATATTAACTTGAGGACTAACTGTACATTTGCATTTATCTCAACAAGAATGCTAGAACAGCATGATCCCCAAAACCCAAACATACCAATAAATTAATACTTACAGGACTTGACGAAGGATATCCTGAATCTGTATTTATTATTTCTTGAAGATAAACAGGCTCATGTCGTATTCGACTTCCAGACTTCCTTTTTGCTTGGTAAGGTGATTGTCTTTGTGATAACTCAAAATTTTCATCAGCAGAGAGACTATTCCTCATGGTTGAGTTGATCTGGAGATGGAGCTGTTGTGAATCCTCTTTACCATTCAATGTGGAATAATCAACCTTGTGGCTCTGATAAGGACTTCTAAAGAATAATATTTAATTTGGAGTCATTAACTTTAAATTTCATATTTCAAAGTAACAACTGTAACATCTCACATTGCCTACATCCACTTTCAACTAATGAAGTAGTTAATACTACAATAAGGCCTCAGGGTAATTCTACAGACCTTTTAGATGATGACAGCCTGTCTGATGTATCAGTGCCAACTGATAAATTGCCTTGAAAAACATCAGAAATAAAATTGTTCTGTATAACTGACAAATTAAATTCATTTTGAAAAAGACATAAAGCTGTTTCCTGACACTCCTCCACATCTATGTTAAACAAGTTCATGCTCTGTTAGGAAGATTTCACCAAAACACAGACAGTTGCTCATAAACTGTTCTAAACCTTATCATCTATTGTAATGAATAATCTAGCAATCAGCATGCAAATTTAGCCTGAAGTTCTAATTTTTATGGTAAAGAATTGAATAAAGAAACACATTATGGTTTTCTATGTCAGGATACTGAGACCAAAACAAATCATTGAATCACAATATCCTGGATACAGATATTTCTTTCACTACATAAAATGAAAAAAACAGGCAGTACAAATACAGTTTCCAATTAATTAATTTAAATCTTAGATTGTAACTTTAGTTCAGGTAAATATTTATTTATAGTAAAAATAAAATGCATAATAGTAAACATTAAAAATGTTTTCAACCTGTATTGACTATGACCAAGTCTGATGATCAACATAGATATAAAAATGTTTGTAATATTAGTTTTACCTACATGTGTATTGCCTGTTTTCAGTCAAACAAGTTAAAAGCTGTATCTCAGAATTAGACAATTGAATCCAATAGCTTTCTCCTAAAGCTACTGGTTCTATTTGTACCTGAACCACTCTCCAGTTCTTCTTTTATCCAACTTGGAGTATCACTCTCATCTCTCTATGCAGAAGTAATAACCAATCAATGCTACCCCTCTGAATACATTAAAACAATTTACAGATCCAAAAATGATTACTTTTAAAAGAAACCTGCAGGACTGTTTGATAAAGTTCTTGGCTTTCCAACCCTAAAGACCAAAGTATTAGGTTCAAAATCTCACCTCATCCTTCCTCGGCTTTGGAATGGTGAGATCATCAACATAGATTGACTGTTCAAAAAGGAGAACAAAATATTGTGTTCAGTGATGTATAAGAAAAGTGAATTCTTAGTGGAAAACCTGCATCCATTTTAATAAAATGTTTTGTTAATACACAAACCATCAGAATCAATTAATTTGTCCTATTTTTCCTCAAATTATATTTACCATATATGGTGGCATTGTGGGCAGTGGTCCAGGTTCTGGTTGCTGTGAAAATGGCTCTTCAATCAAGTCACGCTTTAGCATTGCTAACAACACTTGGGCATACATGTTTCGATTTTTTCTAAATTTTGGAATGGAGAAACAAAATCAACATTATTACACCATATATGACAAACTTTTGTTGCTTACAGAAATTTTAATCTGTAACTTTGGGAGAAATATCTCTAATAAAATTGACATGACTAATCACCTTGAAGATAAAGAGCTGCCAGGTGGTTCACAAAGCTTCTTTATCCACATTGCTATTCTTTGTTTCTCTATCAAGATAAAATAAAAGGAAAAAAAATTGTTGTAAAAATTAAATTTCTTTATGGCTCATTTGCATGACACTGTTTTTTAACCAATGTCATAGAAGACCAAAACTAAATTAATGCAATATTATTTTTTTAAAAAAAAAGATCTTAAAAACATGCTTTAAAATCTTGCAATATACTTATGATTTGTGACTACAATAGTTAATCTACTGTACATAGACATAACTTAACTTTTAGGAGGGAAACATTACTGGAAATCTTTGTCCCCATTCTTTTATGGGTTTTCATTTCAGCATACAGTACTAAAAATAGTTACAAGGCTTACAACTAAGTGTCTGCACCCTGATCCAAGGGGTTATTTGTAAGCCACAGCTGTGAAAAGGAATAGGAATTTCCCACAATTACACATTGTTAATTCCTTGTTACTAAACTTTGATTTTTCCAAGGTGAACACCATGAAGTATTTCTTGTTTTGTGGTCTTTACACCATAAATGATTGCCCCCTAAAGCATAGTATTCTCTTGAAGAACAGTTAAGCATGACCCATACTTTGTTTCAGTGGAAATTATTGCAGCAAACTGTATGGTTTATAGAATGTGCACTGTCATACCAGTGGAGTATTAAACCAGAGTAGCACCAACTGGTGCTACATCTATTAAGATGACCAAAGTTTGGGTGCAAAGAAACATGATTTTTTGTTGGCACATATCACCAAACAACTACTCATGCATTAATCTTTACCCATCATTTGCATGAAATTACCACCATAATAAATCTCCGACGAATGAGAAATTTGATCAAAATAAACATAAGATTAACATAGCCTCACAGGTAGTAACTTTGCAGACAATAATAAACCGACAAAGTTGCAGAGTGTTGGCTCTGATTACGTTCACAAATCCTCCGACAAACAACCACCAGGCTATGCTAGACTTAAAACAAACTTTGAGAAAGCGCTTTTCTTTTTAATAAAATGTCAACGGCAAGCAGCATTTTATTCCTGAATTAACTTGAACAAGTTCACTAAAATGATAAGTCTAACAAAACAAAGTTACCTGCTTTTCTCGACAAATTTAAGACGTATGGCTTCATACAGTCTAGGAAATTATCAAAATCTTCATCTAGTTTTTCAAACGCTGAACCACTAAGACCGTTTGCTGTTCCTCGTGTTTTGTATGCGCTGGCCATATTTGACAAAGTTATAGGCAAACAAACGGGATCTCTTGAGCGTATTATGGCACAGACCAAAGGTTTTCTACACTTGTCTTTATCGTCCTAATCTTTCCTGTACTGATTCATGGCACAAAGTGACACGTTTGCCCAAATATCGCAATCCAAATACTTCCATTCTGGTAACCTTTTAGACACACATGACACAGCTTCGTTCCACGAAGTTGGCAATGCAGTCACCGTGTTTCTTTGTTTCGATAAAACTAGCGAAATAAACATGTAAGCAACCCATGGACAATTGAGATAACAACCAAATTTCACAAAGAAAGAAATAAGTTTAGTTTTGATATAATTTATGCACAAAAAGAAAGTTCAGAAATCCCGCGTAGATTTTATCCGTTGAAATCTTTGGGAGCGAAAGCGCCTGCAGTGTTATACAGCGGTCAATTTTCCAACTACTGGCTTAGATTCAGTGGATCAGCCCCCGGAATGAAGAAATAAAAAAGTCAAAAATAGAACTGAATTCAATAATAATAAACTCTGACGAACCTTGTTCATTGAATCACTCGTTTGTTCATTTTTAATCTCATTATTATTTAATTTAAACTTGACTTAAGTTAAATTAATTTTATCGCATTAATTTACATCTCTTCCCTTTGAGTTGCTTGTCTTTCCTAATTTATAAGATCTGCTTCACATTTTATTTTCATTAATTTAGGTTGCGAATGAACGAACGAACGGACGGACGGACGGACGGACAAACGCATGAATGGATGAGCTATTCAAACCCAGTCTTTTCAGCAAGTCCAAATCAATATGGCGGACAATTCTTTCTAGTTAAAAAATACAAAACAACTTATGTTGCATGATTTCACGAGTAATGACATCGAAACAGAACATCAAAGACGCCATTAGTCTCCTCTGCAAGATTATTAATCATCATGGAGCCTCAAAGCTAAACCCAGAAACATTTCGCGTGGCTAAATTTGACAAAGACGAAGCCACAGAACCGATGTGGAAACTCCTTTTTGGAACAAATCACTTTTTAAAATGCGGGTCATTTCAGGTTGCTAAAGACATTAGCAAACAACACGATCGACACATAGTCTTTTGTTCAAAACTTGAGCTTTTAAAGAAAGGTTATCATTCGAAAGATTTCTTCATGTTACCTGAAGATATGAGTAGTGGCAGTAGAGAAATTTTATTGGCTTTTGGATGGTTGATGTCAAGGGCAAAACTTCTGCGAAGATTCCTAGAAAATTGTTCTAATTTACTTGAGGAGTGCTCACGTTTGAATGAAGAGCCGGTTAAATCCTTCAACCTGGAGTCTTCTGAGAAATTTGGTAATTATTCTCAGAAATCAAATCCAAACCTGGATCCTTCTGATGAGTTTTCTAATCTGAATCAGCTGACTTGGATTCTAGGAAATTTAAAGTTGAATTGTAATGGCTTATACTCAGCAGAAAACCATTTGGTTTCCTTGATTAACAGAGTACATTGTGCCACACTTGGAGCAGAGAATCCAAAGGAACATCTTTCAACATTAGAAGTATTTATGCTTAGGCATCCAAAGGAGTTTGCAAAATTCCAAGGTGCATTGGAAAGATATAATTCATATCTTGGAAATTTGCTGAAGTTTGTTGAACTTCAGGATGTCTTTTGGAAGTGGATGGAGAGTGTTTTAGAGGCTAAATTAACAGAAAACAGAGACAATGAAGTTGAGGACTGGAGAAGCATCATGAACCATAATTGCAAAACATGTTGGGAAAATGCTGACAAGCAAATAAAACAAGTTTCTCAAATTCAGTTACTGGCCCAGAAAGTCTTGGACAATGGTGATTCATTCTATTTTAAAGCTTGTGAAATAACTCAAAAGAATAATCATCAGTCAGGAAATGGTCTTAATGAAAAAGATTGGTCAAAATTGAATAACCAGATGGAAATTTTTAATTTAAAGGAATCTTCAGTTGTTTGCAGAAATATGCTGGAAACTTTTCCAGAGCTTAAATATTCATCAAGTGAAGGCTCCACTGCAAGTAACAAGATATACACAGAACCAAGTTGTGCCAGTAGAGGAATCAAACTGTTGAAAAGAGAAATATGTCAGTTAGAGGTTAAGTTAATGGAAATGAGAAAATTGCACTTTGATATTCTGAATGACTTGACTGCTAATCTGCAAGAATTAGTTTGTATTCCTCCCATACAAGCAAGTAAATATATTGAGCATCAAAATAAATAATTATTCATTCACACATTTTATGTGTTGGTCTTCAGAATAAACTATTCATTTGCAGTGTTTGGTCATTGTGTATTCCTTAATCAATATCTGATGATCAGTTAATATTCTCAGCTTTTATTTAATAATACTAATGAGACATAATTACACATTTGACACTACATGTTGATAACTACATTCAATTTAAAACGTGTTGGTTATTCAGAAATTATTTAGTATTGAATTGTACACATTCACAACTGAATTGCAGAACTCAGAAACCAAATTAACAGATTAGAGTCCAGAGGTTTTGCAATATTTTCTTTTGTTCTGTTTCTGATTATGTTTCAATACTCTACACCCCATGATTCTCCAGAAGGTCTTATTGTAACCAAAGCCAACTTGAAGCAGCAATAGAGATTTGACAGTGTTTTACTAATACGTGATATTTATATAAAAGCATGATCTGTAATCAGTATCAAATTAGAGATTTCTACCATTCCAGGAGAGGATAGTGATGTGATAAGGCATTGAAAACTTGAACTTTAAAATGTTTGAACTTTTGCCTCCCCCCTCACTCCCTAAGAAATGTCCCAGTTATGTTTAAGTTTTGAGCAACCATGCCTCCACATCTTTTCAGTTTGAGAAGATCACTGTAAAAAGGGCAAATTCTGGAGGTGGGAAACCAAAGACTTAATTGTAAACCGGAAATGTGCCGGGACTAGTTATGCCGTAGGTAGTTCACCATAGTTACCGTACTGTAAGGTAAGCCAAATACGAAGAGTAAAATAAACTGGATGTCAAAAGAATGATTTAGTATGGATTGTTCTTCAATTAATGATTGATTATGAACGAAGAAGAAGGTATCTACGACGTTGTTGTAGTAGGCGCTGGTTTATCTGGTCTCACTGCTGCGTACAGGCTCCTTCAACATGACAGATCACTTAGGATATTAATATTGGAAGCAAAAGGTATGCAAACTCCGGATTTTTTGCAATGGAATTCTTGTCAAAATCATGATAAACAAAATGTGACGTAATTAAGTTATTAAAGCACCTTAGAGGATGTTCCTGTCAGTCTTCTCTAAATTATTTAAGAGAGGTGATCGTTTACCCATTTGATCACCCCAGTAGGTTCGACAGCTTAAGAAGAAAGGAGCAAGGGTCACCATAGTACAATGGTAGAAATTTCACTCGTAGCGCAATAAATCAGACAATCAATGGTTCTTATTTCCAAACTAATTACCAAACGAAACTAATTACCATAAACATAGTTTAAAATGTATAAAATAAACAGTTCTTAAAAGGGTTTGCATTGACATTTTGGCGGAGGATGAGCTTATTTATTTTCTTAGATTCCAGGAGGCAGTTAAACTGAACTCAGCATCAGCCACATGTAGACCAACAAGCCATAGGTTATATTATGTAAGACTATGCTCTGAAATAGACAATTAATTTCATAGTGACTTAAACCCTCCTTCTGTAATATTAGGAACCCATGTTGAGTAGAAGTGTGGTATGCCCCAATCCCAACTGATAGAAAATTACCATAATTTAACAACAGCAAAACATGTAGTTTCAATGTAATAACTCTTGAAAACAATTTTTTTCCTTTCTATGACACTAATCTTAAATGTGAAAGTTTTACCATTGTTTGTAATTGTACAATGATATCAGTTTTCTTCTTTTTGACTTTTTATACAGATAGAGTGGGGGGTCGCACACTGACCGAAACATTGAAAGGCAGGAACGGTGATGATTCATGGGATCTTGGTGGACAGTGGGTGGGAAGGTACAGTATGGACTGTCTGTCTCCATGTCTGTTGTTCTGTTTGAAATTCCCTATATCTGTCTGTTCCTTCTGTTATCTACCTATTTGTATAGTATGGGTTCACTTAACATCCAATGATGTAATGAATATTAAGTATGCAAAAATTAAAATCAATTGACTGACAGGTCACTGTTATTTTAAGAACATAATATCTTACTGACCATGCAGAATATTTGGCTGCTATAATTTTAAGGCTCTGTGTGCTTTTCTCTATTTTATTCTACCCTCCTCTAAATATCCTCTTTGCCAACTACTGTTATCTAACCTAATTTCAGCATTAGTCAATTTGAATTGTAGCTTGTTAAATTTAGACCACAAATCCATGTCATTAAACTGATGAAGGAACTTGGGCTTGAAGTCCATGAACAATTTAGTCATGGTGCAAAATTTGCCAGACTGAGTGATGGAAAAATCAGGAAGTATACATCAAGCCTACCACTTACTTCACCTTTTTCACTGATGGACATCTACTTTTTGATAAACAAGGTTAGAAATGCAAAATGTTATCAAACAACAGACTAGCTGACTGTATTGTTGACAAGGTGGTGGGATGTTTTGCTTGTTACTTTGTTTTTCCAATGTTTCACTTAACAACTTAGTAGTTTGGTTCTTATTTGTTGATAATAGGAGGTGGGTTGGTTGTTTGGTTTGTTGGTAAGCTGTTCCTTTTTTTCACACACATTGTATTAAACCACATAGAACCTCTTTGTTATTCTCAGGCTGACAAGTTATGCAAAGAAGTTAGAGTTAATGACTCATCCATGACTCCACAATCAAGGACTTTGGACAGTTTGACAGTTGAAAACTTTAAACAAAGTCAGTGCTGGACTAAAGGTTAAGATCATAAAATTACTTTCTGTTAAAAGGAATATTATTCTTTGCTCTTGTATTTAAAGTGCTTATAAAAATATGAAACAAATAAAATGATGCCCAATATTTTCTTTGCTTAAAAATTGGCATTGAAAAATGAAGATAAATTGCTTCTTTATAATTTAGTTACCATGGCTTGATATAAGCATTTTAAGTTATTGTTTAATGACATCACTGGTTGTCCAATTATGGATCACTGAAATATTAAATCTGCATTATTTGCCAAAATCATCATTGGGAATGCAGTGGAATTGGCAGTACCATTTGTATTTGAGTCCTTGACTGTGATTTTGAGAGCCCTTGGAAAGAGAGTTGGCAGATTTCATTCAAATGATCTGAAAGAGGGAACTGGAATGAAAGGAAAGCATTGCAGAAAATTAGGAATTTTAGAGGAATTTTAAATAGAATTTAAAAGACTAGAGGAATTTTAAATGCATCACAGGAAGGCAGAATGGATAAAGATAGAAAAAAAGAAAAGTGAATATTTGATGCTTTTCTCATTGTACACATTCAATAAAAAGTAGTAACTATACGTTATAGGAGCAAAAGAGATGTTTGATTCAGCGTGTGGTGTTATATTTGGAGCTCATCCATCACAAATATCCATGCTTTTTTACCTTCATTATTGTAAATGTGCTGGTGGCATCGAGCCCCTTCTAGAAACTGGTAAAGGTTCTGGACAGGAATGGAAGGTTAAGGTAACATCATGATCACAATGTTACAGTTAGTAGATATCCATGAATTCATTACATTTTAATAATATATTTGTGTTGTCACTCTGTAAAGGGAGGTGCACAAAGTATTTCCTTGAAATTGCTGGAAATTATTGGAAAAGAAAATGTTTTGCTTCAGGAACCTGTGGATGAAATTAACCAGGTAGAATAATTGCTCTAAAATGTTCAACTGACAATGATGTATCAAGTAAAATGAACTGTATGTGTGAATGAGCAGATAATAGATGTAATGTTAACACAGAAGACTGTTTCTGGTGACTCCACAGTTAACATATTTATAATACTAGGACAAGTACAATTATAGTATAATACTCCTACAATTCTGGAAAACAAGTTTTTTTTGTCTTATTGTCTTACACATGAACCAATGTTCTACATCATTTCTGTAATTAGTTTGGTAAATTAAAAATAATCACATCCATTCTACTTCTAAAATGTAGTTTGAAGATTATTAGTGTATGTTTTATAACAGGAGAACAGGGAAGCTGTAACAGTGACCACAAAAACTGGAAAAAGGATTTTAAGCAAGTATCTTGTTATGGCTATTCCACCACACCAAGCAAGTGAGAATGTTGCTTCCAAATTATTTATTTTTTGTTGATGGTTTCTTGAATTGAGTTGATAAAGTTTAATAATGCAAAAGCATTTCCTGCAAAAAGGTTTCCTTAAACAATAGAAAGTAATATATAATAAACCACTTATGTATCTTAATTTAATCTTTCAGTGAAAGTAAACTTCACTCCAACCTTACCATTCAACAAGGAACACCTTCTTCATCACATGCCTGTTGGTCATCTAATCAAATTTGTTGTAACATATGAAACTCCATTTTGGCGTGAAGATGGATTATCAGGAGAAGTTGTATCATATGATAATTTTGATTCACCAAATGTTGGACCATCAATACAGGATTTTGAGAGAAGTGGAAGTAAGTTTTGTAATTTAACATTCCACTAAATTGTTTATTCAACCTTAATCTGGCATGATCCAACATATTCACTCAATCTACACCACAGATTCGTTTCTTTTAACCATTTCATTTTTATCTCTGCCCATTTTATTAATCTCATTGCTATGTATTTCTCTCCAGATGTCTATCATTTGTACACATTTTTTATCTTTTTATTGTCTCTAGTGTCTGCCAAAGATGGGAAAAATTCATTTACAAACGAAGCCCCAGTTAGCATCACGTACGATGCGACCACACCCAGTGGGAATGGCGCACTTGTTGGTTTCATTTCAGGACTGGCAGCTGTAAGATGGACTCACAAAACAGTAAGCTTGCTGGATGGCTTTAGATATTGACAGTGCAGTAAAGACCATAAACATTCTCTGACCATGTCCATCATAGAATTAAATTATTTTGCGAGAAAATGGTCAAATTTTAGTTCCAAAAGTAATCCCAGCACGCTTTCCTCGTTCCCCACAGCCAGGATCAGAATATTATGGAGGACGTCAGTTCATGCAGTGACGGAATGTGTTAGTTGAGCTTTTGATATCACGTCATTCAACAGAATATTCTTTGAAACGTTGAAGCCTTTTGCCGTTGAGAAAAGCGTATGTCGGAAATCCAATACATCACTCATCCACGGCTCTCTTTTAAATGTTAAAATTTCAACAACCTAGCTATTGCTGTGGCCGTATTAGCCTGTATAAGGTCCCTAATAGTCAAATTTATCGCAGGATGATCTGGTTTAATTTTCTAGGAAACCGAACAGAGGAAAGGTGTGATCGAATTTTTAAAGAGCTTTTTTGGCGCACAGGCAGAGAATTATCTGGATTTCGCTATAAAGGTGAAGAACACTTCAGTTGGCTGCTAACTTTTGAACGTGAAAATTCTCAAGGAACGCTCCAGCAGGGGTTGTGGTGTCTCTGGGCTTTTGCCTTCAAAAGTCGATAACTGGACGTCAGTCTTTTCTATGACAAATGACGGTAAGTGCTGTACTTCCAATGGTTTAAGATAACCGTTTCTTCATTTAGGATTGGTCTAAAGAGCCATGGAACGGCGGGTGTCCTGTCAATTACGCATCTCCCGGAGCATTGTCAGTGTACAGAGATTGTTTGAAGGAACCATTTGGAAGGTAAGCTAGCAGCTTTACAAACACCAAGAACGCTATCACATACACTGTGGTGAAATCAAGACAAACAGCAAAACATATTTTTCTTCCTCCTATTTTTCACATGACACTCAAACACGATCCGTGTCGGTAAGTGACAATATAAACCTCGCCCAATGTATAACGTGGACTTGCAAGGCAAACGATTCATTGGCAACTTATAAAAATCTCACCAAGTTAGCTCGTCGGCTACTGAAGTCTATCAGCGACCCAACGGTTAGGCAACTGGACCATTGTTGGCCAAACAAAGCTCACGTCATAATAGAGTTATCAGTAAGACTTGTTGCCACAAGAACTTTGCAAGACGCGTTGATCCGTTCGGCATTTTAGACTGGGTTATGGCTGCGACTGCTTTCGTTGAAAATAAACGTTGCGCAATGTAACGGTCACAAGATCGTGTACATAAACTGCTTCATTGATTAGGGATATTTTCACCATTCAAAAATCAATGAATATTTGAACAAAACTGAAAGAAACTACAACTGAATATTTTGTATTATTTAGGGTTCATTGGGCGGGAACTGAAACTGCTACGGTGTGGTGTGGGTTCATGAATGGAGCAATACAGGCGGGAACAAGATCGGCCAATGAAATATTAGAGAAGCTTTATCCTGATTTCATATACTCATCTGAAGACACTGTCACAAATCCCGTCGTTTCTCTGAATAGCTCAAGAGGAAAATCTTGGAAACTAGGAGTTTTAAGTACCTTTTGTCTAATTACTGGAGTATTAGTGATGGCTATACATTGGTTTTAGTTTGACAACTGGCCAAATGTATTTCGTGCACTCATTGTCATTAACATAATATAGATTTTTTAACATTCAGGAAATTAAAAGTACTTTCGGCGTTTCGAGTTACAGAAACACGAATGGAGTTTTGGAGGAATAACTTGTGGTGGGAGCACGAGCTTGAAGGGTGTCTCCATTATTTCGAGTTCTTCCAAACGTCAGGAGTGTCTCTCTATAACACTATACGAACAAGTATTTCCTTCATACAACAATCTGTGTGACCAATAAAAAAAGCAATCCCTGATGCCGTTTAAGTATAAATTTGTCTCACTGTAAGCGATGTGTTTGATGGCACGAATTTCTCCGTGATCTGTTGAGTTATACAAACATGGCTTTCAGCAAATCACCGCGTAATTCTAGAAATACTATTCTAAATTTGTTTTCAACGCATGTATACCTTTCTAAGCGAAATTTTAGTTTTAATTTATAATTCGGTCAATTAATGTTGTGATTACTGTATTGCTAGGAATAAAAGAACTTGTTATTCACTGAAACATTTAGAGACAATTCCTGTAAAGTATGTCTCAAAAGTGAATACACCCTGTTCTGACCCAACAGTAAAAATTCGTTACATCCTATGGTCACGTGTATGATCACTTTTGAAGCAGTAGTTTTATGAGTGTGGTCAGACACTGTGTTTATAATTACAATTCAATAAGTACAATTTAGTTTTGCTGAAAATTGCGAGAGGGGTCTATTCACTTTTTGAATCAAAACGTATGTTGACTTTTGACTTTCAACATGTAAGAGCAGAAACTTTATATATGACAATACTTATCTAATGGAATTATTAAATTAGTAATAGTTGTAAAACTGTTAAACTAATCGAAGAAGGATATTAACGCTGGCCCGCCAATAATTTGCGCGCTTTTTCTCACATTCCATTGGCTAATCCTATTGCTCCTTTCCAGTCGGACATTTGTCACGTCCAGGAATGGTAGTTCATGATGTGGATTGGAAAATTAAGTTTCCTTGTGCAGTAGAACTACAACTTAAGAAGCCTTTATAACAAACAAATCTTTGAAGCTGGAGTAAACGATCACACCACTCCAGATCTTTATCCGAAATGGCTCTATAGCACATACACACATCTTGGTCACAAACAATTACCAAAGATCACTCCACCAACCAGACGAACCATTAATTCCCTACAAACTAAATTATTTACACAAAACAAACATACCAGTACTAAACGCTCTGTATCGAAATGTTAGCAGGAAAAGCTCGCTCAAAGTCACTGGCGTACTCTAAAAATAAATCCACACAAAACTGACCTCACCGAGAAAATGTCTCTTACTAAGGCTCCCCCACCTCTTCACTATACAGCACCAAAAATTTATACGCCAGAAATTGTACCATTATATGGAAAACTGGCTCAAATATTGTTGGAGGAACCAACAATCTCCACCTTCGAATTATAGCTAAAGTACAAACTCTACTCACGAGTAACCTTTTTTTGGCAACCTTGAAAGCACATATTATTTTAGCTGAGGAAGTGAGTCTCATAAATGGGCAAAACGTCGTACCACGACTATAGTTATGTCATCTTCCTTTTAGCTTTTTGTCTTATTACGTCAAGTACTCAAGGCAGAAAAAATAACATTTGCAAACAAGGATATCCCTGGAAGTAACCAGTAAAAAATATAGAAATTTTAGATACTAAAGCGAGATAATAAAACGCACTCATCTTCGAGTTTATAGCAACATATTAATGAAAAGCGCCTTAAAGTTGAGTTTTTCGATACGATCGCTATGGGCTGTGAAACCATGAGTTCACAAAGATGTCGGAGGTAGAAAACCGAACCTGATATGTTTTTTAACATATACAACACATTTATCACGATGCTTGTCGTTAGTGCAGGAACGTCACTTGGTCAATCCTTCTCGGAATAGTTTCTTCACATTCACTGACATATCTTGAATTGATTTTGGAGTGAGGACGAATACTTAACAACTGAAGGGTAACGGTCACCAAAATGCAAAATGTTTCACACACTCTTACATGAGCATTTTCTCGAGAAATTTGAAATGGCTTTATTTCTTACGACAGAAAACCTAAATATTACTGCATGACGGTTCATGCGGACTCTCTGACTCCTAGTCAAAGTGCACAAAGTAATGTATATGTCTATGCCAAGTGGATATCTATGAGCAAACTTAAATTACTCTCAGAAGAAATAAGACAAAACATGTGCTGACACAAAAGTTTTTTAAAAGACAAATCTCTCATAGACCTTATTCATAAATGGCGACTTTATTGATAATCTTTTATAATTATTTCGTCTGAGAGCAAAATTTCTTTTGAATTTCTTACACAATAACGAGGCTATGGGGGCTAATTGATATGGTCATTAAAGAATATTAAATAAGGTGCCATTTATGAATAAGCTCTATAGTAGTGTCACTGAACATAGAATGAAGGTTCCTAAATCAGCCACAATTTTTAAAAACAAGCAGATATTTTCCAAAGAAAGGAAACAATAAGTATCGTTACACAAGTTGAAAGATTGCAGTGATGAAGATCAGCTCTCCATAAGAAAAAATTTGCAAAATAATGTACGTGATAAAACTTGGCCAGCCAAGTGCCAAACATTAGTTATCAAGCGTCCTCTGAGCGCAAATTACACAAAGACAAGAAAAAATAAATAAAAAACTAAACAAAAACCCAAAACAAACTAGGACCACTGGAAAGTTCCTGGAACATCAACTTCACCACAAGTCCTTCATTGCTCCCACCATTCACAAAATTTGAGAAATTTTAGTGGTAAGCAATCTTTTAGTTCTACCATTTCCCAGTATTCTAGAATCATATAAATAGAGTTTATCTCTCTTTTCCATTCAGAAACAAGGTGTTGTCTCTAACCAGACAAACTTAAGATGGCAGGAAGAAGGCAGCAACACTGAAGTTGTACATCATCAACAGGGGGCATGCCTCTGGGCCTGAGAACGAACTCGTTTTTCATATTCTGCTCGATTTTGACTAAAAACAAAAAATATCAAAAAATAAACAAAGAAAAAAAGAAAACCTCCCCCCTCCTCAAAAACAAAAATCCAACAGAAATCACCACAATCAACACAAAACAAGGGTGGATGTTAGTGCAAAGGTTAATGTCTAACCTCAGAAAGTTTTCTAATTGTTAAAAATACAACCAAAATGAACCACAACCACAGTATTTTGTCAGCTGAGCTTAGACAAGGATATATGCAAAAAATATCATAAAGTTTTCTACACCTTGGTCTTTCGACAATTTGTTCAAATTCTTCATACATTTCACTTTTTGCTCTTATTATTTTCACAAAAACCTCTATGAAACATACCTATATATAGTGTAGGCCTCTGCCTGAGCTGGATCTTTTATGTTTGGGTCATTTAAGAGATCTTGTACTCCTAGAAGTATCTGAAAAAAAAAATATTCAAATTTACAATCTTTTTTCAAAAAATACTGAACTGCAGCAAAAACACTTAATTTAGTATTTTCTGTAATTTCTCCTTGCCTGGCTCATGTCACTGCCCTATTTAATGCTACAGTAAAACTCTGTCCTACTTGAGCATGAAAAATCTGAAGAGACTATTTACCTGTTTTATTGTTACAGCTGGCCTCCAGTCCTTTTCTTCATCAAGCAATGACAAGCACACAGTGCCTGATGGGTAAACATTTGGATGAAATATAGGTGGCTCAAACTTACCTAAAAACAAACATCACCAACGGATCTCTTAAAGGTATAAAACATACAATATCTATTTCAGTTAATTAAAATTTGTTTACATCAAAAACATGAGTGCTCTGGAAAAAATGTAAATTTTGTAATATGTATTGATTCTGTGTTTTCAGCGGCAACTTCAGAGTAGCAATCTGCAATGCCCACCCTTATGAACCTGTGTACAGCTGTGCCTTAAATTAACCACAGTAAACTCGTGGTGGGCTCTGCTGTGTCCTGTTGACTTCTTGCCAGTGATCCCCAACAGCACTTGCACATGTTTGTGCTCATTCATGTTCTTGACTTGTCCAAAAAGCCACTTTCTCTACCTTAGGCAAGGTGCCCTTTTTAAGTCCTGATGAAAATGTTATGATAGTTTTATCAGTCAAACTGGATATCATTGAATTTACATTGCACAAGTCATGAAGAAATGTCTGAGAGCTATGCTCAGTTATAAAAATAATAGACATGTAAATTTGATGATAACACATTTACAGTTTAAACCACTTTCAAAACAAATCCAGGAAAATGTAGAGGCACTCATAGCTCATTCTAATCCTATTTCTCATTTTAATTTGTACATGTTCTTACATTTAGGTGGTGATGATGGATAGTCATCCTTGAAAACCATTCTAAGTTTGTAAAGACCACCTTCCCATGGTGTCTAATAAAACAAAATATACAATAGTCAAGGGATTTGGTGTTTGATAGTCTGGCTACCAAGGAAATATACATTTATTAAAGTGTGAAAGTAAATTGAGTAGTAAACATACCCCCTTTTTCCCAGGAATAGCTACAAAATGAAACAGATACATTCTGTAAATATAAATGAAATACATAAAGCCACATATGTTTGTAACAAGAAACTAACATGTTCCTTGTCAGAAATACATGTAGTATTGTTTCTGCAAAGTAAACATAAAATGTAGCACTAACAGATAGCAAAAGATGATTGAAGCAAATTATGTTAAATTGATAGAATAATCATAACCTCTTCAATGAGTTGCCTAGGTAGATTTTAAGATTATTTCACAGGAAAAAAGGAATTTGCTTTTACTTTGCATTTAGCCATTATAACATAAGAAAAAGCATTTTATAAAACAAAGTTGAATGCCAGTCCCTTTACTCTTTCTGGTCTTTACACAACTTTTGATTTTACCCTGGCTAACATCAGACAATTTTACCCATCAAGGGGAGACATCACAAACCAAAAAGTGTTACTAGATTAATACAATTGTATAATTACTAATTCAGACTTTGTAGATATAAGTTGGCATAAATTTTTACATGGTACATACCACACTCCCAATTCATGAGATTTAAGGTTCCATCTGGATTTTTCACTGGCTTGGCCACAAAACCCTGTCAGTATATGTTATTACTTATTACTTTATCATAATTACATCATTCTTTATCCCAGCAAAAATCACTGCCCTCTCATCCTCACAAATGAAACATAGATATATTTCAGTCAAATTTTGAATGTAATAATTATAATGAGACAAAAGACAGATTTTGCAGCTAGAACAATTCCATGCTCATCTACGAATGAGCATGAATATTTACCATACTATGTCAAAAACATTTTAATAAGTAATAAGTATTAAAAAGGGAACAAAATTAATAATATACATGTTGATAACTTGCAACATTTTGCAAAATTCCTGGAGCTGCAGACCAGAACAATCTTTACCCAACAGATTTCAAGATTTAAATCTTTCAACATGTTTTAAGTGATTCTGGATGAATAAGTGTAATGATTGCCAAAAAGAATTAAAAAAAAAAAAGAAAAGGTACACATATTGTTTTTTTGCCAAAATCTTCAGAGGTGAATTGATTGAAAACATGTCAATATATAAAATTTATTATTATTACTATTACGACATTTTAACTTACAATATCTAAATTAACAACTGACGGATGTTATAGTCCCCACTATTGATTACAAATATACCATACTTGATATTAAAACTCTGGCCAGGATCTGGAGCCAACAGAAATATAAAGGAAATTTCCTAAGTTGTTTTTATGTTTCCATTCCCATGATAGTCATGATCATAAAAAGCCATATGAAATATGGACATTTTCCCATTAGCTTTTCAGTCAGAATATAATTGTGATACAATAAACATGGCTCAAATCATATATATTTTAAGTTCAAAAATATATTGTGGTGATAACTGCTTGCCTAGTGCAGTCTTCTTGCTCAATTTATAGATCACTTGATTTATTTGCCTGACCCAGGTTCCTGACAAACCTTTATTCAACCTTTCAAACAGTAAACTTTTTTGTTGTTGTTTTCTTTTGTTCTTTATTTCTTATTTTATTTATCATCCTACATGTCCTATATCCAAGGTATTGACCATTAAAAGGTTAAACAGAGCTGGCCTAAACTGGTCTTGTTACTCTATATGAAGTCCTTATCACTTTCTTTGAACAGACTGTTTCCACTTTGCTAAAATAAGCTTGAATGAGGCATTCATACAATAATTTTTTTTTACTTAAACTAGCCATTGTTTAGTCTAGTCATGAACAACTTCAAAGGGGACCACTAACATGAATGCTTGTGGCTTATTTCAATTTACACTTACAATAGCCATGAATTTTTTCTCTCATATAAACATTACTGTAGTTGGTCAAACACTGGATGGTCAATTAATGTCTCTTTTCAAGGATGTTATTGATGTTATACCCTTTGCCATTTTGATCACTGGGGACACAGTTAAAATGCTCCATCATATTGAGAAAAAAATAAAAACTTACAATAATACACTAAATTAAACACAATTAAAAAAGAACAATGACAAGTATAATAAGCACAATGACGTGGGATTAAAGCAAATGATTTGTAGCGATGTTCAATCTATCTTATTTCTAATGTTTCACAAATAATTCTCAGAAGCTGGACGATATTACAATGAGAAATTATCCAGTGTGCAACTATTCAAAATGAAAATACAAAATGTACGTATAAAGCCTAAAGGCTAAAAAAATGAGATAATATGATTTAGGAAACGATTGTTAGGAACACTCTAAAGTTGCATTCAAACACAAATGAAAAATCTGAGATTGCTAACGTCATTGCGTGGTCAAAGTATTGAAATAAACTAGAGACACAAGCCAGCACAGGTTTCTCCAACTTTTGAAATTGACGTAAAGCGTTTGTTCGGTAAATTTTTATTAGTAATTACAACTTCCCAACCAACAGTCTTTAACAAGAAATGCTAAAAACTTACAGCACAACTCAACGGCAATTACTCTCACAGGACTAAATGAGTACTCGGATGTTATCAGAAATACTTACGAATGGATGATCTTTTCGCCACGCTTTTCTCTCCTCCGACAAGCGACCAAGAGCTATTCCAGACATGATAGAAATTAAGTGAAATTGTGTACGTTTTCTCAACTACCTTGAAAGATGAACATTTGAAAGGAAGGAAAGTCAACACGAACTCCTGTGTTCTTCCTTTCCGCCGCGCCGCGACCGCGAAGGATCATGGTGACGATTCCCAACCTCCGCATTTGCGCGCGAAATTTCCGATGTGAAATGCCATTGCCTCAGTTTTCTAGTGTCCTGAGGTCGTCATCAGGCCCGGAGCTGAGGGGGGGCCTGGGGGGGCAGTGCCCCCCCCAACCACAATATACTGGAAGTCGTGCCCTCCCTACAAACAAAAAAAAAGAAAAACGTATTAATAAAATTTCCCCAGAATGCGACCAGGATCCCCTTGGGAACAACCCCCCCAGAGACGACTACAGACCCCCAGCTCAATTTTTGGTCCACGTAGCGGCTATGTGTGCGGCAGTGCCCCCCCGAAATTGAGAGCCAGCTCCGGGCTTGGACGTCATATTGTTTGAAATCTGAATGTATTCACAGTTTTCCTTTGTAGGAATGCATCAACGAACAATCTTCTTAAATATTTTAATACACCTCGGAACGAGTGTTCAAATTCTTGGTCATCCTTGCTTGAATAGTTTTGGTAAATCCCAAACTAGGAGCCTGAACCCACCCTCTGACAACTTTTTGACACGAAATACGAACACGTATATATCAACTAGTATAAAGATGTTTTGCATTTGAATTAAAAATGTATGCTATTCAACCATTTTGCAAAAAGTTGGTTCCTCATGATTTTATGAATGATGAACCTCAGAAGTGTGTATAATTATACATGAAAGGCAAAATTTCTAATGGTAAACAACCAAACATTACCAACCAGTTATTTCAATTTGGTTGTAGAGATGACTTTGGTTGAGACAGGATGTGTCACCTTTTGCTACAGGAAAGAAGCTCTGCCCCCATAATAAACTTTACTTTCATCAATACTTTGGGATTAAGCTCCATTACTATCAAAATTTAGTTGGAGGATTTTTAATACCTTATATTCATTAACACAGGCATACATACTTATGTGAACATGCGACTAACACATACATCTAAATATTGATAAACTGAACTAACTTGGGACTTCATCATGGCAATAATGTATATTGACAGTTGGCATCAATGAGATAAAAGTTTCTTAATATTATAAACTTATCTTGATAATTTATCAGGTACATATATACACCTATCTAGTCTTTGTAACAATAGTGCACAGTCAATCCATTCAATGAACAATAAATTGTTGTACATTTTACTACAAATCAAAATCTTGGAAAGACCCATCATCTCCACCTATCTCTAGCATTGAAAAGGGCATAGAATTAAGGAGGTTAAATGTTGGTGAGCCAACCAAAGAACTGTGAGGATCAGGAGGAGGCTCTATAAGGGAGGCAGAGCTTGAAGGAGATTTTGACAATTCATTTTGAGTCTTTGTGGTAGTTTTCTTGGTTTTTTGTTTTTTATTTTTTAGAACTTTTGCTGTTTCTTTGGGAGGCTTGTCTTTGGCATATTGTTTCATCTCCTGTTCATAACGTTCTTTGTCTTTTTCATACATCTTGTAGTAAACCTTACAATGAAAAAACAAATAGAAGGGGATAAAAGCTGAATGCTTGGTAATTCCTAATTAATGGGACTTTTAGGTTTTTGAAACACAGACCATTAAACAAGGGTGTTACTAGTCCATTGTGTCTGAAATGGACAAGATTTCTCTTACCTTTTTTCCCTCTGCTCCTAAAGTATTCCACTCTTTTGCAAGGTGTTTTGTCAGCTCATGATGTCCAACTGCTGATTCTTTTTGGTCCTCTTGCATAGAGTTTCGTTGCTGTTGGCAAAACATGAAGAATGCATTGGCTGGTTTCTTTGGAGCATCAGGATCTCGTTCCCTGTCTTGTTTGTGTTGTGCTTTACCCTTGCCTTTCTTCAATGAAATTCCACCAGATGGTTTCTTGAATTGTGAGTGACTTTCTTCAAGATTTGAACTGTTGATCTCAGCAAGTATACTTTCCTGTAATTTAAATAAAGTTGCAATATGGTATAATCACATGCTTGTAACTAGTCATCTGATTTAACTAAATTGTATGATACCATCACACTGGGTTCATATTTCACAATAATTATTTCACATTAAAAATGGTAGACATGGCATTAGACAAGACATTGTGTGACCTTTGAGATTATTCTGCATATGAAATTCAGTTGAAACTTAAACAGAAGGACTGTGACTGATATCATTATTGTATTCATCTAACCAGTTATGCCCAGCTCTATATCTGTATCCATAATACTATTACATTATCTTTACTGCTACTTCATTTCATCGTTACCCCTCTCATTATCCTTTATTTAGGCTCCCATGCCTATCTAATCTTTGTGATGCCTCATAAAGGACATTCATTAACCATAGCTTTACCATTTTTCCCTTGGTTTAATTACTAACTAATCAACCATAATTCATTACTGTTCACAATTTTTTCAGTGTTCTGCAATACATTACTAACTACTACAACATAGGAAAAATGATTGGGACTTACCGCATACTGGGACAGTGATTTTTGATAATCAATACCATATAGTTCACATTTTTTAATCAAAAAACTAAATAAAGAGAATAATATCTATCAAATTAAAATTATGCTGTTGATGATATCACCATTACTAACATTAATCTGTACAATGACATCAATACATAACACTGTTACTATATAGGTATATTTGTATGTATGTATGTGTGTGTATGTATGTATATATGTATGTGCAACTATGTATATAATATATATGTAAATACTCAGTACATGAGTTCATGAAGTGTCATCATTCATGTTTAGATATCTTAACTGACCAGACACAAATGTTGTCTTCTACATGTTTGATATGCAGGATAAAACAAATAATATTTATTCAGACTTTTGTGACATTTGTGTCCCTGTAAACTAGGATAGAATAGCTTTAACATACAGTATATTAGGAAATTTCAATTTGCATATCAAAACATAAACGGACAAACCTTCTCTCATGTCTACATCTTTTCAAAAATTTCTTCACATGATATATTCTGTTCTTAATTTTCTGATTTTCCTGGGTTAAAAAAATACAAAAGGAACAACAGATCGTGGTTCCTTTGGCATTTCAACTATGAGTCACTAATTAAGATCAGAAGGAATGCTCAATACTAGTCTATACGAACCAGTTCTACTGATTTTAAGCGACTTTCCAGGGTTAAATACTTTCTTTTCCAAACATTATCTTCTCCGTCCGCCATGTTTAGTGAAATTATAAAAGCCTGGAAACGAATACTTCAAGGAAACTATGCGGGAGATCCGCGCGCGTTGCAGATACATTGTTTGATTGTTGAATTGTCGTCCGTAGCACTTATACAATTTTATCTATGGCTACGTCTGCTCAGATTATTCTTCACCGTCTACGTAGCTCTCGTATTCCTTTGCAACCAACAGCCAAACAAGTTGTGTCGTCTAATGGCGCTTTCAATGCATTTCCCGAACAAGTTTCACTTGGTTTATTCAAAATATTTGCAGTATCAATTCCGACGATTGTAATCGGAGCTGAGATGGCAAGAGTGTCTGCAGCATTTCTCGAAGATTGGAATATATTTGTTCCCGAGGAGGATGATGATTAAAAATGAACTGAGGAAGGTATGGCTTCCACTTTTCAGACTTATACTGTACAGTAATGATAATATTGATAATAATGATAATAATATTCAAGTTAGCTTGCAAATTATTTGAAAGAAAAGAATCTTTTTTCATGTTTGCTTTTACTGCAGCAGCTGAATTGTTTTACTCAAGTTACTCTAATGTTGGCACTACGTATTCAGGACCTTGTATGATTCTTTTTTCAAACAATGATTCAAAGTCAACTCTTCCCCAGCAGGATCAGTCTTCTGTCATTTTGCTGTAGTTAATGCCAGACAGTTTTACTTAAGGTTTGAAATTATCTAAAAACAATCAATGCATGTTGTGTGAATACACTGCTGGAGGGGACTGGGTCTGAGAAGGTAGTAATTAACACAGGTGTGCTGATTACCAGACAGTCCCCTTGAAAATGCTTTATAAGTTAAGGTTTTCTCTATATAATGTATTCAGACAATGTATTCTGAATAAGGAAAAATCTTGTATCACCCAAAGAATTAAAGTAATGAAAATTAGTGTGAATCATTAGCAAACTTAACTGCAGTGCCAAATCTGATCAGCTAAAATGTATATTAATTTTGGGTTTGTTAATTCCTGTCGTGAGACTTACCTTCACTAAAGTTTGAAGGGTCACACAAACCAGCATGATAACTTTGATAAATCCCAGAAAATCCAGAGTCAACAGGAAAAAAGCTGTCATATCAATTAATTTGCTGCATTTTTACAATTTACTTGATCATGTTAATGCCATGCAAAGCTTCAAACATTTATGCTAAAAACTATTATTTGTTTTGGCATATAGATAACTCATATTAATTTTTACATGATTAAACAATCTGTGCTGCGGGAATGTTGCCTGATGTCTTGACCATACAGACTCAAACAAAACAAGGTCTGTTCCATCAAGGTAGTAGGCAATGTTTTCCCAATACCACCAAACTTGTTTGGCAAATAACTTTTTATTTTATTCATGGAAGCACTTATTAAAAAAACTAAACTTTCATGTTAGTGTTTATCTGTGAAATTCATGTCTTCTGGTATGGATCTCAAGTTGGCTAATTAGAAAATGATTTGCCATGATTGCAGAGTGGAAAAAATGATTGAGTTATTTTATTGGTGATATGCAGATATGCTGCATTTCAATAGCAATATTGATGCCATGATATTATATAGTTGTAATTATTATATAGCATACCTGAATGGGCAATTATTATAATTTTTTCATTTCAGATATCCAGTAGAATAACAGACAAGTGTGAAAAGAACTAGAGTACTGCTGGACAATTGTAAAAGTCCTGATGTGTGTTGGGAACATTTATGGTAAATGTGATAAAACATATTAATTTTATCACAATTAATATTACTTAAATTTTGAATTTCTATGGATTTCTCTGCTAAATATAACTCTGTCAGACTTCCAGCACAAAATGCTTTTTTGTTGTTGTTCTCGTGATTCTTATGAATGCATTAGAAGTTGTAAATGTAATGTAATGTAATGTAATACAGTATACTAGCGATTGTTCCATTGAAAGTTTCCTAAAATATATTTTTTGTATCCTGCTGTTGTATAAACATGCTTATGTTATCCTTTATCTGATATGAAAATCATCAAAGATTAAATTCTGTAAGGCAGTTAGTAAGTAGATGAACATTGTCACAAGGTTCCACAAACTGGTCGTAGAAGAGATATGCAAACTATATATTTTATTTACAAGAAAATATTTACAATATCATTTTTTCCACACCCTTCTCAGTGTCTAATGCTTCTCATTTCTGCTAGTCCAATAAAAAAAACAAAAACAAAACACCCATGCAACCACACCCACACATGTTTGGGTGTGCCACACCAAAAGTGTTTCAGTATTGACATAGTCAACAGAATTTGTTACAAACATCCATGTCTGATTCCAGTATAGGTAGTATCTTTGAGTTACCCCTTCATTCAGAGTAGTAAGAAAAGTACAGCAAGTGTGTGACTTCTAGGTGTTGCAATTCAAAATTACCTGCAGTACAAAAAAGTAAGCACATAATGAGTGCTTCAGACTAAACCTGAAAAGATTTCATGTGAAATGAAGGGCTCTAATGTGGTGAGTTAGTGTTTAAAAATATTGTCTACAGTAATGTGTCACTTGGGCATTTTTTGAGCCATTCATTAAAGTTCACCCTCTATTTGAAGTGTAACATTATGCCATTAGAGAACTTGGCTGACTTCTCACTACTGGGGCAACATTATTTGTTTAGAGTATTTATTGTATGTATATAGGCTGTTTTCACATAGCATCACACTTACCATATCAATTAGCAAATACAGGACTGAATATCAATTTTTTACATCAGGTGTGATAGGCAAAGCCTGCCAGTTATCTGAAATTCTTTATATAACCATTAATGACTTAGGATCTTTTAAAGTCAAACAAGGTTTTTTTTTTTTTTTGAGATATTATGCAGAAATTTTGACCAATTACCCAAGATGACTTGCTCTTTTTATTTCTGAAATAATTATAAAACATTTTAACAAATAATTTTAATATTGCTGAAAGCAACTTATCAGTGCATAATCCATCACCAAAAAGGATTTGCAGAGGACATGGGGCTCATGATAATACCTCCAAGCCACAACACAGCAAGACTAATTTCATGTGGTTCCACATTGATGTTTACATCTAATAATAACCTTTTTTTCAGGGACATTTCCATTTGTGTAGCTGGTCTGCTATAACCACCTCAATTCATTTGATGGTGATGTAAATCATCAGGTGTAACTGAAAGGCTGTTGCTCCAAGATATGTACATTTCATTTCTTAAATTGCAGCTCAACAGCCTACCAATTAGTAAAGTTTCAACCTGGATCTTGTGTAATTACTAAAATTAAGAAAACATTTTCACTTTCTAACTCTAATTTAGAACTCCCTGGTACATCACTATTGAATGACAAAGTGAATGGGAGGGATAAAAAAGTTGTATTTGCTTCAGATAAATATCCAAGAATATTACATGTACAAATATTGTACTTTTTTTGCTGGAAAATGAGCTTGGCCACTCTTATCAATTAAAAACCTTGTGATATTCATACTGAATGATGTAATGAGATAGAGCAGTGCCATTTTATTTTAAAGGAATGAGTTGTCTCTAAATTTTTAGTGGTTTCAGAATCATCCTCAGGGTAACATAAACAAAATATTTTTTGACTTTAGCAGTGCAGGTTTCTCATGAAATATTGTTTAATAGCTGTTATTCAGTTTTTACTTGTGTATACTTCACGTGTAAAGGGGTTTATCATGCTGTAGTCTCAGTTGTCTGCACATTTACGGAACTGATATATTTATTGATAGTGATAAAGGTAAAGTGTCTTTATTTATACTGGATAACCCAATCAGCTATCTGAGCTGGTCTCCCTAGAGGTCCAGTAAGGGTCTACCCTCATGGGTCCAGTGTTATGATCGGAGTACCTGAAGAAAACCTGCAATGCTTGGTAGAGTCAAACTGGGCAACACTCTTCTCACATGTGACCAAGGTAACTTTTAATCAGATTACTACACATGGCCAGAATCAAACCCTAGTCACAAAGGTGAGAGACATGTGCACTACCACTGTGCCACCAGCAACCAGAAAAAAACTTGTCCAGTTCAAAGTAGTTTCAATTAACCAGCCTGTCATACTCATGCATTGCCTCCCACTCCATCAAAGAGAATTCTGGCTACACCATTGGAGGAAAGTAAACATTAATGACCTCATTGCATGTCCTGCACATGGACTGAAGTGGATGACATACCAAACATGGTTGGAAAATAAAGTTAATTAAACTGGGGCAAAGTTATTGGAACAATGGAATCATATATTTCCAAGAATTTTCCCTTAAAATTCTGAACTTGCACAATCAAACCCTTCTTTCCATGTGTTCATCACGGAAAGACCACGTGTCCAATATTTGAAGAAAACAAATTTTTGGCCACCCTTGAAGTTGTGATTTGAAAAATTATTTTATTGCGTAATGTATCTGCAAACATTAGTATCACATCCAATTCCAAGTATGATTGACAATAGGACTGCACCTTATCATTCACCTAAATGAAACGCAACACCAGCTATTTAAATTACGAAAAAGTAATGTGCGGAAAAGGTTTGTTATTTCCGTACCACTTCTATAGATTAATGCAAGCGTACCTGTCATGCCAAATGTAATTGTGTTGAGAGACAACTACCACAAGCACATGTATACCCAGGGTATAAAAGATGGCATCTAACTGGCCGTTCTGAATAAATCCAAATCAACATTGGTAGAACTGCTGGCCTGCTCGACTTTCTATTCAAAACTCTGTTTCAAAAAATTTAAGTGTTCCCGTGGTGCTAGTTTGTATTTTTGACTCACTGCCGACTGAAATTAATTCTTCGGCAGTAAAACCCCGCCAGTTGATAAACAAGGAAATTCATCGGTTCTTGGTAATAGGCCCGGACTTCTTAAAATCGCCAGAAGTACTTCTTTGGAAAATCTGTGGTTAACTGAACGTCCACCTTCGGCTTTAATAGTGTAACTACGTGGTTTAAAAGTATAGACAAGCCTCTAAACTTTCTTTAAATTCGAGAGAAATGAACAAATAGTTGAAATTCCTGAGGAACACAGTTGCACAATACTGATTTACACACTTGACTACCCCAGACTTTGAACTGTGCATGGTTCATAAGATTTGAACCATTTCGCAAACATGTCCTAAACAACTACTAACACTTCCCGCGACAATGAAATACATACACACTTACCATTCATTCTTTAATTTGTTTTTGGATTTTTTAATAATCCTATTGGCATTTACAGCTTTTACCAATACTCAACTGAACTGCTTTTAAATACAGGATACCAGTTGAGCAAAGTTAAAATTAGCACTCCTTCTTAAATCATATCAGTTTAGAATAAGCAGCCTGTTTTAACAAATGATAAATTAACCATGGTACCATTCTACGGTTTTATTTTTTTTTTTGGCCTGGAGGGTTTCCTCCAGCAAGGAATTTTTTAATGTCTGGTAAACTGAAACAAAGCTTCCTGTTTGAAATACGAGTTGATAAATTCATCCTTGGCTTAATTTAATACATGGAGTTGTTGACCACAGCTACGAGAATTGTCCAGTAAATACATACATTCAACAGTTTTATAATAAATGAGCAAGACCCTAACAACCAAGTTTTCACCTCATAAGTTACGTTTCGTCGTTTTCAAGGGAAGGTAACCGGTACTAACAACTTAGTAACAACCTTGTCCCTTGTCACATTAAACATACTTTCTCAAAACTTAAATGAATACCGTAAAACGTGAAAATTTTCTTACAGTCTGCTACTTTGTAAGCCACTCTACGTAGTAAAGTTAAGAAAGTCGTCATGTATCTCCAACCATATTACCAACTTTCACGTTCGAATGTCGTGCCATCGATGGTTTCCCGTCTCTAGCCAAGACAAGGGAGTCAACAAAACAGTGCCAATCACATCCTTTTCTTTGATCGGTTTTTCGATTACATCAATGGGTACCTTAGTCGGAAAAATACCAACTCCAACAAGCTGATTTTCGTCTAGAACTCCCATTAATATTCCCCATTCATAATTATTTGTTTACGTCGGCACATGAGTCTTCACCAACAGCAAGCAGTTACCGAAATTGTCCTGCTTACGCTTTCCATATTTCATGTCGACAGACATTCGTCACATCTTGCAGTTTCGTCAACGTTTTACTTGATTATAGTGCATAATTTCTTGAGTTCTACAGCAAGATCATCGGATATTTACTTGTATTTTTTTCAGTCAAACGTGCCGCCTGCGGACAACGTTGTTTTTCTACATCTACGGTACAGCGTAAGTCAACGAACAGCGAAGTGAATCATCTCACTACTTGCTGGTTCCTTTTCGGACTCGGATCTGAAGCAGAAAGTTGTTGTAAAGCAAGAAGAGCCTCGGGAAAGTTCGGTGGTGTTGCCGGAGTATTTGCTGGTGTGACAAGCTGTGAAATTACAAAGGGACGAAATCGAAAACATTAGAATGGTTACGGAGTACGTATCTTCAAGCGACGATTTTACGCTATTCCAAAGGGCCGACGAAGTACTCACCGAATGCTGTGAATGACAAGGAATTACCGCTTCTTGAAAGAACAAACTCAGGGCAGTCTGTTGAAAAATACGAAAGCTATCGTATTAAAAGTGGCGGGAGTTTTATCACATCCTACGAAACAAAACACAACATGGCGAGCTATCAAAACAAAGCCCTCCCTCACCTCGAACTGCCAGTGTCCGGCTTGTAAAAGCTTCTTAGCTTGATCAGAAGCACATCCTGCCACATTCACAAACTGGTTGATCAAAGCCTGTTGTTTCAGAGCGTCCATTTGGTCAGACAAAAGTGAAAGGATAGATTCACCGGATCCACGAGTCTTCGATTCGCCGTGAGTGAATACGCAGAACACGCTGTCTTGTTACCGAAAAACGATGACGTCAAGAGTTTTTCTGTTTACCAGGCATACGCCTGATCAAAACAAACCATTTGATTGGTCCGCGGTCAAGTTTAAATATGCTAAGGCCAAGAATTATTGCCTTACGGGAACCAATCAGAAGTAGGAAGGTTGTAAATAGCTGATAATATATTCTAGGTACACAAAAACGTAGTTTTAATGATAATAAATTTAAGAAGTTGAAACGAAAGATATTTGGAGTAGTCGTTGACGTAGCGTCGTTATCCAGCATAGCAACACAAACTCAACAAAAACATTGATAGGAAAGCTCAAGTTAACGATATCAGTCAAGTATTTACAAAATCTACGTCAAAACATAAAAGGAGTACATTAGCTATTAAATATTGGACTTTGCTATAGTTTGTAATAAATAAAAACGAATTCGTTTTATTACAAATACCATAATACAGTTATTGGAGATAATATATCGAAATACATGAAAGATTACAAGAGATCAGCCAGCTTCTTTCGCAAGCATATAATTTATTCAAGTCTTCGGGTTGACCACGCGTGGAATACTTTTGGCGCCAAAACTAACACTCGAGTAGAAGTCTTCTTCCACAATTTTTTTCCACTGCAAAAACCACATTCTAAATGCGTTCGAAAAGAAAACGACACCCTAACTACAAACTTTATTTGTCTCATCAGTTAAGAATACTACAAGAAAAGTTTCCGTTCCTAAGTTCTCAGCAGATAAAGGCAAAGATATGCTCGAGATGGGACCGTTTCACTCCACAAAAGAAGGACGAATGGGGAAAACCAGTGGGAAGAAAAAACTACAACGGTGAGGAATTTCGAACTATCGAGCTTAGTTTCGACAGAATATATGAGCCAAGTCCATAACGTAAAATCAAAACAATGAAAAATCGTTAAAATTTCGTAAGCCTGTGTTAATATATTTGGTCCTGTCCATTCTTCTTCACAGTGTGCCTTATGGTACCAATATTCACAACATTAAAAAAAATTAATTCAACCTGGGTTCTTTAAAACTGCATATAGTTTCTTGACATCTTAATTTCCATTCACACACATTACAGTGTTCATCACAGACATTCACAGTGTCTGGAAACCTCACTCTAAACAAAGAATACGTATTTAAACATAAAAAACAGAACAACAACAACAACAACCAATCCCGAATTATACTTATGCCATGTTATATGAGTTTGTTATTCAAAGTTATACATTCGACATTAGTTGTGTCTGGAAACTATAGAAGATACATGGTCACGTATGTAGACAACTGAAAAGAAATTTTTGGTCAAACGTCTGTTTACTTAGTAATGTTTTATGCTCTTGTATCTTGCGTGTTATGTGTCATGTTATATATTACCTATTACATACTATGTCATATTTAATGTATGTATTGGTTATTATACATAGTTTGTTACATATTATGTGGTATATAGGTGAGTATATAGTACTTATCACATACTATATGTATTATCTGAATTTGTAACGTACATTATAAAATGCCAAATGTGGTGTTCTAAAAATATTAAAACTTCTGTGCGATATCTTTACTGAAATTTTCAACAAGCTAATACCGATGTTCATTCTACTGCCTTACTGTTGGACAAAGTAAATGATTCACCAGGTTCAAGCAATGGATCAGAAGTGAGTTCTCCAAACGACACACAGTCAGATCGCAACATCCAGGATTGTAGCAAATCTCCTGATACTTTTCATGACAAGCATATGAAAAAAGTTAGATTCATGGAACCCGTTGATAAAAGCTTAGCAGAAGAGTCACCAAGACATGAGGATGATTTTAAAACTGAACAATGGCCACTGATTAGTAATTTTAATACAATCAAGGAACACGAGCTAGACATGGAATATGTTCCAGAAGTTGATGCAGACATGAAGGAAGAACAAGAAGATTCATGGCCACTATTTGGTGACTCCATTACAATCATGAAACACAAATCAGATGGTAAAAATGTCAAAAAAATGGAGAAGGACATGAATAAACGAGATGATTCGAGAGAGAAGGTAACATCCTTGAGCTACTAAATTTTCCTTCATTCAGGGCATTTGACAGGTTCCTGTTTTACTTCAGCACTTTAAGCTGGTTTAGATGAGATGTCTTTTTGACTTCAGTCAAAATGTCTTGAAAACAATATATCGACCACTTTTCATAATCAGGCTGCAGTAAAAAGCCCACTTAGTATCAAATGCACACGTTTTTCTGTATGCAATATTTAGTCCTCATGAAAGCTTGGTTAAACAGTGGCTATCATTGTTCTTCAGTATCACAATCAATAACATAATGATCGGTCTTTGCTTCCATCTTTATAAGTATGCATCCCGAACTACTCAATTTCTCTCAATTTTAGGATGGTTTAATGTGCAGTTTGTTTGAGGATATAAAACCAAACCTACATTCCAGTCACAAAAGGTAGGCCAATCAAAATCAACAAGTAAGGAATGTCTCTTGAAGGTATTTCACTGGTGACGTTGAATATGCTCCAATTTAATTGTTAGAATCCTGAGTAGTTTCAGCCCATCAGAAAGCACCACTATTGCAAGATTATTTGAAAAAGATGAAGAGTTCTTTGCCTAATAGATAAAGTTCACAGCTTTACAGACTATATCTCGTGTAATTTGTTATGTTCTGCTTGGGTTATGTTAATTATTAGTAACAAGTAACTGCTCACAACTCATTTTTTGGCGACATTACATGTTACGAATGGCAACAAATGACTCTTTAAAATGCTGAAATGAGTAATTTTTTTAAACTGCCTCTGACCTCTCACTGGCACGATAAATGTTAACCGCAACTACTAAACATCTGGAGATGTTTTGTTGAACAATAATTAGTTACACAGTAGATTGTATACCGTTACTTGTGGCCAACGAGGTTCAAGCGGATAAATCAAACAATGTTGACAATTCTTTTTCCACTTCTTCTGGCGTGTACTTTACATACTTTTCCATGTTTTTGCTAAATTGCACTGCTTTGTACCTAAAATAAAAGATTTAAAATGAAATATTGTTGCCTGCATGTTGGCAAGGTCGCTACCAAGCTTTACACATAAAGGGGAAACCTTGACACAGGCACGTGGGCAAAAATTTCTCCCGAGTAGGGCAACAGTGTCGAATACTGCTTACATCTTGTGCTTTTTACAGCCATTTGGGAATTTTGACATTTATGGTTGTCATGAGGCAGTGCTTGAATCCGGGACTTTTCCTTTGCTACACCATCGCTGAGAGAAAATTGTAGATCAGCAAGTCTCCAGGCACGCTCTCTCAAATAGAAATTGAAATTCACCCAAAATTCCATTTTCTATGTAACTGCGCCAAAATTTTTCAAGTATTTCTTCCTTTTTTTTAATTGGTTAAAACTTCAAGAAGTTGGCAACTCTGAATACATTTTTTTTAAGAAACTCGGAGCAACCATAATAGTAACATGAATCACCAACGGAACTGTTGGAAATGAAAGTACATGTATTAACTGAAGTAAAATGTCGTTTGGCGTCCATGGGCGTATTCCTGAGATTTTTTTTTTTTAAATTTATAAAAAGTTTAAATATGAAGCGTCTACACGCAAGAATTAACGTCCGCGATGCACTGCTCGTTCGAAGTTTTAGTTATTATGGAAAACTAACACTCCAAGAACTGGAAATAGTGTGAAGTGTCACGACACAAAGTAACATGCTATCATCAACGTAACATTAAGATCTCACAACACGCCTTCTTACGACGTAACATAAATCCACAGCGTAAGGTCTCACAGCGCTACACAACGTTTGACAACGAGACCTAACCTTACAGCTGAGACCATTTGGGAGAGCTGTCACCTCCCGCACCCATCTTGGCAACACAGTTGCATGGTGGACGCCAACGTACATGCTTTATCTCCCTCTTCGCCATATTAATAAGGAAGTCTGTTGTCTACCTTTTTCATTCTTTTAAGCAGATCAGGGAATTTGGAGTTAGTAATAAATGTTACCATCAACTCATCGTTGCTCATTGTTCCGTAGGTCAGAACAAATCAAACTTGTACAAAGCCACTTACTTTTCCTGGAAAGTACGATAATTTGGAACAATTAAGTCAATGTTCTCTTTACGGAGTTGGTCTCGGAGTAACTGATCGGGAACTGCGTACGTCTTTTGTATCTGACAGATTTCTTCAAACTCACTATTAAAGCCCTGGAAAAGATACAGGGTATTTAACAGTTACGAGAAAGATCTAATTGCATGGGAGTATTCTGTATGAAACCCTTCATACTAATAGAACTACCATACTCCCAAATAATAGCCGAGACATGATGGTCATAAATATTATGATTGTTATACAGTCAAGGTTCTTAATCATTAAAACACGAACGTAACCCGTAAGGATCAGGTAAAACACAAATGTATTTCATACATTATTTATAAAGTATATACTTCGAACCACGGATTATCAGCACTCGATAAAGACTGGGTGTGGTGTTTGCTGTAACGGACATTTCGACAGCCTCAGTGGCGGTCATCTTCCGAGTGGAGCGAGGAGTGACAGTCAGGTCCGCCACTTCACGTACTTGGTTCATTGGGTCATGTGTAAACACCACCTACACACGATGAAATGGAACGCGGCAAACCTGACCGTCATTCCTCTTTCGACGCTGATGATCACCGTTGAGGCGGTCAAAACGTCAGTAACATCAGAAACAGTCTCTCTCAAGGATACTCCAACCTGGATGATCAAGCTTCACCGACACGTAATTATTATATGTATATCATTACAACATTAGAAATGTATAATAGACGATGGAGAGTGTTAGACACAGAATCAAATGTCGAGCAGAACGATTAACCAACGGGGTAAATCCTTGATTTTCAAACGTTCTTCAACGTGTTTGACCTTAGAAATAAATACGATCATGGGTGTTTGATATATATCTTCTTAACCAATATTTCAGGAGAAAATCAAGGTAAAACTAGACTCAATTTAAATGTGATTGTGGTGTCAAAACGAGACTCGGTCATATATTTACTTTGTGTTTCCCTCAAGGACTACTAATGAATTTGGAAACATTGAATAAAAACTTTGCATAAAGCAATGGATATGGCATATAACATACACAACATTTATCGTTGATTAAGCACAGCGTGGCAAGGATAGTTTTAACTGGCTGAGTTCACGATATCTCAGTGCACTGAACTGATAAAATTGTGTACCATTATGTGGATTTCTCAGATTGAACCCAGTTTAGAATTTTAAAATACTCCTGAACGTTTCAGATATATTTAATTGTCGCAGCTAAACAACAACACTACACGAACAATACTAAGTCACCTACAATCTCATGACAGAAGGTAGGGTCCCCGATACATTTTACCTCCAAGATGCAAACGTTCGGCTACACTGTACAACAATTAAACATGTCATACTTCCCATACATATTTGTGCCAATACCTTGAATTTATCCTTAATAAGCTGTTTATGCTTTTGGCCAACCTAAAATATACAATATTAATTAGATAATCAGTGAAAACATGCCAACGTTCCGAACAAGATTAAATCAAGTAATCTCACTTTGGCATCTTTGTGATGGGTTAGAGGTTTATCCATTTCCAGCAAATAATTCATTACTTTAGACCATCTTAAAGCAATAAAAAAAGCTAAAGAACCTGTGGAACAAACATTCACACTTGCCACAGTCATGCAAAGCCAACAACAAATGGTGAAAAAAAAAGCAAAGAAGGAAACACACCCCTTTTGGTAAGCAAGTTTTTGCTCTTGAATATGTTGGCCGTACTGATCCTCGATCTCCGTGAACCCGCCTTCCTTCATCAATGAAAGTACTCCAGTTCTAAAATGATGCGGTAGATGCACTTAAAATTTACGGTAGAATTAACAAGTGTTTGGTTTGTTTATAATAAAACTAAGATCAGGCAATGACTTAGTCATAGTATAGCATCAACGCACCGACACAGTGTTTGTTTTTGAAGAAATGTTGGGACTACGAAACTTTCCAATAACGTTTAAGTTTTAATTCTTGTTTCCCCATGATGGTCAACACGAAAGTGCTGCCAATGGGATTTCTCTTTTTTCCCATTATGTGATTTATTTATTCTGTAAGGGTTTTTCGGGTTTCTCTACTCATGTGAAGTCCTGCGAAATCTGGGAAGGTCAGGCAAGTTCTTGTCAACTCTTCTTAGTTATTGTATAAGATCTTGTTGGATCAAGTAAGAGATAGAGCGATTTTACGAACCCAACGACCTTGCCACGTCTAGCGAGATCACGTCAGACCTCTTAATACCTTCCATAACAACACACTATAGTTTTGTTGAAGCGTTGTAAGACACTGTTAGTTCATGTCTAATGAACACTACCGAATGAAAACTCACCTTTGCAGACCTTTTAGTATGTAGTTGTAGTTGTTCATTAAAAATATCCCAGATAGTGCAACCTGACCAGTGATGTGCACATAGCTTTTTGATTTAAGTTCCAGGTTTAGCCCGAGCGCTGCAAGGACACGTGCTATAAACGTTAAGAGCACCATACTTTGATTATTGATTTGCACGATAGATTGTCCCTACAACAGATGATATTTCACAAACTCTTTGGATTTTCAATTGGCAATCCAAGACAAAAACACGCAAAGGTACCTAATATCATAACCTTGCAGCTAAAACATGCTTTCCTCAAATAGGTAACTCCGGTTCAGTCATCCTCGTTCCGTTATTCCTTTATGTCACAATTTATTACAAAACGAACGGCTCCATTGTTTCGAGTACATACCCACGATCGTCATAAAGTACGTGTCTTACAGCACTACATACAATGACAAACAAACGCGACGACTTAATTAAAATTTAAGAAAGTAATATCGTTTCAAGATGTTGACCTACAGATGTATTTTGCAACCGTCCTTTTTGGGGATTCAACCTCCTTGGTAATAGGATCAAGCACCTGATCTAAAAATTGAACACAAAATCAAAAATTTAATTTAAAAAATTGTATTTGTCACTCCTTGACCATTATATTCTCTTACCTTGCGAGTTCAGCATGTTTCCCACAGTGTCAGTATATCCCAGTAAGTGCTCCAAGAAAATTAGGGTCTGTAGTGAAGAAAAAAACATCCCAGCATTAATTTAAAATGTATAAACCAAACAAACGGTTGAACGCTATTTCAACTGACAAAAAAAAAAAAAAATTGTCATATAAAAGAAAAACAGAGTTGTAAAAAATATAAAAGGCATACAAACAGACAAACGCACAAACAAACCAACGAACGAACACACAAACAAACGAACAAACACACAAACGAACGAATACACAAACAAACCAACAAACAGAGCATACAAACAATCAAAGAAAGAAAGAAAGAAAGAAAAGAAAAAAGAAAAGAACAAAAATATAAGAGAACAGAAAGAACTAAAATTAAGACATAAGAAAATAGCCCTACATTGCTGGTCAGTTCATGAACTGTTCCATCTTTTGGCATATTTGACTGCTTGTCAGGATCATGCTGTAAATCAAAGAGGGTCAAACCAATCAACATATTACAATAAATAATTAGATGGCTTAAAGCAATGGTGTGGTAAACAAGAAGGGGAAAATGACTACTGAAAGTATTATATCTAACCACTTAGACACGGCTTACAGCCACCTGTCGAGATGTTTAGTCGTGGAGGTTTGGCACATTGAAGGAATAACGTAACATGGATACAAACAATTATTGTAGGTAAGGTATAATAATGATGAACCTGTCAGATTGTTGCTCAAAACATTGACTCGCAATTATCAGTTCAACTGAACTGATCAAATATGTACCTTGATATTCTCAGTAAAATCCTCCAATGCTTTTGCTCCCTGAAGAAATATTACCGTAAAACAGGTAAAGATTTTTTGAGCTAAAGTAATGACATTGGCCGTTTAGTAGGTCACTCAAGAATCATCACGTACTCTTATCAGGGTCGACTGCACATGTTTACACCATTCACGTGCCGGGATATTATAAATTTACATTTTGAAAGAATGCTAGGAACTTGTAAGGAGTTTTCAAAGTTTTCAAACTGCTACAGACTTCTTTTCATTCACCACTTCAAAACGTGAACTAGGATTTCTAAGCCAAGCTTAAAAAGACCAAAAATATAAAATGTAGGAAACCTGAGGTACTTACAACAACTTCCAGTGCGGAAAACAGACTGGTTATAGTGCCTTGAGTGACTTGACGTACCCCCTAAAGCAAAAAGAAAAATGCACAACAGACACAAGACTTTTTTTGAGCTAGTGGTTTTATTACGAAGAAAAAGCAACGTCATTCTTAAATTTGCAGATAATGTTAAAAAAGGAAACAGCATTTTCGCATGAGTTCACTGAATGCAATCAGCGAGTAGTAATTCACTAACGACATACCACCTGACGAATAATTTAGAATTTCTATTTCAAAATGCAAGTACCTGCAACACCACTGAAAACTTGATGAGAACAGACCCAAGATATTTCAAAACTGGCAGAAGCGGAAGGAGAGAGAAGTATTCTCGTTTAGCAATGAGTTTTCTTGCTGAAGCTTCCATTCCCTACAAGTAATTTTCACATGAAATAAAACAACTTTAATCAATAATTTTTACATACATTAATTGTTGCGATTTAAATGATTTACGGCGCTAATCACCAATGTTACGACTGTATCCAATCTTTTCTATCTAATGCTGTAAGCCGACGTCTGCGGGCTATCCATTCGTACGATTTCTTCAGCGGCCTTCTATAAAAAACCTCTTCTCATCATGAATGTTTTTCGCTATCGAAATACATCTCCACACGAAGTAAATCAACGATTGAATACTACTGAAACTGGTTAACAGTAAACTATCAGCTAACATACATGTTGGATTAAGTTTATGACACTATTTTTCCAGCTAGGACACTAACCTGTCCATCAGCAACGACTGTTTCCATCGAACTTTGAATTAAAACGTCAAAAATATCACAACAATGGCTTTGTGGTATGATAGCACTGATAAGACTTTGTTCACTCTAAAAAATAGTTTCAGTAAACATTGAGTATTTTGATTTAATAAAAATAGACAACAAGAATAGTTAAATACAGAAGAAGCGCGGTCAAGTAAAGGCATTATTGAAATAAACAAAGACGTCCTCTAACCAGAAAGATATTTAATTTGACGAGCTTTCGGTCACTAGACAGTGGTCTTCGACAGGTACAAGAGGGTACCTGTCGAAGACCACAGTCTAGTGGTCAAAAGCTCGTCAAATAAATATCTTTCTGGTCAGAGAACATCTTTATTTATTTCAATAAAGAATAATTAAAATTGGACTTTCCGTTTTTACGGATAAAATCTTGGAATTTTTTAAAAAAAATTACTGAAACCTAACATGCAGTCAATAGATATTTATGCCCAGTAGAATGACCCGATACGACATTCTATCGCAAACAAACTTGATTATTACTTGCAACAGTTTTAGTAGAGCTCCGCACAGTGTGATAAATCGACCAGCCTCAATCTCACTATAAACAAAATAAATCATAACAAGTCTAAGTAAAAATGTAATGGATGTCAGCTTCAGCTTATTTAGCATAAACATATTTTGATCTTGTTTGATAAATAATGAACACAAGGTATTTCCTGGTGTAGTTTTTCGTGAGGAATTAGACGAATTCTGCGAAATTTACAAGCAATCATAAAAAGTATTCCTACTCTTCCTCTTCCTTCAGTCCAGGAGAATCAAAAGCTTGTGGAGCAGACACCATTTTTCGACTTCCTCCTAAAGTGTGAGAGAAAGACCAACACACGTGAAAAAATCTGACAAAATTCTGCAAATAAACACAATCCAACATAGTGTTTGATGACAGCATACAGAATTACAACATTTTTCACTATTTAACACCCACGTAAAGACTGGTTAACGTTCAAAATAATTAAATTTTCTGACCCAAAATTTCTACTAATGTAGATTCTAAGAAACACTTCTTCACGTTAAAATTTGCCAAGACAGTTTGCGAAAATATTAATGGTCAAAAACTCAGCTAGTTATACAATAATTTGCGCTCTTGGCCATTAAAGGATAATGCACATTTCACACGATGACCAAAATCTTTACAACTGGAATAATTGTAATAACAATAAGCAATTATTGGATGCAGCTGACCATGATGTCACAAGTTATTTAAGCCACGGTCGACGTAATCTACCAAAGGCTGAAGTAGAATTAATTCACGTAGACTGGTTGGTCATGTGGCAGTGGCCAAATTGAACGAGTTTAATGCCCTTATAAATCTACCATACTGGATTTACGAACAATGATGAAAAAGAAGAGTGGTGTGTAGGTAACGCCATGCTAAACGACATATTTCAAAAATAAAGACAGGCGAGGGAACTGCCGAAAATTAAGAGAGGAGAGACTGAAGTTTTGAGCAAAGGCCTTTGGCCAGAGTTAAAAAAAAATATCAGAAAATTCCTCTCTCAAGTTTCAGTAGTTTGCTCACACTTTTGGCTTTTCATACTGGATTTATCTCTTGTGACCGACTATCACAAAGTACAGTAGTTTAGAAATCACGCTCCGCAAATTGTATTTTTGAAGTGCCAAGAATGGGACATTCAGTTCCACTAATCTAGTTTCTTCAATACATAACAGTATTGCTCCAAAAAGAAATAAATTATCAGCATTGTCCCAAAGAACCGTTTGTTTTTCTATAAAAATAGTCCTGGCAAGAATTCCTTTTGCACAAAATTAGGAATTTAATGAGGGCAAATGGTGACCCCCCATGGCTGTCCCCTCAACACTACTAGCAAAAGATTGGAACCCATAAGATGGAGAGTAGAAAGGCATCAATGATATTATACAGGCTGGAAATGCTAAAGTTGACAGAGAGTTTTGTCTTATGACCAAAGAATTCTCCAGTCCCCAATGCCTAAAAACCACCACAATAAAAGTGACCTGACATAGATTTTTCTGACCAATAAGAAAAGAGTGTATTTCTTTCATACAACAATAATGACAATTGTAACTGCAACAATAACAATAACAATAACAATTATAGGCAATAACAATGATCTTAATAAATTAAAAGCAACTGTTTAGAAATTTGCAGTACCTAGTCCATAGAAGCTGTCATATGTTTTAGAAGGCACTCTACGAATTTCTTTCCTCTTTACTGTTGATTTCCTTAGAGGAGTAGAACCACCTGCAATAGTGTATTGAGTAAGTGACACTCTTTTTGGATTAAGACAGTACATATTTATGCCAGACAGCTCTACCAGCTACACAATTTAACTCACAGTTCTTCCTAGAAGGCTTACAAGCTGTTATGGCCTTTGAGTGTTACTACAAGAGAAGACTGGAGAGCTTGGAGATAAAAAAATTGCAGTGTTTGATAGAGTTGAATGGGTAAAACTCTTCTGTCATATGACCCAGCCAACTTATAATAATCTGGCAACTGCATGGAACCAAAACCCACTTTGCCATCAACACTTCTTTAACATGTAATGAAAACTGGGATCTACATTGATTCATCTAATTATTTTCTACATTGAACAGCACAGCAAGACGATACTACAGGTGTAAAGTTTGAACTCTCTAACATTGCCAAAGGAAATAAAATGTTATCTTTGATCAAGACTCTGACATCATAAATTGCCACAGTAAATTCAAATTCCCACTCATATTCTTTGTGATAAATATCATGACTCTTCTGACATGTGACCAAGGTAACTTTGATCAGATAACATCACAGAGCTGGAATCAGACCCTAGTCACAGTGGTGAGGGACACATGTGTGCTGCCACTGTGACACTAGCATACCCCAACTGTTAAAAAATATTAATTAACATTTAGATGTGGTATAAAGAGTGAATCAGAAAATTATAATGAACTAGAAATCATGCCTAACCTGTACTGTACTTGATCTTTGTGTTCACTGTCTTAAAAATGGGTAGAAGATAAAAAAAATATCAATACATATAATTATATGAAACTTAAACATAATGTATACCCAAATCTTGACAAGTTAGGCACATTATTGTAATAGAAGAGAAAAAATCATGACACTAGCAATTGTTTTCAAGCTTGAGTACTCAGATAAAACTCAGTTGAGCCCCTAAAGAGAATTGAATCTGCTGTCTTCTCATGCGATGAGATGCTTGGAGCATTAAGTTACGCTGACTCAGGTGGCAGAGGATTAGATCATGTTATGGACAGGATCATGAGTGTGACATGTTTATGATTAAGTCAGCAACTCTTAAGAAGTCTTTATAATATATACACACTTGATTTCCTGTCAGTACCATCCTTTTGCATGTACATGTATACATGAATAACAAGACAACTTTATACAACCAAGTAACACCCGTTATGTATACTGACTACCTAAAGTTCTCAGTTATAATAATGTTACAGATTAATTGTGGTACATACAATGTTGGCAGGTGAATAACTCTCCAGTTTCCCTTGAGAATATGCCTCTATTAATCTATTTAAAACATAAATTTTGTCCCCAGTTAGGCTACCGTAGCCCACTGCAAATTTAACATTCCAAAATATGAGCAGTTAGTATCAACCCAGATCTCTGATTTAGTCCACACCTACCCATGCAAAGTTCTGCTTAACATATTGGATCTGATTTGGGCATAGACATTCATAAAATCTACAAAATAAAAATGAAAATGATAGCATATCCTCTCCATCAATTTGTCTGTGTCCAGCCCATTCCCAAATGAGACAAATGTTATTATTTATTACATCAGGGTCCACATGATTTAACTGAGCTGAAGATGGTATCAACACTGGCCATTGCCAACACCAATTGTTTAAAGTGGACTGGCCAAATGTACATAAAATAAAGCAGGGCCACTGCAACATGTACAACATTGATCGCACCAATAATTTTTTGGAACACAAATTTTTCCAAAATGCTTCAACTAAATACTAAACAGTGAGTAACATTTAGATGATAGGCTAAATAGTGATTGATGTCTGCATGATGGAAGTAGTTGCACTGTTTTTGAAAGCCAATTTACCATTAAACAGCCTCTTTGAAGGCAACAACTCCAGGAAAAACAACATGCAAGCAAATACAGCACATGATTTTCTATGTATATTTGGAGATCAAAGTAGTCCCAGAATACAGGAAATACTGATTCAGAGCCCTGAGATTTTCAAAATTTCTCCAGGGGGAATGCCCCTGTATCCCCTAGAAATTCTCAGCCTTTACCCTTGACTGGATTTGTCACATCAATTCTAAGTTGGCTGCTATGGCCCTGTAAAGATTGCAGTAAATCAAAGAGCCTTAACAGTTTCTAAATATATTAGTTTCATTTACTGGAGGTAATACTTTCAAAAATTGATGAGGACTTTTTTTGTTTTTTGCAACCTTTTTATGCATGTGGCCCTTTAACTTTGATGTAATAACAACCATAAGAAACCCACTCCATTGCTGAAATAGAAAGGGTTTCCATCATTCATTTTGACAATTGGCATTACTAACCACTGCTTTTGGTTTCTTGTACAAGCCAAGTGGCAATTTTACTTAGATCATCTATAACTTCATCTGCAAAAATAAATATTCACAGCATTTTACATATCAACAGATGACATCTACATTCATAAGTTAACAGTTCTTGTCAGATATTTAACAAAATGTGTTAAATGTTAAAAAAGCAAAGAATGTTAAATGATGTAAAAAAAACCAAAAAACATTGGCCTAACTGTATAAGTAATTTTTACTTCCTTAATAAAAATCCCTAAATAATATGATTTCAGTTTTGAAAATGTAGGTCTTGCAGTTAATATTACAAGATGGAAGCTTTTTCAAAAACTACAACCACCAAGCTATATTTGGTGAGGGTTGCATAGCTTGGATGTTTGCTGTACAGCTCTAAACAATAAACAATTTTAGTTCTATTTAGTAACAGATTGTCTTGTATGACAATATTTCTATATTATATAATTACTTTCAAGAACCTGAAAAGAAATGTTTTACAAACTTGGTTGTAATGCACATGGATAATCAAATTGCAAAAGACCAATTGTTAAGGTACTGTACAAGAAGTAAGGTATCTTTTGGCATGCAAAACAGCTGGTATGATGTGAACTTAAACTTTCTCATAAAGCATCTATTAATTATAATAAAGTGGCCATCTCATAAGTTACAATATTGCTTACATACCATCTATTTGTTTTAAACTAGGTTCAACATCACCTTCTGGTGAATCTAAATGTATTCAAAATACAAAAACAATAAAATGGTCACTACAATCTTACCACACATGTACAACATAAAAGATTAGAACAGGCTAACAAAATAAATGCAAAATTTGATATTGATTTTGCTAAAAGTATCAAAAAATGTAAATCAAAGGTAAATAGAAAAATAAAAGCATTCAGGTCCTTGAAAACAATCAACAGCACTTCATGGATAATACCCTAACAAAATTAAGTATTCTCAAAGTTTTAAATGGGTATGAGAGGGATTGTGTTTCTACAACACTACGCCTGGCTGAGCTAGACTAGCAAACAATCTATCACATCTATGAAATTTCAGTTCCACACTCTAGCAATTTTAAAGTTTAGTTTCACAATGCCTGTCTAGAACAAGCGTGATTAATTACAAGTGTAATGCAAAGGATCTTGCCCACTAGGGAAATAGAATATTGCCTTTCACCATGATGATCTCACAGGCAAAACGAGAGAGTAGCAACCAACTTTGGATAAATAAGATGGTGGTCTTGAATCTTTACCAATTACAGTGTGCTCTTTATTATTGATTCCATGGTATTACTCTGGAAAATAATGACTTTACTATACAAGTCAATTCTTAAATTGAACACCCAAAGCTTCAATTTTTTGTTTAAAATCACTATACCTTCTGATGCTGACAATTTAGCCAAGATTGTTTCAGCTGCCACAGGACTGCTGTTTCTTGTCAAAAGACTTCGAAATGACCTCTCCATTTGTTCTCGTCCAGTCTCCATTAATGATGTCTTATAGATGGAAATACATTTTTGCAAACAATGAACAAAAATATCAAGTTTCAATTTTCAAGTAATATCACATCCCTTTTCAATGTTTGCTAATTCATTAATGCCAAGACCTCCCCCTTTCACTTAACAGAATAATCTGGCTTCTATGTGAGTAAAGTACGAATGGCCCCCTCCAGCAGAAATGGTCTACACGAGATATCTGGCCAGCCCCCTGTCACTGATGAATAAAATTGGCTTTGGGGGGTACCCAGGATTAAATAGGTGGACATCAACCAGAATGAAATCACAAGACATTGTTTAGCAAAGGGAGGAAGTGGATAATCAATCTCCAGACTCAAGAGGTACTGAAAATGGATTAATATGGCTTGTAATAAATACTATAAATATTCCCAACATACCAACAAAGATAATTCAGGACTGTTTGGGTTATTTCTTTCAAAGAAACCAACAGCATCTTGAACTTTTCCCAAGCACTGTAAATAACTGTCTACATCTGCACCAGGCCTTCAAAGTTAACACAAAATAAAACTGCATTCCCCTGTCAATTTACTTTACAAAGGATATTCTTGCATTCAAACACTGAGTTCAACCTATGAAAAATATCGTCATGTTCCTGCACAATTTTTAACTGTTGATGAACACTACTACATTTTTGTATAATTTCTAGTATTTGCAACATCAAATTTTAAGATGTTTGAGTATTATAGTAACAATAAGTACTACAGTGGAACCCTGGTATAACAAAATTCTTTTTACAACAAACAGAATCCAACAGCTCCAACTTAGTCACTGATATAACAAATAATTGTAATCACCCAATTAAAGTTCAATGCAAAATAGATTAATAGATTATCAACAGTTCATCTATCTCAAGATCAACAGAGTTGGAAATTTTTCAATACTGTTTTCTTTCATTGTATTTAATGCTGTTACATTTCAAGCTAACAGCTCATTAGATTTGACCTTCTGGAATCATACAGTGTTAAACTCTGATGTAATAGAAATTTTGGTTATTTTCCCAAAAATTTGCTTTTACAAAATCTCATTTATAACAAACTCCTGATGTGATGTATAGTGTATACATTTTTCCCAGTCCCTGGAAACTTTGTTATATTGGGGTTCCACTGTGTTGCCACCCTATAAAAGTGAGATTTTATTATTATACATTCATTGATACTTAGACAAAGTCCAATAATAATGAAGATACAGCTTAATGTATTGTATTAAAGCTTTACTGCACTCAACAAATTGGTTTACTAATAACAATCAAACAATATTGACAAAAGAAAATTGGAGCACACCTGTTTCAGAAACTTTAATTTACTGAAGACTAATAAGTAACATTTGATTACATTATTAGCAGTATTATAATTGAACCCCAACCATGTGGAATAACTTAATAACAAAATGAAAACACTAACCCATCTCTGATGTCTTGATCTTCACTTGAAGCCACATTATGGTAACTGATGACATTGTCCAATCCACGTAAAACTTTGTCAATATCTGACTTGCAGTTAAGATACTCCATGGGTGCATTAGCCATTTTTGATATGTGATGCAAATGGATGGCATCAAACTTAATTTTCATGTTGTTGTTTCTAAGACATGTACCAGTATTTCTGCTGTATGTGATGCTGTTCAACATTTACAGTAAAGAGCAGTAAGTAAAATTACTGGAAGTAATATGAGCACCTGTACCTTTAGTCATTCTGGATAACTTTATCAGATAATTGTTCTCTTCTTACATGTCCATTTGTGGTGCTTTTCATGGGTTCAGTGTTGCAATACAAAAAAACCAGAGTACCCAGACAAAAACCTGCAGAACTTGCTAGTGTCATGCTCAACAACACTAGCAAGATTATCAGAATAAAAGCTTGATTTGACCGGGAAAGTGTTAGTCAGACAACTGGATGGAGCTGGAATAAAACCCTGATCACTAAGGTGAGAGAGATGTGCACTATCAAGTTTAACATGCTACCAATACTCCTTAATACATATCTATAATTATCCTCAAGTATTAAGTACTTTTATACTTTTAGTTACTTCCCTTATTAGGTTTCCACTGTCCAACCATCAGTCACAAAATTGACATTTGAAATTACATGTTTGCATTTAATGTAATAATGTTATACATCGTCCAGGTTAGTGTAGTCTTTCTCAAGACTACACTAACCTGGACGATCAACTTCCTCAAACATGTCACGATTCTCCCAGGTTCAAACCATTTACTTTAATGTTATACATCAGTAATGTAAGATAAGCTAATGCACTGTGTTTAGTATAATACAAATCAGTGATGTAAGGTAATGCAATTTACACCCATAATGCAAACTAATGAAACTAATTTACCCCATTAAGGGGCAAATGCTGCACTCTACTCAATAAAAAGCATCTGGTGTTTGGAATGGAGTTTCTTAAGTGTGTCCTTGCCCCTCAATGGTTTATAGATACAGTCTGTAATACAATGTTTAGGATACTTTTTTGTCTTCTTTGAAGATCCACAGTTTCTCTGTGAACAGGTAAAATGTTTGTTTCAAGCTTACTCAAGCGGGAGTCAAATGAGGATAAAATACCAAGCTTAAAGAGAATACAGATAATGAAGCATTTCCTCGAGTTCAGTTAAATTAATTCAATTTCCTTTTTTTATATGGATAAAGAATATTTAATACAGGAAGAATGGACGAACTTTAAGATAAAAATAATCCCCAGGTGACCTTCCAACAAAGTCATCCAACACTAGCCATTTTGCACGTTACTTTTTCCAAAAGTTTTATCTACACTTTCTCTAGCCCAAGTTGTAAAAAAGTTTTACTTAAAAAAGGCTTCACTCTGTGACTAAATAAAACAGACTATGGTAAATGATGCATCCATTACTTAATGCTCTAGCTAAGATAACTCATTGTTGATGCTAAAACTGCTGCTGGTCTGCTATCAAAAAGTTGGTGGTACAGTAATTCACACAAGTGAAGAAGTAATGTTCATGTTACCTTCTTCTCACTTAATTTCGCAAGTACTAAATTTCACGAAAAATCAAGAGCTATACTTCATGAGCATTAAATTTCACAATTTTGAGAGAAAATTAGAATTGGAGTGTACTAAATTTCATGATTTTTTCTGTTCTTCAATATGTAGCTTTGACCTCAGAACTGTAACAATGACACATGTTGGAACAACGGTAATAAAGCAACAGGTTGAATTTCATTATTTTATTGATATTATATAGTATTAAATTTCATGATTTTAATCTTCGTGAGTATTAAATTTCATGATTTTTTCAAAATCGTGAAAATCACAAAATTTAGTACTCATGAAATTAAGTGAGAATAAGGTACTTTCACACTCGAAAAACTTCTTGTCATTTATGAGACATGTGGAGATGCAATGTTATGTCAAAAGATATTAGATAACTTTGAGTCATTCTGCTCTGTCACAAAGATTACAATTTTTTAAAGGTTTTTGTTTCATTATTATACTGTAACATTGTGGGTTGTAACATACAGAGAGGTTGATCTCAGTGTGAGATGTCACATTATGTACAATGTGCAGTGAGTTCATTTATAAGAAAAAATTATATTTTGATGATCAAAGTTTAAATTATCTCAAAACAACAATCAGGATTTCGACAGTATCATTCCACAGAAACGTCTTTATTGCAAGCAACAGATAAATGGCTGATGAACATTGACAGGGGTTCAATTAATGATGTATTGTTCCTCGACCTAAAGAAAGCATTTGATACTGTAGATCATCAAATATTTTTATCGAAACTCAAACTATATGGCGTAAAAAATCATGCTCTTAGTCTGTTTAAATCATATTTAGATAACAGAATGCAAACCTGTGTACTACAAGGTACAAAGTCAAAGCCAAAAAAAATTCTATTTGGTGTTCCACAAGGATCAAATCTAGGACCATTGTTGTTTTCCCTCTATATTAATGACCTTCCTAACTGTCTTCAAAATACTCAAGTTTCAATGTTTGCAGATGATACCAACTTGTCTAGTTCAGGAACTTCACCAACTGACATTGAAAACAAGATCAATGAAGATCTACATAATGTCAATACTTGGCTAACAGCAAACAAATTGACTTTAAATATTAAAAAAACAGTTTATGCTAATAGCATCAAAAAAGAGACTAAAGCAATTTACTGAAACTCCAAATGTTATAATTGGAAGGCATGAAATTAAGCCAGTAATAAATAAGAAAGTATTATGAATTATTCTTGATGAAGAGTTAAAATGGAATGAACATAATGATGAACAATGCAAAAAGATATCAAAATCTATCTGCTTATTAAGAAGATCAAAAGAATATGTAAACCGAAATGCACTGATGAATATTTATAACTCATTAGTCCTACCTCATTTCACTTACTGTTCTACAGTATGGAATGATGGTAGTCGTGCACACTTGAATAAGCTGTACAAATAAGCTGATTAGTATGTAGGCTTTGCAATTTTTTGTAAATTAATAGGTTCTTAGAGCAAAGCATGGCCAATTGAAAAACAGCTTAGTGTGCTGAATGGCTACCATGCATAAATAATCTTAAATAAATAAATAAATAAATAAATAAATATGAAAACCAGTCAGTTCTATGCTGTGAATATTCTATGGCTTATTTAAAAAAAAAAAAGAAAACTTTTCCAAAATAATATAAATAACATCACAGAATTAAAGCATTATTTTTGAAAAATTACTACAACTTGAAACAATGTAAGAAATAGCTTGCTCTTTTCATGTTACACAGCCATTTTACACTTATACAAACTCTTGCTAAGTCTATAATTACTATGTAAGCACTTATGGTTTATACTTCTTAAATATGTGTGTTCATGTCTTAGGGAACAACACTTAAAAGTTATTACTTCTTTTTATATTGCACAATGCAAATACTCAACACAGAAAGAAGGAAAATACTATCTCATTTACAAAAAAAAAAAACCTACCATGTTTTGGGTCAGTTGTTCACTTTTTGCCAAACTATCTTGAAGAAATGATAAATTCGCTTGCTCCTAATGAGACAAAAAATGAAAAGGAAATAAAGACTGAAATACAAAAAAAAATAATAATAATGCAAAATCAGGTATTAGCATCCTGTAAAAGTGGCAATTTACCTCAAAATTTCAACAATCTGAATGGCAATGGGGATTTAATGAACAATGGCAATTAACTAATATTATCACAAAAGGATCACACTTATTGACAGCAGCTGTTACCCAATAATAAATTTTGTTCAGCAAAAGATAAGATTTTAAGGTTTACTTTTCCTTTTTCCTGAATTAGCTAATGCTTAAACATCAGAATAAAGACAGCATTAAAAGATCAGAACTATATTGGTATCATATCTCCATGGGCAGTTTTGGAGTGGTTTGTCATTCAACTTGTTGGCACTCTTGCATGCAATGCATCCAATAACAGTTCACCTGCATAACTGAGTTCATGAATAAACATACTCAAATGCACACTTATCCAAATATATATATATATATATATATATATATATATATATATATATATATATATATATATACATACACACATACAGTTTATACACAAGCATACACATATGCATATGCAGACAAAAAGAAATAAACATCTTGTACATGCTTTGGTAGAATCCCTGTTTTAAAAGTCATGAATGAATCACTCTAAATCTGTAACAGCAGGAAAGGATTAGAAGGCTGATTTTACCCAACCTTCCCCCACAGGAAAATATCTGTTATGTATTTGTATTTCAGAAATAGAGCAGAAACTTGACAATCATCCTTCATGGACCATAAATAAACTGATGTGTTTGTGGTAGCTTGGTAATTATGTTTTTAATACGCAAGCTCTCAAGCTGTTTACTCAGAAAAACTTTCTGAGTCCCTGACGGGAATCGAACCTGTAACCTTCTGATCGCCGGTGAGACGCTCTAACCATTGAGCTACAAAGACTCAGATGGTGAGCGAAGGTTAAATTTGTGTACTGGTTCGTATAGATGGTAGACATAATTACCAAGCTACCACAAACACATCATTGATTAACATAAAAATAGACGACATATCGAGACTAGCAGACTGGCAGTACATATGTCTACCATCTATACAAACCAGTACACAAATTTAACCTTCGCTCACCATCTGAGTCTTTGTAGCTCAATGGTTAGAGCGTCTCACCGGCGATCAGAAGGTTATGGGTTCGATTCCCGTCAGGGACTCGGAAAGTTTTTCTGCGTAAACAGCTTGAGAGCCTGCATATTAAAAACATAAATAAACTGTTCTATTTTAACTATATCAGTAAAACTCAAGAGGATAGTATGTGACAGGTGCTAAGTATATCACAGGAAATTACCCACAGGTCTCCAGGTTTTCTGACTCTGACAGAATGAAATGTTGTCTGGCCTATTATACACCAGTCTCACTAAAACAATAATAGTGTGTGCTAGGTGGAGGGTGTATCAAAGAATATTATCCACAGGTCACCAGGTTAGTTGACCCTGACTGACTATAATGCTGTCAGCACTACTGTACACAACATTCTCACAAGATATGTAGTAAGCAATGAAGTTTATTTCTATCACCTTTTAAGTAAATAGATTGATATATTAAACTTTGGGTAAAGTATAAACGGAAACATGACTGATAATAAGAAATTTAAAAACGTTTTCACAAGGCCCACCTTCGCAAGTTTTTCAGCCAAAACTTTCTTCCTTTGGTAAACATCCTCCCCACCTCCTAATGTCATCTTGAAAGTCCTTTAAACAATCATAAAACTTTCTCCTAAGTACAGTTATTGATTAAAAATACAAAATATCTCCACCAGACATCAGAACTGTCCTAGTCCGCCATTGCTGCGTTTCCTCGTTTCCAGACCTATGATGTGAAACGCGATTTTTATTGCATTTTTCACCTAGTTTTTTGCGACTTATGCTTCTCTATGACGTAATTCTTTTTAAAAGATTTACTCCTTTGAAAAGCTATTGAAATTTGCACGTTTTAAATCAAAAAAGTTAAACTTTGCTTTGAACCTTGGTGAGCGATCGATAATTCTCATCAGAATCACATTTTTTTATGTTTTTCTTTAATTTCAACACGTTTCTGAAGTATCTCTTCCTTCGTCAGGTTAGATAAGATGTCACAGTTCAACCAAAATTGAATGAAGTTTCGACATCCATCTCGAAAAACCTGATATGAAGCAAAAAGGACACATCATAATAAACATTTTAAAAGTACTCTCTCCTGTAATTTAATTCATATTAGTCTTATTTTATTTCATTTCCAGATGTATAATGAACTATGGTAAAATAAAACCCGAACAGTTCTTAATACTTGGACGTAAAAACACCTCACACACTCCTTTATGTACAATTCAATACGCTACATACGTAAGAAAATCTTGACACAAAAATGTTGAATCACATGTGATTGCAACATCACATATAATTGCAACATCATAACTTCAACACCTTACTTAATCTAACGAAGGAAGAAGTACTTCCGCAACATGTTGAAATTAAAGGAAAACATAAAAAGTTGTGATATTGATAAGAATTGTATGCCAAGTAATTCAGACAGGATGTAAGATTCCAAATAGTTAAAAACAAAGCACATTTTTATTTATCAGATTTATTAACAAGGACTTACTTCAGTTAAAGTTAATCATTTTGTTTTTCGCTTTCTGGCCTGATCCGTCTAACTTCACGACGGAAGGCGTCATGAATTTGTTTAAGCATGTATACCGTCAAATACCGAGTAATATTTTTGATCCTGGCTCATTTAAAATATGATAGTCATGTGTGGCTTCAACCAAGCATCCAGTGCAGACAATCAACGTTGTATAGTATGAATAAATTTTTTCCACTCGGGCGATCACTGTCCGATCAACGTCAAACCCTTTCCACTAAAATGTCCAGCATCTCCAAAACAATCGTTAAACATGGCTAGTAGATACATTCGAAACATAGAGTAAAACACAAATATCCGTATTTGACGTGTGTGGAAGTGCCACGGCTAGCCTTGTTAATCTTTCACTGTTTGATTGCTCCTATTCAATCTATTAGATAACGCCTATAAGATACTGGAATTTAAACCATCGTACTTGCTAAATCGCTTTGCAGGTTGGCAATCTTCTTGAGCATGACATGATGCACTACTTCAGCAAGCACTGGACTTGAGTTCATTGCATTTTGCTCAACCATGACAAGTTATTTAGAAACTTTTAATTACCTCTTAGTCGAAACTAACGAGCAGTTTAAGGCAAGTACTACAATCTGATTGGCTACTCGAGCTTCGCTGTCTTTGAACAACCACCTCAAGGAAATTTCCAGTTGATAATCTAATTGTCATATATGTACTATCACTATCTATAAAATGTCGTTTCATGAACCAGAAAAATTCAAATATTCCTCAAAATTTAGTTTATTTTATTTAAGATTGCACAGGCGACTCTTAAGGTTAGCAAAAAGTTTTGGCACGAGTGCTTGGACCTTGTCAAAATACACAGAACTCTCTTTAAAACCATCCAGTCCGCCTGATCGAAAGTGACACATTGATGCCAATTCCACGTTGACATATACCTGTTTACCATAAGCACCAGTAACCCTATGTACCCTCAGGGATCGTATGGCGAGAACTTTCACCATGATTTTGCGTTTTTTCTCGAATACCTTGGTGGACTGTAACGTATAAGATAAATATCGAGGAACGCTTAGCTGGCGAACAGCGTCCCTCTGACTACAATTTGCATACTGGTGGTATATCTTTTTTATATTTGGATCATTCTCGTTCTGAAAAAGCGCCAGATGTTGGAAATAAAACATGGCAGTGTCAGGGCTATCCAGCTCCTCCATCATTTTGTGCCAGTTAGGGTGTTTATGAGGAAATATCAGTTCATCCAGATCAACGTAGAGGAGGTACTTGACCTTGTACATGTTGCGATACAAACAATCTTGGATGCTCAAGTCTTGGCCCTTGTATCTGGATGATGGTAAGTTAATTCCCCACTCTATGGCCTCGACAAGACCACTGGATTCGTAGCTTTTTAACAATGACCAAACTAATGTAGAGGCAGATTCAATGTACGACGTAAACCACTCAGCTCCAAGGAATCTATTCATTTCAATATATTCAGCAACAAATTGAGGGTTATTCATGTTAAACATAGGAGAATGCACACACACACACCGAACTCTTTCACCGGCACCCATCTTTGGTAGTTCACCTTCGTAAAATTTTCATCAGTTGTGATTGTCGAAGCACATTGCTCGTCAATTACTAAGGTAACAGCCACAGGAATTTAAACGCTCGGCAGAAGACACGAGTACATAATTGCAGAGTGATGTTGATTTTGTCTGAGGAAGGTTTTCATCGGAGATTTCTCTAAGCACAGTGTTCTATTCAAGTACATAAACTTACAGTATATCGTCGCGTCGTAAGATTCGTTCACAAATCCCATGATTTGAATTTTCCCATACAAAGCGTTGTCATTCCTCTGGTCGTAATAAGCTGAAAAGATGTTAACGTTGGGGTTTAGTTTTATCCATTTGTCCGTCACATAGTTTTCTTTCATGAATGAATCTGATATTTTCTTAAGGAAAGTAATGTTGCTCAAAATATATAACAGACCAGCGGAAAATGACAACCATGCCAAGAACAAGAATCGCCTTTGATTTCGATGTATTAACATCTTGTTACCGGTCTAGCAATTGTTACACTTTTCATACCAGATTCTTTCACCAGGTTGCTCCCCATGCACGTTACTATCAGCAAACCACTTCGTTTAGCGTGTGATGTTTGGGAGTTGAAAGAGCTTCTCTTTCACTCTCTCTATTTGTGAAGGCATTTCATTCATTTGTGTCCAAAAAGACTCTTTGTGCGCATTCTTTTGTCAGGGAAAATTATTGTAAACAAAGGAATTACCATAAATTGTTCAATTCGTAATCCGTTCAACTTCGAAACTTTGAAGTTGTGATAGAGTGATAGATGTGATGTAAACAAACTCGCTAAAAAATATCTTCACCCTTAGTTAAATGTCAAATTCACGGCACCTCTCTGAATAAGATACTTTTCTCACAAACCAAAATGCAACATCAGTTAGAACAAGGTGGTTGGTTGCTTTTGTGTATATTTGAATTGAACTTGTACAATTCGTTTTATAGATCAACAGCAAAACAGTTTCAACACAACTCTAAACACAACTGCATTGAAAAATTAAAATTACTTCATATAACTAAACCTTTAGACACCTTTAAATGGCAAGTGTTATCAAAGCCAAATTTGCCTCAAATACCATAAATATCTATTTTAATGGTATATTTCTTTAAAAATTGCTAAAGCAATGGCATTAAAACATTATATTGCAAATATGTGCAAAGTACAAAGATTTTTTACCAAATGTAATTCTTATCCTGAGAAACATTTTCCTGTTTCAAATGACTGTGTAGAGCAGTTCATTTAAAGGTTCATCAAAGTTTAAAAATCCAAATATCAATGAAACAAGCATAACTGAAACAGCCACCTGTGAATTGTGGCAAAACTGTTAACAAATTATTTTAGCATACTGGAGACCAGTTTAACAAATTACATGTCATAGTGCAGCCTAGGAATCTCCAATGGGCAGCCTGCTGTCTAGATGTGGCCCATGAAACCTTCTTGAATCTATCAAAATTTTGTGGCTTGGGAACGCCAAACAACCACGGCCTTTTCCATCCATAAAACCAGGCACTGTAAAAGAAAAAATCTCTGGCCTCCACGGTACGTAGACTATGCAATAGATCTCGAAGTGCGGTACACGCTACCAACACGATCACTCGTTGCTCAATAGTCGATTATTTATCACGGGAAAATCAGTAATTTTAAAGAAAATTGGACAATTTTAAAGGCTGTTGTCTCTCCTCGGCATGTTTTCATTTAAAATTGACAATTATACGCCAAGAACCTACACACGTTGAAAGTTCTCCTCCAATTTCTTCGATGTAACCTACACAAAATATACGGCGCACCTTGAAAAGTGGTCACTCCAATATGGCCGCCACGGCTGACTTCCGGCTTCACTTTTTGAACAATAGATGCTCCATCCAGTCCTATTTTTCAGATCAGTGTGAAGAACATGGACTGGACTGAAATGAACTGTAATATGAACTCAAATGTGGACTCAATAATACGAAAAATTGGGGAGAAAAAACAAAAACTAATAATAAAAAAACTTTTGCATAAGTTTGATTCATGTAAATCGATACATTGGTAAAATTATCAGGGGAGAAACTTAGATAACTTTCCAATAAATGTGTCGCTACCACATTATCACCGTTCAGTGTTTAACATCTTACTTTAGTGAACTAACCTTTATCACAAATCACATAATAATTTCGTTAGACCATGGAGCACTTTAAGGATTACTGCGTAACAGAATCAATATATTAAAAATGAACTCTATTAAGAGCGTCAAGGCTTGGCAAGACAGGCTGAGAAAAGGATCACAATGGACATTGCTCGAAAATAAGGCTGGATAAAGCAATGAACATTTCAAAGTGATTTTGCTTAACTATCTTTAAAAAGGGCAACTTGTTTGCTTTCATGTTAATATGTATCCAGCCAAATTAAATTGAGAGAAAATTAAACTGTCAAAATATCGAGTTTTGCGGAGGCAGTTCTCGACGAACTAGAAAAAGTTTAAAGATAGCACTTCGCCAAAAGTTGAGATAACAAGATAGCGACGTTTCGACCCTATAACAGGGATCACACCTTAAGCATTTAAAAGTACACTAAACGGGCTTTGGTTACAACAATTATACTGATCAAATAGGCATCACATCTCTGAAAGGCAATGCTGGGAAATTGCATATTTCAACTACTCTGATCGACTACTCGCCATTGATGTCCAATCACGTGACAACGTCTCAACGATAAATCCGATTCAACCATTACAACCGACAGGAATGACTGACGGACGTACGGTGTGGTGCTTAGTGAGAACAATTCAACAATGATTGATTCTGACACCAGCAAAGGAATGGAGAAAAAACGACAAAGAGAATTAGCTACACGAATTCCTATTCGAGTGAGAGTAGAAGCAACAGACGTTTAGACACGTACACAGTTACACAGCATTCTCTCTCAATCCCGAGCGATTCAAATAACCAAGACCACGGTGGCCATGGTGTACCAAACAAATATGATGATCAAGGAACACAAAAAGAACGTTGAAAGGATTGGCTGGCGTTTTCGTTCTTATGTTCTGTGTTCTCTATTGAGCCGCAGTAAGATCTCATGGAAAGAGTCAGTCCAGCCTTACGTAAACAGTCCTAGGACGCCAGTGGTTACATGCAAGGTTTTCAGCCCGATTAACTGGAATGAAATTTCAAAAGTTAAGCCTGGCTAAGATTTTCGAGAAGTAAAGCAAAGCTAACTTTTAAGAGCTCTTTCTTTTCATAAGCTCTTGATGAAAATGCCCGTATGCTATGTCTAAAATGATGAAAGTATTAGATGGCAACGTTTAGTTTTATCTTTTAAAAAAAACTACGGACCACTGACATTGAATTAAGGGAAAGCGTTTTTTTTTTCTCGCTCGCAAAAACCTTCGGCGTTTTCAACGGACGTCAAACAGCAAGCGAACAATAATCTTATGTTACAAATGTTCACCTTCTGGGCGTTGCATAAACGTTGGATTTCCATTAAGCGTAAAATTAATGTCTGTTATCTTTTGTCTATTGTCTGTTATCTTTCTTGTGTTCAAGTTGTTGCACTTAACCAAAGAACCAAATTAAAAACCTAATGTCAAAGTACACGGTTATGGGCGCCGTAAAAATAATCCAATATGTTACGAGCTTTCGGCTGGAACTAACTACGTCGATATTCATTTTTTTTTTCTATTCGGAAAAGTCACGCGAGCGGCTTTTTATTTCTTGTGAAAGTTCAGGTTGACGACGTCAAATGCTGTCAGTGAGTTTGATGTAGAAAATGGCGACGATTTTTTCGAAGTTTCACGATGCTAGCTAGGCAAGGCATTTCAAATAAACCCTGTTCTTTTTTTAGATGAAATATTTAGTTGAAAAAATATATTACGTGCAAATCCAAACGCCCGTTGGTCAATACCTCGATTTGCATGCTATTCACCCACGCATTACAGAATATTAAAGAAAATCACGACGAACAACAAGGTGTATTAAAATCTGCGATTTTCACCTCAAAGATCACCCAAGAAATCGACGTGAGAGCAGAGATTGACTCCGAAGTAACAGGTATAACGAAAAGCAAGTTTAATGAAGAAAGGAGCAATAGATGTTATGTAAAATTAAGATATTAGAGAACTATAGAGATAATAGTATAGATATTATACAAATACGTGTAAGAAATCCAAGTTTGGGTTTAATTTACCGACATGGACATCATTCGGTGTTCTCAGTCGCTTTGACAGCCAATTGATGGTGCACTAAAGTATAAGAATCAGGCCTAACCTTGGCTGAGCTTTGTCAGACGGTTTAATAAAGTTTCTCGAATCATGTTAGGTGTCCAGTCTATATGCACGGTTGCTAGTTATTGAGGAGTGTCGCAGCTGCAAGGTATTGCAACGTTTCTATAGGAGTATTTCATTTCAAAACTTGGGCTGCCAGTTGTTCTGAGCAGTAGTCGCCGAGGTAGATACTGATTCGTACACTGACACCTCTGCATCTGCTTGCCATACTTTCCAACTGCTTGAGAGACTTTGATACCGCTAGTGAGGGACTAAATATGACAACACAAATCTCAACCAGCATTTAGTTCAATCACCGAATTCGTAATCAATAAAACAACCTTTGAAGTACAGAACTTAATAACACACCGTTTTAGAAACATTTTAAAACAGTAAAATAGCCTTTCACTCCTCTTTATTTCCTGTTCAAATGTTAGTCCCTTCAGTATCTTTGAAAACAACACCTTAATGAAAGCATCAGACAATAACTTAATAACACACCGTTACGTGTGCCGGCCAAACCGTTGTTGTTGTATGAATGAAAAGGTTCTCGTGCTTGCAAAAAATTTATATCCATTATCCAAGAATAGGCACAACTCATGAAGAAATGCTACAGAAGGTACAGAATGCCTCCGCAAGCTTTCAAAATGATGCGCATGAGCGTATTTTATGAGACTTAGATGTGAAGTGTTCCCCTCGAAACATTTTCATCTTCAAAAACATATTCATCAAACATCTTAAATCGCTTTGCGGCAACCAAGCGGTCTGTCAGGATTAACCTTTCACGCCTACTGAGACTTGTTTCACAAGTTAACAGGTCACCACTCCCCAGCGAATATCAATTCCAAAAACAAGACAAATATGTGACCATATTTTTCTCTCAACAAGGCTATTTGCGCTGAAGTGCATATTCATTTCAAATTCAGACTTAAGTAGGAAGTGCCTATAAATATGCACAGAAACAGTTTTACCTGTTGTTCAAACGCGTGAGAACATAGAGATAACACCAGGGGTTATTGAAATCAGCTGCTTTTGTCGTGAGAAAATGAGTTCTGGTTCTGCAGTTTGGAAGCAAAGAAGACAAAAGCTAAGGATATTTATTTGAGAGTATTAACTTAGGAAAGTCTTGGATGACTCCAAGAATTATTGAACGAATGAATTTATCTATGAATAGAGACGACTGACGAGGTAAAGTTTCTTGACTTTATCATGGTCTTATTGTAAACTTTTCAAAATCGTAGTCTTCTAACACCTTCTCAGTAGACGAAAACTTACTGGATTTTCGCAGTATTAATTTTGTTCTTTGCCAACGGTAACTTGCGGTAATATACTCACAATGTGCCCAGTACAAATGTCTAAGCATCTCAGACTGTTTGAAAGTACAAGGAACAATACTGTCGGACTATTTGTCAGTTATTTCCAGTACAAAATGATTACTGTCAGGTAAATTATTGTTACGGTTGCAACTCTTAAATACAATATTAAAAGCGATGTCTTGTAGCGAACATAACAACCGCTATTTTAGTCATTTTTACTCGGTAAGTGTGATTTGAACATTAATTCAGAGCGGATTAGAAGCTCAATAAATAATTCAAAAACACACAAGCCATGGAAAGTCGCCTGACGAAATCTGTGTCCAAGTTTATTTTTTCATACAGCTGGACTGTTATTCAAGGACGTTAGACTGCCATTCCATGAACTTACGTTGTATGCATTCCGGTGTTTAAGAAAACTTATGCTTTACTTTATTAACTTAACTTGCTGAAGTTATACTGTATACATATTGTATACATACTTGAGTTTCTCAAAATAATTGTTTTAATTTTACAAATAGGCACAGCGTGATAAAGGTTAGTGTCATATTGGTAAGCTTTACAATGAAACCATTCGATAGTGAAACGCTTGAACCAGAATATCAGCGAAGAAGGAAGGTGTTTGGTCAAAAGATTTACGTCTCTGCCCTTGAACGAGGGACACGTGACCGATCAGCAAGACCCAAGCGTATCGAGCCACTTCCTGATCGGATAGAAGTCAAGATATGTCCGCAAGAAAACTATCGTGGCCGCATGAAGTATAACCGGACCCGTAGCATCCCGGAACTTTGTCGAATAACTTTGACACCAACAGGAGATAATCACCTTCATCGTGAGCGAATGGAAGAAGTCTATATCTCCCAATACACACATTGTTTTGACGGAAAGATCGAAAAGCCTCATATCGTGGCCTGGAAACAAGACCTCGAGCGATGCCACGTGAATCATACGGACAGTAAACTGTGTATTCTGAACTCATCCGTGGGGTCAAAATCCCAAGACTTCCCCGACAGGCCAAAGTCTGCACCCCCAGGTTCGTTTCTGTTCGACTTCGAGAAGATGGACATTCTGGAACCTTTGTCCCGGAGATCTACTTCACCTGGGATGTTAATAGAAAACTGGATGGGAATTGACGAGAGAGATTATCACATGGAAAATGATATAAAGACCTTCAGACCTTTGACCAATGAAAAAATGTCCGTGCAATCGGAAGCGCCTGACGAAAGTCTGAGTTCGATGCTGTTGGATGAGACTTTTGAAAGGAAATTTCACGATGGCCCCAAACAAGATTTAACCCAACAAGCGCGCTCGTTAATTAGCACGTTACGGTCTAGTGTAAAACCCCCGGATGATCTCCGAAAGACGTGTCTACGATCAATACCTGTTCCTCAAGCAATCAAAACCATCCCAGTAACACAGTCTACAGAACCCTCAAACTTGACACGAAGAGAAGTACAGGTGGAGAACCATTCAGAAACGACCTTCCTCCCAACAAGCACAGAAGAAATGACGGACAAAACATCGAAAAGAACAAAAGTCGACAGAAAAAAAACGGAAAGTACGTTGAGTGAACGACTGTGGGATTTGATCGGAGATCTGGAACCAAATGATCGGCTTTCAGCGTTTAAAGTGATGCAAGAAGCGAAGAAGGGAAGAAAAAGGAAGGATCCCCCACCTGTAGCAGCGAAATCTTGGAAAAACGTCAAAAACATGAAGTTTTTGAGATCATCTGCGTCCGCTCCAAGAAAAGAGCACTTACATGGCAGAATATTTGAAGAAAAACAGGAAAATAAGGTCGCCAGTGATGAAATATTCCAAGAGTTTGATGAAACCATGAAGGTGCAAGTACCAGAAGCTGAAGTAATGAATCAATCCTCTGAACACCAAAAAGGAAACAAAGGTAAAGACGAGGACCAATCACAACCAAGCGACATTTATAGTAAGGCAACTACTTTGAGCAGTGACAGCAGGAGAAGAAGGTCATCTTTAAGCAGTCAGGCTTCTTACAAAAAGAAGTTGACCCGGGCTTGGATCGAGCAACAGCGTCTGAACATTGGACGAGATTTCCTGGAAAATAAAGAACAGAGATTAAGGAGAACAAAGTCTGCCGATCTCCAGATTGAAGGACTGAGCGTAAAAGAAGAAAAACAAGAAAGTAGACTGAAGCACTCCAAAAGTGAGTTAAGCTTTGATCAACTCAAGGCAACGTATGATCCATTTGACGAACCTGATTCAGTGCAGAAGAGCTCAAACAAAAATAAGGCCCGAGTTCTCCATACAACTGAGCCCGCAGTTATCACTAAAGCACGATCGTTTGAACATCAGTTACATCAAGTGACATACCCCAGAAGCCAGATGGGACCAACAAATCAAACAAAAAGTTTCGAGTGTCTCACAGACAATGGAACACCTCCATCTGGGGCTGAAGAGAAAAGAATCCGAACATTTCAAGAAATTTCCACAGAAGAAACTTCAATACAAGCAACGTTTAAAGTTTCTAGCAAAGAAACAGGTTCAAAAGAAAATTCTAAGAAGTCTCAAACTACTTGGCCGGCGGTAAACGACGCAACGGTTCCATGTATGACCCAGTCAGCAACTAGCACCAGTCCACGGAAGAGAATCCAGGCGAAACACGTGGAGAAAAGGAAAGTTATCCCAAGCAAAAACATGGACAGCATGATGTTCGCAAGTGTGGTACAGACCACAAGAAATGCGATCACAGCTACACCGACCACACATTCGATCTTAGTACAAAACAGTGGCAGACGAGAAAAAATTATGGACGTCAACGAAAGCAAAGCCAAGGGAACAAATAGCAGCAGAGAACAGCAGATAAACGAGAGTCTACAAGGTACCAAATTACGTAGTCAAAACAACGGAGACGCGATCCAAAAGCTTACAGCACGATATATCAATGAAAAAGAAGCAAAGATTCACCGTGTGTCAAGTTCTGCAGATGGTCAAACCGTAGACAACAACAACAACACCTGGTCAAAAACTTCTGATAAACCCGTCGTAGACTCAGCACAAGTCCGAAAAAATGGTCACGGAATATTAGTCATGGCGAAAGATGGAGGGATCTTGACATCTGAAGAACAAGTAAAAATCCGAAAAACAAAGTCCGAACCAAGTCTAGCAAAAGAACTCATGTTTCCCGGAAATGCCGAGAAGGATATCGAGGAAGAGCGCAACAAGAAGGAACATCAAAATACGTCTAAGGTTGTTGTTAAAACGTACCAGTGTGCCACGAGAGTTGTTTCAGGTTCAGACGAGGAAACCAAAGCACTGATCGAAGATAAAGAACATGGATATATTGTCGGGAGTCCTAATGATCGTTCCACAATCACTTCTGAAGAAAGAAACACAGGGGAAGAGAACCACAAAGATATTGTAAATCATTCCAACATTACCTCCGAGGAACGATCACGAACAAATTCAAAGACCGGCTTGTCCCCGAAAATATCATCACTGTATCCAAAATTCAAACAATTTAAAAAGAAATTGATGAAGAACCGCGACATGGAAGAAAATGGTGCCAGTGAGAACGGAAACGATGAGCCAGATTTTGGACAGGAGGTGCCAAAAAGTGATCAGTCTACCAAAAGGTTCACTTCAAAAGAGACAGCCATTAAAACAGAGACTACTGCCATCGAGGATGAGATAGACGAGAAGAAAAATCATGACATAATTTACGCAGCGAAATTACAGGAAAACATCCCCGAGGTAAGCGAAGTCCCAGTTAGTACACAAATCGACCTTGGCGTGGAAAAACAATATCCAAACTTTCACAACGCCGTGCCCGGCCATAAAGAAACACAAAACACAACAGGAAGCCGGAAGTTAACAAAAGTTACCATAGTTTCAAGTGATACATGGCTACACGAAGACATGAAGAACAAGAGGTCAGACTCTAATGACAGTAATAATGACAAGTACAAAACAATTGGAAGTGAAAACATCACAAAAGTCAAAAAGGTTTCGGGTGAGACACACTATGTGAAAAACATGAGGAACAACGGCGAAGACTCTGTAACATCAACGATATTGTCACCTAACGCTGGCCTTAATAACAATAATGACGTAAAGAAAACAACAGAAAATGGCATGGTCTCACGTCAAACCTACTGTGACGAAGATCCAACGATCAAAAGCCAAAAGAGTGGATTGGTCACAGCAAAGATATCTATGATAAACGCTGGAGTTACACCTGTGAGAGAAAACATGACAAATGGTGAACGTAGTCCTACATTGAAAAATTTCGAGGAGAAAGACCACGAAACATTGCACAAGCTTTCAAAGAAAAAACAAGACAAGAAGAAAAATGAAATTGGTACGAGAATGAAAGGTTTCATTACTAAAGTTTTACCTTTTAACAACAACGACAAAAGGCCAAAGGATGACCAAGATAGAAATGATACAGAAGAAAAAGATACTCACACTCGAAAAGAAATGAAGAATGAAATGGAAAGTTTCAATGAAAAAACTACAGCTAAAGCTGGAGTTTTGGTGAGAGCGAGTGATAGTTTCGGTAATGTAAACACTGAAGCTGATAGCACACGAGCAGTGAGGATTTCAACTCTTTCAAGCGATAAGCAGCAACTCAAGCATTTTCCTGAAAAGAAAGACAGTCACATAAAGTCTGGAGTTAAAGTAATTGCGATGACAGCCGTCAGTAATGGTCGCCAAGATGGCGACATGTCAGCCAAGGCAAGCAGAAGCGGGAATGCAACAAGAGCAATGGTTGATTTCACACCTCAACCAGAACATTCGGGAGGGTTTGCTAGGAGGAAAACGATCGTTCAGCGTGAACGGGAATGGAATTCCGAGCGGACGAAAAACGAAAGGGAAAAAAATTTCGGAGGTTTGAAGCAACCAGGCAAGAACGCGAATTTCATACCGGAAAATCAGAGCGAAAGAAGACAAGTTAGTGTGGTTGAAAAGACTTTGGACGGAAGTAAACATTCCACACATGACGCGACAGTAACACCGGATTATGTCGGGTCCGCCGGGACAGACGCTGTAGAAGAGAAAACGATTACTAAAACTGACCTTGAGGTGAACTTTGAAGCTCTTGATTCAGTATTTACCTTCCTAAATTCCGCAGTTCAAGATGAAGAGGAAAAACGGACGAAAACATTAGGCAAAGTATCGGTGTTCGTTCCACAAACAGAAGCTGATAGAAGTAGATGCACAGAGAAATGGGAGGGAGAAGATACTCCTAAAGAGAAAACGATGGAATTGGGAAGGATTGTTGGGTACAGAGTGGAAAGCAAAGGTGATAGTAGCTTTGTAAACAGCATAAGTCCTGCAAGGAGAGGGACAGCAGGCAGAGTGGAGCAAGAAACACAGGGATATGGAAGAACCGGCGGATGTACAACCGATCAGCGGGAACAGTCTACGTTCCTAACACAAACGAACGAAAGAAAAGTAGTTGAAGAAGGCAAAACACTAAATGTTGAGTATAAGGACAAGAGGGCAAACGGACATGGCTATGAAAGATCAAGTTATGGACCGATCAAGAATTTTACCAAAGATCATACGGAAAATAATAGTGTTTTAATTAACACAAACCAAGAAAAGAGCGCGGTTAGTGACAACAGGAGTAGCGAGGGTAAAAGAAATGCAGTGGAGAGTAAACGGGATGAGGAAAAGTTTGGGCACGGGAGGATAAAAGGTGCAATGATCCACGCGGAACGAGAGAACACCATTCTTATCCCAGCAGTTTCAATGACTGAAATGGTAAGCGGACTAAATCCCAAATTAATTAACGTTGAAAAAGAGACGACCACGGTGAATAAACAAGACACGGTATCCTACGAAGAAAAACAACTAGTGGATCATCGTGAAAACAGACATGGTGTCACGGCTTTCTTGACGACATACGAAGACGCCGGAAAAAAACAGCACATGAAGTACGTCGAAAAGGTTACAATAACAAGAAGCAGAGGAGCAAGTGAGGTTAGAAGGGAAGTGAGAGGACAAGAAGAGACTGGAACAACGAAGAATGCAGAGAACGCGATAAAATCAGACTTCCTACAGGATGATTGCACAAAGAGGACAACAAATTTGATGAGAAGTGGAGATTGGAGTCAAAAGGTGAATGGAAAAGGAATCCAGAATCAAAGTTCAGGATATGAAACACCAACTTCCAGCTCAATAAAGGCAAGCAGTGATGATGAACTACTTCAACTTATTGAAGACCAAATAGAATTAGAGAACAACAAAGAAAAAATAAGCTCAGAAAAAAGTGAAGGCACTGAGAGTGACACAACTACAGTTCCTGAAAATGAGCCAAAAGGTAACAGGAGCTCTGTAAGTGGCAAAATCATTGAACGAACAGAGAACTCCACCCAAAAAGGACTGTTTGTTTCTCAAAGCAGTACCAGCATATTTGTAGATGGAATGAACACCAAGGTGACACAAGTGGATCCCAGTGTCAATGACAAGGGTTGCTTCACAAGTGATAAACACCCAAGCAGGGCTATAGATCAAAGTTTCCTGGAAAGAGTGCAAAACAGTAGTAGTTCACTTGTTAATGCAAACTCATCAGAATATAGCAAGGTGCATAAAAAACATGGTCTTAGCAGTTCTGCTGAAGTGACTCACAAACAAGACCAAGTATTGACTCATTCTTATCCCAGTCAAGACAGTGAAGTGAAATCACAGTCAACAAAGAAGTCTACTAAAACCAGAACAAAATATTTCACTAAGAAGAGAAAACAGCTGAACAGTCAAAGCAGTGATGACCTCTCACTGAGACTGCAAAAATTACTCACTGATGAGTCATCAGATGCTGACACCACTTCATTTCCACTAAACCAGGACATGGCCTCCCCCATTCAATCCTTTAGTGAAGACTCAGAGTTTGATATCCATGGCCACTCAAAGATTTCACAAAATATGCCATCAGTTATGAACATACCCAAAGAGCAGCAAAAGTTCAGGAGCCTGGAGAGACAAAAGAGGTCTGCTAAGCATGCTGCAATGTCTGTAAGTTCCCAGACATCTCCAAATGAATATTCATCAGATGATGATTTTTATCCAAACAGTCCCAGTCAGGACTACAGGATATATTCAAAAACTTTGTAAATGTTTTGCACAGTTTTGAAAACATTAACAATTAAACTGTTCACTAATAGTATTAATATGTCAGAATATCTCATTGTAAAAACAAACAACTAGACATTAATATAAATAACAATGCCCAGCAAATTGTCCGAAGTATCGCCATATGTAAACATTAACAATTGCATAAACAAAGAAGGCTAGAAGAGTTTTAAAACATATTTATATGTTTTAAAAATATGTTTATAAATATGTTTTAAAACTCTTCTAGCCTTCTTTGTTTATGCAATTGTTAATGTTTACATATGGCGATACTTTGCACAATCTGCTGGGCATTGTTATTTATATTAAAGTTACGATTTCCACCTGGACAATCACTCATAAACAACTAGACAATTATATCTTAATGTCAATAATATCTCAAAGATATATAATTTTTTCACTAATTTTAGAAGTCTTTTAGACCAATAGGAAACAAGTAATAGCTTTATTTTTTTTTGACTTACTGTAATATTTGACTTTTAAAACTAAGTAACACTATCATTAGTATCAACCATGTCAATCTGGACTGTCAATGACATCCATGCACCTTCAGAAATACAAGAAGTAGAAACCCGATATGCCAAATTCACTAAGAACTGCATAACATCTGCTAACTATCACTTACAATTCATAAAGACATACTACCAATGTCAGCCAATATTGTAGAACAATGCAAGCATAGCTCTGTACAGTAATAATAACACTGATAATTCTCCATGAATAAAATGTCATTACAAGTTTATTTATGTACCAACCTTTAATCCAGCAACTTTTTTCCTTCTCATCTTATTATCCAGTTTTGAAGTAATTCTTTAGCCTCAAAGATAAAATGTTCAAGGGACATGCATTGTTGGATGTTTTCCAGCATCGACTTGGGTATATCTTTTTGTTACTGCCCCTATAAAAAAAGATGAAAACAGAAAATTCAAATTTAGATTGAGAAGAAAGAAGTGTAACTGTTCATGCATATAAAAGTACACTACAATGCAAATATTCAGAGTAGGTTTCAAAACCATTGTGCGTACTGGTATACAGTTGCTATGCTAAGTGTACCAGCATTGAGGTGTCAACCACTCCCAGTTTAGCCTGTTTTTACATATCCCCAGCGCGGGTAGACTGCCAGTGCCACGGGCATGATTGACTGTTTGTGAGTGTACATGATAAAATTTGCCAGATATCACACTTAAATTAGTGATCACAATGCGCTTCACTCAAAGTTCTGCGTTGTAGGTACGTGGGAGTGAGCTAATATAGCGTACCCAATATTAGCGCGGCATATTATAAATGCGATATACAGCACGAATATAGTACACAATATTCATAAAATTGTCAACAAGTCCACATTCGTAACTTAGCTTTGCTTCTTCTAATAACAACTTTCCTTGTATAGCGTTTCACGTTGTTTAATGAAAACAATCAACCGCGAAGACAAGTGGAACGCACTTTTGGTAACGGACTTAGTTTACGCATGAAACTTACAGTATTCCACTTACCCGTTCCATCAGTTTAAACATCGTTATAAATATCGACGGATGTGAGTTTCTGGATATTTGAGAAAACATGCAACCCTGTGAAAGTTCCTACGTTTCTGCGCATAAAACCATAGGCACCTAACCTCTCTCAGCCGCCATCTTTTCTGACACTTTAAACTAGATTTTACATGAAGTAAACCCTAAACATATCCGGGTTGGCCAATTTTATCACAATTTGATTGGTGCAGACTTTCCCGCTACGAAATTATCTTCCGATTTTAAAATGGCTCCAAGTAGGAGTAACCTTGGAATTGATAAAAAATTGATAATACGTTTTGTACAGAAACACAGAGTTTTGCCAGAACTGAGAGAATGATACTGAAGTAAAATGTACGGTGGAAGTAAGCCTAAACGTCGTGAACTATGGATTAAAGACAAAGGATAAAAAAGATAAAGATTAAAGATAAAAAGTTCACAAGCAGAATATTGTTGGTGGTTCACAAGGAATTTGGACCATAAATGTGAGTCATTTATGCAGTAGTCTTCTTATAAACTGTTTAGTCTATTTTTGGCAACCATTTAGCCGTGGACGTATACTTTAGAAAGGGTTTTTGTTCAAGCAAGAGGAATGATTTTCAGCGTAACCAAATTATACTTCATTTCTTGCATGAGTTGTACATGTTTGCACTTCTATTCTACCATTCCCTGCACTTGTTACAATACCGCTCGGGACTTTTCGATAATATACACATTTTTGACGATAAAATCTTTCAAACAGAACTGAAAGATATAATTTTTCAAGATATAATAATAAGTAACTTTTCTGTTCCACCAAGGGAAAATTTAATCCCCATTGTCTGATTTGACAACCAAGCTATTTGTAGGAGGTTGTCTTTAAAGAGCAATTTTCGCTTGTTTAGTTACATAAGAAACGGTCTTTTTTAATGGCCTTTTATTTTCAGACAAGTAGTTTTGTCATCTGGGCAAGAAAAATACTCATTTTGCTTGTCTGATGAGACAAGTGGAATTGAAAGAAAGCTTTTTGCTGTGCAGGAAAGTCTCCCTTACAGAGGCTTACCAAGGGGGTGCAATTACCTTTGGGCACTGAATGTTGGCATTTCCAGTTTGTGATGGCATTAAGATAAACATTTTTATATCACTGTGAATGATTGTAAAAATGTTGCCAAGGCCATCATGATTTTGACCAGCTGAATATTGTCATACTGTCATTACTGTTGTTTTGTAAGTTAGTAATGATGGAAAGAGGTGCTATAAGTTACGTTTTGCCCTTACAGTAGGTGCAAATAGTTCTCACCATGTCACTGCACCTTGTGTCACATGAGCTCTGCATTTGACTAGAAAAGCATTTTTCCAGGAGCAGATCAAGGAATTTTTGAAATGCGAGATTTGCAGACATCAACACAGAGTTTTAAAAAATAGAATATTGCTTAAACAACATTTTAGAGACAAAACAATTAGTCTCACTGCACATGTAAAGGGAAAATATTGATGTTGACTTTATCTTTCTGTAAATAAGAATTAAATGAAAACTGAACATTTTCATAGGAATATTTTTCCCAAAAGGGGTAATTACAACATCTGAACATCTGCTGAAACTTTCACTGTCACTTAAAACTTTTTAAGTGTCAAGCATAAACTGCAGTGTTGTAATCATAATCTGACATGGTAAATGGTTAGTTTCTAGGAATTACTGACCGTCATCTTTGAGAAGCCCCTAGGCATCGATTGGTGGGGGACAGGGGGGACATGTCTCATCTACACTTTCAAGAGGAGGGGACAACATATCAATTGTCCATCCCCAACATTTTGGTTGGTCATCAGGTTAAAAATCATATTTTGTGATGAAATGGACAAAATAGTGCAGTTAGTCTAATCATTGCCTTAAAGTTGCCCCACCAAGCATAAAGTTTAAGATAGCACAGGCTATCGTGAAATCACAATAAATACAGCTTCCTTTCTGAAGAAAGTTAAAGTGTAAAATTTACTTGAGTAAAGCCTCAAAATTCACAAAGGCATTAAGTGACCAGCAGTTTTAAAACTTTTGCTCCAGACTCCCTAAGAAGGTTCACATTCACCTTTGGCAGGCCTACATAGTAGCTTGATTATGCCTGTCTTCCTTCCACTTTCACAAATGGATCAACATCCATGCAGAAACCTATAAGAACTCTGGATATATTAAATTTTTTTTCTTGATTGTTATATTTGGTTATGTGATATTAATGCCTGTATGCCATAAATAGAGTGATCCAAAGGAAAAAATAAACTAGAGATTGATGTGGGTTTTATTAATCAAACAATCAAGAGTGTATTGTGTCAGGCAGAGTTGTGGCCTCGGAGCCCATCAGATTTGGACTGAATCACTTTGCAGCATTTCTAACTTAACTGACATAAAAAGATTTGCTTTTATGCAGTTCGCTAGTGTGTTTCCCAATATGTTTCCCTAAGATTTCTTTCATAAGTTCCCAATTTGAATTATATCTAAATGAATTAAGCTGAAATGTGCCAAACAACTTCTGTGGAACACCAACTGAGGGATCTATGGACCCCTCTTACCACATCCACCTGGTTTATGTTATTCAATTTAAAATAGTAGCAAAAAATTCACTCATTATTTTCAAATTATTCTACTCTGGCATGCAGTGCTTGAAATTCTGAAGTTTGCATGTCTACATCAATGTTATGTAACTAAATTATCTGGTAAGCCATTGTCAGAATAGTTTATGATGTTCAAGAAATTATTAAGCTGCTCCAGAATTTTGGGACCAACCCTTTAATTTTGTAATTGGTGAATGAAATTATAAAAAAATATGATTTGAAATTGATGAAAAGTTTACTGACCCCACTGTGCCATTCACCTAGCAACTGACAAAATATTAGAATCAAATGAAAACTTTTCATTGAAATAATCTGTAAAGAAAACCTTTTGTTGAAAAAATCTGTAGTATGTCAGATTTGCTTTAAAACAAACTTGGGCATGAATTTTTGTTATGATAATGCTACCCATGGCATGATGTCAACAGTGCCAATGGCCAGTGACTTTAAAATCTATCAACTATTTTGAGAAAAGTAGCCTGTTGCATTCACAAACTTACTTTATGTTAAGAAGCAATCCCTAATAGCCAAAGATACAATCTAAGCATTTCCCAACCCCTCACAAGTGTTTTCACAAACCTAAAGAACCGAGAATGATTTGCTGCTATCAAGTTTTTTCAATCCCTAATATTGATGTTCAGGTTCATTTCTTCATCCCTCTTGAATTGCATCAAATGGGTTCTAAAAATAAGATTAGGAACATTAAACATGTGGAAATAAAGAAAGAAAGAAATGAATAAATAAATTTGTGATTAGCTATACAATGGATCAGATCCTGTTAAAAACTCTGGTGGAACAAGACGGGATCATAATTACATGGCTATATATAATGCCAATAGGCAGTTGGATATTTTTTTAACACGTATCGTGAACTTTCACCAAAATACTTTTGTGACGTCATGGCGTGTTAATCTGCCAATAGGTTTGGAGTCTTTCCTTGGTATACTCAGCCACTAGAGACTGAAAAAACAACAGTGACAGTTCTTTTTGGTCATGTCATCGTGCATAAAGTCATCGGTCACAAGTTTTTGACGAGATGTAGAAGGCTTTCGTGGAACTGTTTGCAACCTCCCCAGGACACATTGCAGGTACCTGAGCGGGAGGCAGCTCTTTCATAATGAGGAGTGTATCATCACGTAGCCTGTTTCTGCAACGCGATCAACTTTGCGTCAACACGAGTCAAAATTCACGTCAAGCTTAAATAAGTCGTAAAACAACTCACTAAGCATTCCCTTCCACTTTACGTGAAGTGTTGGTATTCTATTTCAACAAGATTCTTGTTAAAACTGAAAGCAAGGGAAGAGTTTGTTCCCTCAGCGCTACAGATAATTTTCATCTTATTCCCGTGATCAAAACTAAATCCTGGAAGTTACGTTTATTTTGCTGCATTTGTTTTTGTTTCATGGCATTCAAAGTATTGTCAGCAATTTGTTACTAATTGAAAAGGAAATTCGGCCTGAACATTGACGTGGTCCAACTAAAATTATGATTACTCTTTGTCTGCGAGAGCACTTCAGTTATTTCTTTTATCACACTTCCTAATCTTTGACCAAGACATTAAAGGCTTGCAGAAATATGGCGACTTGTAAGTTTGACCATTGTCATTCACGCACAGTTAATATTTGTCTTGCTGAAATGCAATAAGACAAGAGTTTAAAAGGATTCAGTTCGGTATAAAGAAATCCCTGAACATTTTACATTATAGAGAGATGTTAAACATTCTTCTACCGGCATTAGAGCTACTTTAAGTTTGCAAAGGATCATGGTTAAAGTCACACCCACCAGCTTTTGTCTTTATTTGAAATAAATTGTGGCTGAATACACGCAAGATGGGTATAAGAAATGATTGCAGCGCTGCCTCAGTTAAGTCCGGTTGATTCACTCGGCTAATTCTAATGTGGCCTCTTACCGCTGAACTGGCCACTGTTTGATCATTTTGAGAAATAAAATTAGCGATATATGTCGATTCATGTCGTTTACCATATTTTTAGAATGATATAATTGACCATTTCATCTACACTGATGTATTTTTATCAGCTGGGAGTCATGAAGTAAACTTGCCGGTAAATATTAGAGCCTGGTAAATACGTTTATGTGGACACTCTTTTTCAAGTGAGATAATTGAAAGACGACGAAGCGGTCAAAAGGCGATTTACATTCATAATACCAACAGACGCAAAAATGTAGAGAAGAGATAAACTTTTATATATAAAAGGTCGAAAGCAAATTTAAAATAATTAACATAAGCAATTTCAAAACGATCAAGGCGTTAGTAAAATTGGGTAAATTGCAAACTGAGGTCTTAAGAAAGAGGTTGGGAATGTCGATGATGGGAGCCACTGAATGGATGAGGAAAGTGAATAAGTGTTTAGACATTGAGTAAACTGTTTAGTTTGCGGAAAACCTCTTATCTTAGAAGACGCGGACAACCGTGTCCAAGAAATAAGTAGAGGGTACCCTTGAAATGTTAAAATTTGTTCGAAGTCTTGATATTCAAAATGAAAAAAAATCTAAGAAGAACAAATGTTAAAATAACGAAAAGTTCGTGAAAAGGTGAGACGTTTTTGGGTAATGAAAAAGAATAAAAACATCAAAGTTAGTAAACATAGCGACATTAAACAGAGAGCCCAAGTGGATTTTTTCAGCGACAATTTTAAAAATTAAAGGCTAAAGCATTAACAGAAAAACTTAATATTGTTGCTTGACATCAAGTTAAAAGATTGAACGAAAACAAAGTGAAGTGATATTTCAAAACTATTTCAAAGTGATTGTGAAAATAGTCGATGAAGATTTTTAATAAATAGAAGTTGCGAAAGATCCATTTGAACTGGAGTATTTTATGTCAGGAAAAGGTAGACATGAGTAAGTTTCAAGTTCACGACAGAATTAAATGTTAGGACGTTGTTCGTTAAGATGTGAGTGCATAATCTTCTTGACGGAAAAGACAGCTTTAAACTTTATTAGGACAATTAGAGAAGACTTTTAGGTCAATTGCTAGAATTTGGTAAAATATTTATGACTATCATATAATTAGCCTTTGCATACATATTATTCATTTCAGGAAATGTCTGTATTGTTTTTCTCCACGTATCGTCTCTGGAACTAAAAATATTTTGTTCAAAGCACCAGTTTTCCGCAAAAACTTTTGCGATGCCGTAATATAATCTCTCTTCAATTGAAATGCTTTCAAGTTTTAATATATTATCATATTTCAAAGTGAATCGATAGCACCCAGGGATCTCAGAATTTTGTATCCGAGTTTCTCAGCTGATCACCTGGTGTATATGAGTCGACATCCATTGCAGGAATTGTGTAGGGATACGCCGAGAAACTTCAAATACCAGGTGAGTGAAATAGCTAACGCATTCGTATTTTTTTTACTCAACATTTTTACGTTTACTGAGTCCATTGATGCTGTTCACGTATCACATTTCGCTTCCAAAAGAAGTGAATATTTACGGTATGGACATATCTACCGAAAGATTTACTTGCGCGCCTGACTAAAGCTTGTAACTTTGGTTATTGATGTAGAATAACAAACAAGTCCATAACCCAGTTAAAAGTTGCAGAATATGTGGCGGACGTGAGCCAGATGAAATCGTGAGATAAATCGAGGGCCGGGCTACTCTTTCAACACTTGACCTTCTTTGCCCTTTGCCAGAGTTACACTATATCTGCTTCACCATTTTCTTGTGGCATAAAAGTGAAATTGCTAAAATCAGAAACTTAGTTTTCTTCCCACTGGTCTTGACCTATTCAATTTTTTGAAATATAACTGACTTGGTATCTCAATTTTGTCGGTTATCCTTTCCATTGATACAACTTAGCGAAATGTCTAGTTCACTTCCCATGATGACACCAGTGTGAAATCAGAATTATCGCGGTAGCTCTTGAAAAATATTACCGACGCCTTGCGCTGAAAGAAACCGTTTCATGTAAACCCGTTATTTGTACCTGCCTGGCTATTCGGTTTTTAATTCTTCCGGAAACATGGCCTCCATCGATACCTTATCATGGTATTGACCAAAATAATCATGGAATACCGAGATATGACGGATGTAATCGCAGGCCTAAAATAATCTACCTGACGCAATGATACTATAACTGCGGTAAATCGCATTTCTTTTGGTGCGCAAGTTTAGTTGCTCCACATCTGTCACATGCTGCGTTATCGAGGCATCGATGCATACGTATTGTTGTGTAAACTTTGATTAATTACTCACCGTTTTGCCAACAACATATCCGCCTCTTTAAGATTAGTGTTTAAAAAAACCCTATCCTAAAAAAACACTGTACTTCCAGCAGTCTTTGAATTTTAGTTCGCACGCTGTCCGGACGATCTCGTGGGATAAGAACTGTATCCATCTCCACGATTTCTTGCTCGTTTAGGTTTGCATACATACGGAGAGTTTGTATATATATTTCTATAACTCATTAAAGTCTCATGACGAAAACACAGAGGAAATTAATGTTTAATCAGTCTCTAAGTATTGTACAGAATTGATTAATAAAACATCCGTTCTGTATCTCATTTACAGACATCGCTGCTCCCTACTGCATTACGGTTTTTACTGTAGAACTGAATAATCTTTGTGTTTTCAGTCGTTTAGAAACATTTTATAATCTTCCAAAGATGATTTAGAGGAAACTTTGGATATCTATGTTTGTATATATGTATGGCTGAAATAAGCCTGGGACAAAATTGATTGACACCGAGAATATTCTTTCAGCCAATTTGCTCATATTTGTGACTAAAATTTTCCAGCATGCATGACATGAAGAGCGATTCGTAATTTAGATCTCTCCTTCCCTCATGTATTTGACTCTTCATGGTCAGAGTGGACGATGTTCTACGACTTGAGACTTTAAAAAGTCGACAAAATCTGTTACTATTACACATAAATTCTAGGACTTTGCTTCTCAAACCGATTGTTTTGGTGACTTCCTTGACAAATTATTAGGACTAGTTGTAACGTTATGATATTTAGACTGTGGCGAGCCCTTTGAAATACTGTGGGACTACCTACAGTCCCGACCTCGGATTTGGGGACCGCATTACGGAGAGGAGACTTTCTGTAGTTTGTCCATTTCTGCCAGTTTCTTTAGTCACCAGTCCCAGCATGAAACAGGTTTGAGAATTTACCAAGCGCAGAAACACTTAGTTCTTTAAGATTAGTTATCTGTAAAATATCCAGTGGGATACAATTAACGGTGAATATGATATAGATGAATTTAAAATCTATTTAATTTAAAACTTTTCAGTGATTTGCTATAACATGGACAGAGGACAAACAAACACTTCCGGCGGAAGTGAGGATACGAACAAAAGTTACATGCAACAACAGCCTAAAAGTGTTGCAACAAACAGTTATTTCAAAGGAAATATGAAGAGGTCAGCCACTACACTAGTACATTCTAGTAATGGAGAAAGGACAACCGAGAACATTGAACTATTAGTCATTGATTCTACTGTTCCACCGACTGTCGACTGCGGTGGTTTGTTCTTCAAAGATGGACTACGAAAAATAGATTTTGTCCTCGTTTATTGTGAAGGTAACGACAAGGAAGAGGAAGACAGGAGATCGGCCTTTCGAAAGGTTTACCAAGAAAATTTGGCCAAGCAACATGGTCTCGAACTGGAAGAGGATATTTCAATTAAGGTAGCCAACCTGAGATAACAATTAGTTTGATATTTGACTAAGATAACAATGACAACTGAATGAGATGGGAAGTGTTTTTAAACCCGCACTTAAATTCAAACCACATTTTCCCTCGAGTGTGTCTTCAGGGCTGAATAAATTGCTTACTTTTAAGGTAAAGATTCGCCATAACGCAAGCCTTTTTTGTAGCCACAATAAACCCATGTGGAGAATGAATGCGACGATTTTGCGTGCCAATTTCATTGAAGAGATTATCACATTACTAAATCCTGATAGGAAACTGAGAACATCAATATCCATTTCTAAATAACTGGAAAATGAGCTCTAATCCTCTAATCTAAAACAATATCGTGAAATCTAGTACGACTTACAAATGCTTTCAAAGCTTATAAAAAGACATAAACATTAATCAAGATAGAAGGTCGCATTGAAGTCCATAAGTCTCCTGCTGTGCTGTTTAAGTAGTCTGTTGACACGTTAATTGATTAAAACTTTTCAATGTGATACTCAGCAGGGTTGGTTAATTATTTCCGTCCTGTGTCTTCTGATTTTTTATGACGTTCGTTAGTGCTTAGTTAAATACTTTGGTCACATTTTACAATAGGATTTGACAATTCATGACATTGATAGTCAACAGTGTCCAGTCAAGGTCTATGCTTTTCTTATTTCGTCCATAATTTGCTTGCTTTTTTATTACCTTATAAGAAAGTCCGTTTTTGTATGCTAGAACTAGATCTCGCACTTAATATTGGACTATATGTGGGGCACGTTTTCTTGTCAGTTGCCGGAGAATAGCCTAATTTGAATTTTCACAATATGACACTAGATTGGGTAGTTGACGAATAACTATTGAAGATGTTTTCTTTTTCAACCACATTTTTGTTGGCTGGTAAGGAATTCTACTGATTGTCTTTATGGAACCAGCATTTGTCGGCGCAACTAACTTAAATTTGAACACACTAGAAATTGCATGCTGTTAACCGACTGAAGGAAATAAATAATTCTTATTGTTCTGAATACACCATAGTTTAAAGATTTCTAGTTTTCTCTGACCTATGATTTGTTAAAAGATTATCTCGTTTTTAAACTTTTAGAACGAACATCTACATTTTGTAAAGGTTCATGCTCCACTCGAAGTACTCTTCAAATTAGCCGAGGAATTAATGATCCGAATGCCTGTCAAAAAAACTGATGGCTCACCGAACATGAAACGACAGGAATCTGAGAAGCCAAACGTTATCCGAAACTTTGGAAATTGGTGGAAATCAGTTGACCCTTTTGTCGATAAAACACCTTCGATTGAACCCATACCAAAGGCTGTTTCAGCCACTTTTAGCTTTAGTAATCGAATGTCATTCGAGTCAAAAAATGGACGCCATTTCTTCGATAACGCCGACCGTTGCCGTATGGTCTATCGACTGCTTCAGTTGACGCCATTTGGTGAACATGACAACGAGTATGGTATTGTAAACTTGTGTCATAAAGAAATCTACGAAACTTGCTTTCCCCTTCACGATGGATCTTCGGTAAGCAAACAGTGTCGAATCGTAAATGATCGTCAAAAGTTGCGTAGCGATTGGGCGTCATTCAACAAAATGTTTAAGTACCAGCCAATCAGTGCTGTCCGAACGTACTTTGGAGTAAGGATTGGGTTATACTTTGCATGGCTTGGGGTCTATACGGCCATGCTCGTGCCAGCGGCTATTGTGGGTATTCTGTGCTTCTTGTATGGACTGGCTGTCATGAATAACTTTATTCCTTCCCTGGAAATCTGTGACCAGGCAAACGAGAAGTTATTTTACATGTGCCCAAAGTGTGACAAATACTGCAGTTATTGGAGTCTCACGTCTAGTTGCATCTACTCAAAAGTCACTCACTTGTTCGATAACGAAGCAACCGTATTTTTCTCCGTTTTTATGTCCATCTGGGCCACACTTTTCTTAGAAGTCTGGAAGCGCACCCAAGTGCGACTGGGTTATGAATGGGGCGTTCACAACATGCTAGAAGAGTACGAAGCACCGCGCCCGCAGTTCTTGTTGACAGTAAGAAGGAGACAACCCAATCCCGTAACGGATAAACCAGAACCGTATATTCCAAGTCTGACTAGACTCAAACGAACAACAGGAGGACTTAGTGTCATCTTTTTTATGGTTTCCGTGGTCGTGGCTTCAGTTGTCGGTATCGTCGCCTATCGCGCTGCAGCCTTGGCTGCTCTTTTTGCCAACTCTAGTTACGACATCAGGAAAAATGCTAAGTTGGTGACTTCGTTTTCTGCAGCCGCTATGAACTTAGTTTTCATTAAGATTCTCAGTTTTTTTTACGTTAAAATAGCCGTCCTGCTCACAAACTGGGAAAACCCCCGCACGAAGTCAGAGTACCAGAATGCCCTTACATTTAAGATGTATGTATTTGAGTTTGTCAATACATACTCCTCCTTATTTTACATAGCGTTCTTTAAAAGCAGTTTGGTCATAGGAAAACCGACAAAGTACAATAGAATGCACGGTCGAAGAATAGAAGGCTGTGATCCTTCCGGATGTCTCACCGACGTCTGTATTCAACTGGCTGTAATCATGACAGGAAAACAGTGTGTCGGATTTGTTCTCGAGTTTATGTATCCGTAAGTGACTAATATTTTGATCATATATACATATATATATCGCCCTCCCTCATATGTTTGTCGTCTCTGCAAACTTGAAGTATATAGTTTGCATGATTTGCACTGAACAGTTTCTATTTATGCAGTTCATTTTTTATTATGACTGAAAAACGTTGCCAATTCAATATTTCACCTATGGCTGATATGAACAGTCCACGAACACTAAAGAAAAGTTCTCTCTTCTTGTCACTCTCCATCAGGTCTCTCGCCCGATCTTGGAAGAAATGGCGTAGTAGATCAACAGAAGACAAAAAGTTACCACAGTGGGAGTCTGATTATATACTCAATACTGAACCAGATTTTCGGATGTTTTACGAATATCTTGAAATGGGTAAGTTTCGTGACACAGAACTTAAAATGTGGTAATGTTTTTATCCTTAAGTTTATTCCAAAAATGCTGCTACAATGTAACGTACATTCGTTTTATTCTTGGTTATATCAAATCAGATTTTGCGTTATGCTTCTTCATAGGACAACTATTGATTTTTTAATTGTTTTCCTTACAGTGATCCAATTCGGTTTTGTCACAATGTTCGTTGCTTCATTTCCGTTGGCTCCTTTGTTTGCCCTAATCAACAACATCGTCGAACTTAGAGCAGATGCGATAAATTTTGTCGTGAACTATCGAAGACCAGTCGCCGAGGAAGTAAAGGATATCGGAATCTGGTTTAAAATCCTAGAAATTCTCACGAAAATTTCTGTCCTGGTTAACTCATTTGTTATTGCCTTCACTACAGAATTGATTCCAAGGTACGAATGTTAAAAAAAAAAATAATCCCGGAAGGATGAACTGACAAACAAACAAACAGACGATACCCGAGAACGGACGAAAATTCGAAATTTGAGACAAATTTTGAAATTCGTGTCGTTCAATGTGTAGGTTGGTGTATTACTACGGATATAGTCCGGACAGATCACTTAGAGGTTACGTGAACAATTCGTTAGCCTATATCAATATAAATGACTTGGAACAAAGCAGCTTGCCAGACAACCCTTACAAGAACCTCAATTATACTCTTCCGTACTGCAGGTAATGTATTATATTTACTATATGTATGTGCAGTTTATGCTGTTTGGAGGTGTGAAGGAGCATGTCCTTTTTACATCGGTTACTTTTACAGCTGGTGTCGATGTTTTAGAAAGATCGTCATCAAATGTGTGAACATAGTGACTTAATTCAATTCAGAGTTGTTGCATGATGTGTTCTTTTTAAACCGCAGGTTCAAAGAGTACCTGGAGTCCTATCCACATTACGATTACAGCAAACAGTATCTCCACGTAACACTTGCTCGAATCTTATTCGTCATTTTTTTCCAGTACTGCGTATTTTTCTTGAAAGACCTGCTCGCCTGGCTTGTCCCTGACGTGCCAAAATCTTTGGAGGTGAAAATTAAACGCGAAAACCACGTGGCACGCGTGTGCTTACGTAAAAGTGAGGTGGAAGCAGCAAGGGAAACCGAGAGGGAATCTAGCACTCCTTATCATTCATGCGAGAATCTTGTTCCCAGTCGTCAGACAACTCACTGTTAAACCGAAAGTTTCATGCAGATTAATTCCATATTAGCTGCTATATCTGTACCCATTTAGAAGTGTACCATGGAAAATTATTTTCGCTAGGGAGAGATGGTAAAAATTTTAATCAATCTTTGGTCGATAAGGTTTTAGTCTAATAACTTTTTCGCCTCGTTTGCGTACCTTTAACACAACAGAATGTTTAAGTGGGCGGTCAGATCTAATAACAGCTGTAGATTGTTGGTTTAACCAATGGTTTAACCATTTTGCTGTTAATGCTATAGAGTATACCGAGAAATTTACCTGTATGTTACGTTCAAAAATAAAATAAAAGATAAACAAGACTCATGTCTCAATTGATTACCTTTGTAAAGCAATCAATGTTCACAAAAAATGAAAACAAGTAGTTTCTTTTTCATTGATCGGTTTTTGTACTTTATCCCTACAGCAGGGATAAGAAGCGGTAGAGTAAACAATGTTATTTTAATAGTAAACCCGGCCCCTCTTGTTAAAACTGCAACATCAACGTGAAACAAGGATACGTGACTCAAAAGTGCGCCCAGCACGTGTGAAAGGAACGTGGGTTAGTAATATATGTTGAAAATTTTCATGCAGCACTGACTTGCATATATTCATGCATGATAATTTGTGCTGAAAATTTTGACAGCACTGAAAATTTCTACATCTTCATAAAAGAGTACACATCATTTGCATGCTTACTTAATGTATAGTCTGTGACTCACCTGTGACATTTAACGTTGATATTGATCAATAAATCTGGAAATAACCTTAACAAAAATTCTAATCCGAACCTAATCCTAATCCTGAAACAAAGTGAAAATAAAAATTACTATTACCAATATAGTGCTTCAGGTGGATTTGATCTAGTGTTTTACGTTCTTCTCTGAACGTTTACGATGTAGTAGCTCAATACTTTCGTACTTTTCAGCCGCATGTGGTTTGAAATCATGAGGCAGTTTGCTCCCTCGACTCGGGCGTATGGGAAGGTTCAAAATCGGGAAGGAAAAGAGAAGAAACCGAGAAAAGTAGAAGTAAACTTTTAAGATTGAAATGTTTTCTATTATCATGTATTTGTGTTGTTTAAAACACTTGTTATTAACATCCTTTGGCGGGTACTGAATATCCAATCGATTAATTTGCACTTAATTACCTTTTTTATTCATGCACTGTATTTTTTCAAGTATATTATTTATTGGTAATAACATGATTTCTCGTGCAATATGGAAAAACTCACTCGTGCGTGTTTGTTCCACGTTGCATACAAATAAACGGTGGGTGTCAGCGGCTGTTCACCGCGCAGAAATCACATTTCTTTCCGGCCGTCAGATTGACAAAGCCGTTTTCACATTCAGTTCGATTCGGAAATAGTTGATCGACCTTTGGCTACACAAGATCACTCGAATACTCTAATTACTGAAGAATAACGTCCTTTTGATACTAAGCTCTCAGTCTTTGGAAACCCAGCTTGACAGAAGAACGTCTTTCAATTTGGCCTTCTTCAGATTCTTGCGGACATCTTGTTTTGCTCATTAATATTTGATAGTTTCCTTTTCAACCATTTTTCATGTAGCTTATTTGTGTAGGTATTTCCTTCCTAGTCTCCCAGAGGTACAATCTGTTAAACAGACCGACATAGGGAGACGAATGGGCAAATAGGGGCAGACAGGAAACAATTCAGTGAATTCTAAATCTCTCGATAAAACGTATAAGTGATTCGTAGATTTAGCTTCAACTTTAGTTATCCACTTTGTTAAAAGCTTTGAATAGGTCATGTTGGGTCTCAAAGTTCCTGCGCAGTAATTACAGTGATTCCATGAATTATTCTTCACATGGTGGGACACAAGCGAAAGTTTTTAAAACAATTTATAACCTGGAAGGTCCTACTGAATATTTTACCGACTACAGTATTAGCCTTTGAAAAGAGCAAAATTGTTCTTTAAAAACACTCCATGGATTCGGTTTGGAATTGAAACCTTTGCAGGGGGGAGGCACTTGCTGGCTGACTTTTTGTGTCTTAGTGTCAGTTATTTATTACCATACGTAAACTTACATAATTCATAAAATGACTTCCGCTAGTCACAAACAAAACTCGGGTCATGACTGTCCAAGGCGAACATCGTTTGCCAATTTATCTTGTATCTTCAGTCGCCGTAAGGTAAGTATCGTAATTTAAAAACGAAGTTGAATTCTCAGTCGAGTTGTCAGATTCATGTTTATTTAGTAGTCATATGACAGTTCTTCCGACATATCTACCGACTGTGTTCACAGTGTTTAATCATATATGAGCTCTGTTTAGTCTCTATTATCTTTTCCCAAAAATCTCTGAAAGGTCATAAATCTCAAAATACAGCCGTACAGAATTGTTGCAGTATAATACGAAAAAAACTGTGATTACTGGCTGTATCAGACGTTGATTACCAACTTGTAAATTTAAATTATGCCATATGAACGATGTCGAAACTTTCAGTTTCCATGATCAGCTGATTTAGTCAACTGTACTCTACCTCTAAAAAAGCATCGTCTTCTCGAACAACGTATTATAGAATGTGTTATTGAACAAAGTGAATCATGAGCAACAAAAATGGAGCATATTGAGAGTATTTATGCAATAAATGTCTCCGAAGGTACAATTTAATTGTTGCCTTGTTCAATATTAGTCTTTAAATGATGTTCTTCGTTTACTTTGCAAGTTCTGAGCAGGACAGAAAAGGGTCTGCTCTTCTCTTTATTTAATTGCGATCCATAATTACAAACACATATCTCGACGCAATGCGACTGTAAAAGTCAGTGGCTAATAGTGATATTAAATTTTAGATAATAATAGTCGTGGTTTGAAACCTCGACATTTGATTAACAAATAGCATGCTGTATCGACAGAGCTAGAAAGCACAGTGTATTACCGAAGAAGAACCAAATCGGTATCTGGAAACTTTCAAATTTGTAAATGAAAACAATTTCTAGTTTTGAACAAGGTACCTTGTCGTATGTTAGCGGAAGCAGTCCCGTCGAGAGTTGCAATTGCCTCTGGTGTGCCCATAAATACTCCCTCGGTCGGTCTAGAGGGGAACAGGTCAGCCTTCGAGTAACCTTCGCCTCAGAATCCTGCTAGCGTCCCCAAATTTCCCTTTGAACCCACAGGAAGCCTTAGTTTCTCCCTTCAGGCGATCCTACGCGGGAAAAAACCGCAGCAAAAGGAAACTTGATAAATGAAAATTAACAGGAAAATGTCAACACTGCTCACATTAAAATTTCATCATTCTCGAGAAACAATTGGGATTTTTATTTTTTTTATATTTTTTGTTTCATATTTTTATTTAATTTTGTATTTATTTTAATTGTTTAGGCTGTTGTTTAAAATTTATATACTGTATTTTCCAGGGCACCCATTGATACCAGCTCTGCTGAAGGGCTTACCCTGGCTAAAGATGTATTATTATTATTATTATTATTATTATTATTATTATTATTATTATTATTATCATTATTTGCAAATATGGATGATGCGCGGTCAGGTAGAGGCATAATGATTGGAGACGCTCTCTGACCAATAGGATGACATCACCGATGAAGAACTTCATCGGTGATTTCATCCTATTAGAACATATATAAGTTTGCAATTTTCTATAATCGTGTACCTGTCGAAGACCACAGTCTAGTGGCCGAAAGCTCGTCGAAATAAAATATAATTTTGGTCAGAGAACGTCTCCAATCATTATCATTATTATTAACTATCAAAACAAAACTAACTTTTCTCTCTTTTCTAATTGACGACTAGTTGTTGGGCTTTGCCATGAGATGAACAGCGGGTCGTGTAACGACAGACTTCTGGAGATGAATGACAACGGTGAGCCGGAGCCGTCCAATGCGAGTAGATCATCGTTTGAGTTGACAGATATAGGAAATGAACCCCAAGAATCACCACGTGAGGTCTCGGGCATTGACGACAGCGAACGAAAAATCGATTTTGTTTTGGTATACAGAGACAAAGATGAAAAGCAGAAGATCCGTGAACAGTACGAGTTAAATTTAATTTATCGAGGACTTAAACTAGAACGTGTCAATTCATTAAAGGTATGTGTATCTGACGACGTTTGAACTTCAGTCAAGCAATGTGTGTGTAAGAAATAAGGTATAGGTCGTTGAAACGGATCTCGCCAAAACTGCTTCACTTCTACGTCCGTTACATGAGATCTTTTTCTAAATTTTATGCCAGAGTAAAAATCGACATGTACTTGAATATGTAAGCGTACTATACCGCCGCGCTGATTTCTCGCTCTTTGAATCATCGGAGTAAAACTCGTAGTATTCAAATTTAAAAACTCTCAATTGCTTAATTGTCGCGTGCGATAGTTTGTCCTAGTGTATACCATTAAGTTATAAGAACGCTCCCGATCTATTGCAACAATTGCCCATTAATAGCGAACAGGAACTGTAGTCATCAAAGATAATTGTAAATACAAGGGTAAATAATCGTATGTAATAATAGCATCCTGGGTATGACTTTAAGAGTTGTTTTGTAAACAATGCATACATGTCACAAAAAGCGTTTCGAAGTGTATGTATGCACGTACGTACGTGCGTACTTACCTACCTACCTACCCACCCACCCACCTACCTACCTATCTACCTACCTACCTACCTACCTACCTACCTACCTACCTACCTACCTACCTACCTACCTACCTATCTACCTATCTACCTATCTACTTATCTACCTGTCTGTCTGTCTGTCTATCTATCTATTTATCTGTCTATCTGGATTGATGAATGGATGGATGGATGGACGGACGGACGGACGGACAGGCAGACAGATAGATAGATATAGGTATATATGTACTGTCCATAATATGTGTATGGGTATTTCTCTTATAGGAAAGCAATTTATATTTTGTCAAAGTTCACGCTCCCCTTGAAGTTTTGTATCAGAAAGCAGAGGAAATGAATATCCAAATGCCATTGAAGCAGGACGTGGAACATCCCAGTATCTCCGTAAGAATATTAAGCAGCTACAGTATTTTAGACAATTTTTACAAGAAATACCAACACTTGGATCCGTTTTCGTTGAAGCAGCCGTCAATAACGACAGAACCCACGAGGACGAGGACAACTTTCAGTAAAAAGAACGTGGAAGCATTTGAGTCGAAAAATGGAAAACACTTTTTTGAAAATGCCCAGAGAAGTCGCATGGTGCACCGAATCCTTCAACTAACATCTTTTACTAGGGATGAAAGTGAAACATGTCTTGAGTATGAAGAAGAAGAGAACGACAACAGTCGTGAGGGAGGCCATGGTATTGAACAACTGTGCCATGATGGTGTATATGAATGTTATTACCCAGTACATGATGGCCATTTGTCATCACGTGATGACCCAAAGCTAAATGATAGACAGAGGCTACAAAACGACTGGGCCTCATTTTCTCGTGTGCTCAAATACCAACCACTGAACGCCATCAGAGACTACTGTGGTGTTCGTGTCAGTTTCTATTTCGCTTGGTTAGGCATTTACACCACCTTTCTTGTGCCAGCTGCTGTCGTTGGTTTCGTGTGTTTCTTGTACGCACTGGCCACCGTGGACAGCTTTGTTCCTGTACAAGAAATGTGCGATAAGTCAAACGAGAAGTTGTTTTACATGTGTCCTCAGTGCGACCGTCATTGCAGCTACTACAGTCTTACCTCACACTGCTTCTACTCAAAAGTTGCTCGCTTGTTCGACAATGGAGCAACAGTTTTCTTTTCTGTCTTTATGTCAATCTGGGCTACTCTATTCCTCGAGTGTTGGAAACGTACTCAAGCATCTTTGGCTTTTGAATGGGATGTCTACGGGTTGTTGAAGGAATACGAACCACTGCGGCCAATGTTTGTCGTGAAAGTGAAAGAGACGAAAGAGAATCCTGTCACAAAAATGCCTGAGCCGTACATTCCGAAGATCATCAGGATTCGACGCACTGTTGGTGCTCTAGCGGTGGTTTGCTTCATGATTATGATCGTAATTGGAACGCTTGTTGGAATTATTGTCTACAGAGCCTCTGTCTTGGCAGCATTGTATGCTCATTCTAGCCACAGTCTTCGTGAGAATGCCAAACTGGTGACCTCGTTCACTGCAGCTTCAATCAATTTACTTTTTATTCAACTTCTCACCTCTGTGTACGTTAAGATTGCTGTATTTCTGACAAACTGGGAAAACCCTCGCACTGTCTCCGAGTTTCACAACAGTTTCACGTTGAAAATGTACGTCTTTGAATTTGTGAATACGTACTCGTCTTTGTTTTACATATCATTTTTTCAGAGCAGCTTAATTAATGGAACCCCTGTAAAGTACAACAGGATTAGTGGAAAGCGAATTGAAGAATGCCATCCGTCTGGGTGTCTGATCGATGTTTGTATCCAACTTGCAGTCATAATGATTGGAAAGCAGATACTCGGACTCCTGGTTGAATTTGTCTATCCGTAAGTATTATTGTTGATTGCATTGTTGAAGAGATTGCCTTATTTTCGATGACGCCATTATAAAAATGATGATGGTAACTTTACCTTGAAGTGATGATCTTGATGACATTACAGTCAAAAAGCATTTGGTTCTTTTGAATGGCACAAAGTCTTCTGGTTGAAATAATTAGCTTTAGATCAAGAAAAACATTGTTCTCCAGAAGTTAGAAACTGTCATGTCTGCTGGAAAGTTGCCATGAAGCTTTGGCCATCGTCAGATTACGGTTCTGTTCAGGGACGGGAAGTTCAAAGCATGGTTAGTATTAGTGCAGGATTACCACTTAATCTATTGTTTTAGTTTTGTTTATTTTGGTTGAAAAATCAAATTCAGATTTCACAACTTAAAACGTTTTTGTATACACCCGAAATCTGTTGAAGAAAGTTCCAACCTCTTCCAGCAGCGTGATGAACGAGTTGTCCACAAAGTATTCGCTTACCCTGGATTAAGCTAATGGCCTTTTGGACAACCGGACCCAGAATCGTACCTTTCCTACGAACACACATGCTGTTGCTACCGCTCATTTTCATGATGATGTTCACGCGCGTGCCCAAGCCTAAGACCTTAGTAAAAGGGATGATCGTCAGTGTTCATGCTGACGGTCACATTCACACTCACTGTCGTCATATGTGCCTTGTGTTCACAATCCTGCTCACCGACTTGGTTTTGCTAGTGCCAGGAATGAGGCTCATTCTGTTCCCCGACTATTTATTCCAGCTCAAACTTACATTTATAGTCAAGACAGTGCTCATATTTCTAATGAACACTCATTTCATCGTCAACTCTTGCGTCAAGCTCACATTCATCTTAAAGTTTTTGTTCATATTCAAACTAATCTTAATGCCCTTTTTCATGTTACACTCTTCTTTATCTTTTGATTCTTGATAACATTCTTGATCCTGCTCACTTTCATGTTGAACACTTTTTCCTGCTCACATTGGTATTAACGGACTCGCTAATGCTCGCATTCTTGTCAATGTTCTTGCTCACGCTCATACTCGTAGTAACCCCTCTCGCTTGTGCTCACATTCATATTAATGCTCTTGCGCATGTTCACACCTGTGACATCTTTTGTTCTTGTTCACATTGGTGTGCAAGCTCTTGCTTGTCTGCAGACAGTTACATTTTTTAAAAACATTAAACTAAAGATATTTCTAGGTCTGTCCGTAAACGATTGTCCCACTGGCGGAACCAGAGTCTTTGCCAGGATGATACTTTGCCACGGTGGGAAATTGAATACTTCCTGAACCCGGAGCCTGAGTATCGTATGTTTTACGAATATTTGGATATGGGTAAGCAACATCTGTGAATAAAGATAGTTCAGGTGTGAATTTACTTACGTTCCATGGAATCATTTTTCCCAATGTCAATAACCCAGTCTTCTTCGTCAAGCTGTCGTGGATGTATCGTGATGTCTGACCATAGCTCATACGTAATTATGTCCTTCCGTAGCATACGAACGGTGATATAAAAGTAGAGTTCTACGTAGGCACTGTTCAACGACATCTGTTGATAAAAAACCAACTCTCCTCTCGTAAGTTTCGGCTGTTCCATGACCCTTCCTGCTTTTTTCTATGCAAGTAGACTTTTTATGAGGGTATCATAATACCAACGTGCTTATCTAATTTTCTCTACACTATAAAGACTTCTGTTAGGATTTTAATCGTAAAATGTTCCCTATTTTTACATCTTTGTTGCAGTTATTCAGTTTGGTTTCGTCACCATGTTTGTTGCTTCCTTTCCACTGGCGCCATTATTCGCACTCTTGAACAACATCCTCGAAATTAGAACTGACGCTATCAACTTTATTGTAAACTATCGTCGACGGGTTGCAGAACAAGTTCGGGATATTGGAATCTGGTTCACAATTCTAGAAATTTTGACTAAAATATCTGTCATAGTTAACTCCTTTGTCATTGCGTTCACGACAGAATTTATACCAAGGTAAAAACCTATAAATTAAGGCATGGCCATTTACCTCAACTAATTACAAATTTGCAATAAATGTAAATCGTCTTCTTTTTATCGTATTATAAAGTTCATGCATTTTGTACTGCCTCATACACGTGTTTTTGAATTTTAGAGTTTGCTGAACAGCTCAGCTTTACGTAAAACGAAAGTTTTCTTTACAACTTTGATGTCTGTTTTCATTCCAGTGATCAAAATTAAAATCATCGGAAAGAAATCCTTTCAGTCGTTGAGCAAATAATAAAATGTTTCTTAAAGAGCTTAGCTTATCATATTTTTGTTATATGCGTTCATAGATTGGTGTATTACTACGAATATAGTGCTGACAGTTCATTGAGAGGTTATGTGAACAATTCATTGGCCTTCTTCAATATAAGTGACTTGGAACAAAGGAGCTTGCCAGAAAATCCTTACAAGAACCTTAATTATACTCTTCCATACTGCAGGTAAACTACAATTGTATATTTTATCAGCATCGTCAACTTGGACCCTATTGCAGGGTGGAAGTGATGTTCATGCTTGCATGTGTTTTGGATCCCTGAAAGACGGATTCCACATCCGAAATTTACCAGTCATAGAAAATTGAAATGTCGGCTATTCTTCAGCAATGTGTGCCCCCGAATATCCTGATATAATTTCATATCGTTAAAGAAGTTATATACCCTTTGGGTTAATATAATTGATAGTCTAAAACAATGAATCAGTGGCTGGTAACGTCATAGGGGAAACACGACGTCTGGGATACTACGTATTGTTCTAAGTAGGATGTAAAAGATATCTAAAAAGTTTCAACGCAGAGCTTCAGTCTAATTTCTTCGTTTGGCGTTGGAATGATTCCTGAAGGTTAATAATATATCTGACACTCACTTAGGGACGTACAAAGTACGTACGGATGAGTCTTCTAAAGGAAAATCGACCAGAAAGTTTGCTAAAATTCCTTCATGTTCTTTTGCTACTTTCTCATTGCTCGTCGAACAACATCTCTAGTCGATTCGACTTAAGATTATAGTAACGCTTAACGTCCATGAACCAAAAGTTTTACGATTACCCTAAACTTCGAACGCAGTCGAAAAATGTATAGACAAGAGGGAGATGATCGTGGATTTTATTCTTCTTGTTGTTCTGAAGATGACTCAGGGATATGGGAAACACATGAGGGAAATATCTCCCCGAAATAGGTGGTATGACCGCATTAAGTGAATACCGCTCGATAATAATTACTGGAGTACCGAAGAGATAAAAAAAAACACTAAGTTATTGGAGGGAGTAAATTTTTCTTAAGGAACAGGAAGCCCTGTCCTTAAAGGCTTAGCTTAAATCATACGCAACTAAGAAGAAAACTTATGAAAGAATTACTTTTTAAAATCACGTATGTGATAGAATGTTTGAATGAAGACTGACTGTAAACTTATGACCCAGCAGTAAATCCAATGATTCGATAGGTTCAATGTGTCTTCATGTGTGGTCCCTGTATAAATAGCACTTCTTGTTGCTAATTTTGTCCCTCACTTATGACATGCAAATTGGTTGCAATCGTTACTTGCCAGCTGGAGGGCAACTTCAACGTTCCGATGTTCAATACATCACATATTTAAAGGCAACAGATCATCTTTCCTTTGGATAATGATTGATAGCGGAAAATATGTTTCATGTAATAAGGTTACCATCATCTGAACTAAAATCAACATGCCAGTGAAATACGGTGAACATTCACTCCGATAATTTCGGCCGTATTTACGTATATCGTTCAGATTAAGGCCTTTTACATGATAGGGATAAGAATAACTTTTTAAACCCTCTTCTTTTTCAAGACTATCGCTGCATTATTCCATTATCAGAAAAATTATTAACACAGTAATGTATAAAATCCATATCAATATATTTATAAAATTCGCAGCAATTCTATAACACGAATCGCTTCCCCCATTCCGTCGTTATATTTATGTCAGATGTTTCTATTATTAACATTTTTATGTTTGTCATGGGCTTCGACCTATCCGCGCATGGAATTTTTGAGCCTTGGTGTTTTATTCCTCCGAAAAGCCTTCGTTCATATGAATTTACTTCTACACCAATGTTTTACGGATCTTGTTGAAAAAATCTGCCATAAATACCGAAATATTGAATAGCTAAATCCCTTCGGCTCTTTCCAGTTAAAAGGTTTAATGAGGACATACCCATCACAGTGCCTAATTGTTCTGTTGCTTTGCAGTGCTTTTTTAACTCAGCCTTACTTAAAATTCTAATTTTCTTTTTAAGGTTCAAAGAGTACGTTGAGCCAAACAAACCGTACAATTTTAGCAAACAATTCCTGTATGTAATGCTCTTTCGAATGGTATTTGTGATAGTCTTCCAGTACTTGGTGTTTTTCGTTAAAGATACCCTTTCCTGGTTAGTTCCTGACGAACCAAGTTCGTTGCAGGCAAAGATTCGGCGTAAATTGCACGTAGCTCGCATGTGCTTTCGAAAGAGTGCCGTGGAAGCCATCAGGGAATCATCAGCTAGACAACGGAAACATAGGACATCTAATAAAACAGTTTGCGACAAGAAACTTTCTTATTCTGAGAACAAGGCAAAGTTTACAAGAGCTTCTAATGGGAAGAAGCCAGAACAGCACTACATTGAACCAGACGTCTACTTTCACCAAATGTCTTACGTTTAAGTGCATCGATTTCCAAGGATTAATATCTTTACCGAAGCAGATTTAGGAAACCACTCACGGACTATGCTAGCAGAACTTTTCAACTAAACTTTTTTTATTTATTTCTTTAAACTTTCAGAACTTTTGATTTTATCGTCACGAGAAAGCAAAGGGCAAAATTTGGAAAATTGAAAACTGCTTCTAACCAGTTAGCGTAACCATCTACAGCAATTCTGTTATCCAAGATGACAAAGTGAGACAAGTTTAAATTGAATTGAAATGTTTCGTTTTCTTCATCCAGAAAGTTTAATAACTTAGGGTTGCTTCAAAGAATATTTTAAATATCATCACTTTTTAAATGCAAAACGATATCTATTTTCAGGCATTTACGAATAACTTTGTGATGTTGTTGGTTACGTCCGTCGTTTGACGAGTGAAACGTCGGACGAAAAATGACATGCCATAGTATTAAGGTATGACAGACCATTGCTAACAAGGATTAACCTATACTGCGTATCTGATCATGCGGCTTATTCGCAAAGCTCGTTCAATAATGTGGTTGACTACATGGAACCCCACTTTTCTTTAGAAAAAAATCTCCGTCATGAGTGTTTATACCATTCGCCAAAATACATATCGATTCCTGGGAGAAAAGCTTTAACACATGCAAAATAATGGACGAGGTTTACCTTCTGTACATCCTCTATGTGGTTTACTAACTCAAAGGTTACGACGACGTAACATTTCAAATGTTCCATTGAAAACCAGCTCTACTGATCTTTTCGTATATTATATTGTACCAATGGTACTTGGTATCTCTACGCGTTTGACACAGGGGCTTGAACCTAAAATAATAGAATCACAACTATATGTATTTTAATTTGGAAAGTCTGCTACTCAAGAAGAATCTGAAGCACAGTTTCATTTTGAGAAGTAACGTGGAAACGTCTCCAAAGCTGGCCATTGATGTTTCACTCACTTGAAGATGGATCTGAAACAGATCAGAAACTCGGTGGAATATTTTACAATGACTACATTTGGTGTTTCACAGACCACGAAAATGGACCAGGTTGGTTGCATAAAATAGTAGTTAATTGCTATAGGGTGATTTCTAAGTAATAACATAGTAAAAGTGTAAGGTGGTTGATTTTTAGTTAGAGGTTGCCATAAAAAATTACGGTTACATTAAAGTTGGTAAAAGTTACGAACAAAGCGGAAATTCACTTTGATATAATCACTAAATATCGAGTTTCAGTTGACCTGATTAGATTTTCTGATTGTTTCCCCAGCAGCCGCAAATGGTTTTACATTATACCTGATTGTAATGTGATCTGATTGGATCGTGATATTTATAAGTGGAGAACACTTCGAGTGAGAGCGAGGCTCATCTCAGAAAGCTGTAAGGCTGAGAAAGAACGACCAAATAACCTGCTGCACGAATTGGAAAAGAAAAATGTTATCCGCATTGTATTGGTGGATAAGTCTCTGCGTTTTCATTTTCAACTTGAACGGAGGTAAATATGCAAACTATTCTTACGTTTGTCGTGCTATGAGTGCTATGCCTATGGCATCCATTTCAAAAATCGAGAGAATGACGAAATCTATTTAGGCTGAAGCCTTCATTGTTGTCAGAGACTTTTGTTTTTAATCTAAGATGACTTTTGGGAAAAGTGTTCTCCATAGTAACTCTTTAAAAAGTAGGGATTTTTTTATTGTATTTCATATTTCAGCGGTCATGGCAACCGGTCAGTGTGTGTGCTCAATTTTAAATCATTTTCACATCTTAATGGCGTACCTTGGAAAGTACGGAGTGCTGTGTACAGAACCAAAAGTCGTGCTTTAGTCTTGCCATAAAACGTTTTTTTTTAAATTCAGGTTTCATCTGTGCATGGGTGTTTTCCGACTGTTCTTTCTAAACTCGTGAAAAAAAATCTCCAATGTCATGCCGCACCTTCGCTTGAAAGCTGAAAGGTCTCCATAATAGAAAACAAAGCGACCAAACTAAACGTTGGACTAATGAAAGGCAAATATTACGATATTAAACTTCTCTTTAAGTCCCTAAAAGGAAAAATATGGCTTATATTAGGCTTACGTACCATGGTACCATATAACATTATTTCTCGTCACCTTCGTCACCACCAACCCTAAAGCCCACGTAGCTCTCGAAACTCTAGTAAATATAAACATGCTGTCTTTCTTTGCATTTAATTTGCACTGCAGGAAAGACCATTAGCATTGGAATAGTCAATCAGACTGCTTCCTAATTATGGCCACTACAGACAAGTTTGCTAAAATTGTTTACTTTGTACATATTTACCAAACGATTTGTAAGGTGTAAAATTACGAGACTGCTTACGCACAGTCACTGATGCTATCTGCTGTCGAGTGAAGTTAAGATCTCTTGGTTTCTTCAAAAGCTAAAGATAGGATCAAAATTCCATAGCTTCAAAAAGTTACTTAATGCAAACTTTCTTCCCTCCTACTTGAGCTCATTATTTCAATTTTAGCACACAATGGATCATCATTTTTCCATTACTGTTATCGACATCATTGACGCGTCGCTGAATCATAGTCAAAATGAACAATAAACTCCTCTACGTTCTCCGCTTTCTAAAATTCGCAAATTCTAACATGAGAAGCTTTTTCGTTTGCTTCATCAGATGGATGTGACCCTGAGCTTTAATACTGTTTTTAATTGTTAAGTTTAATATTTTTTATAGTACAGTTCAATCACAAGTTTGCTATTGAAAACGTATGATGTCTCTATAATTTAGTTCGAGCTCTTCTGTTTTTACAGTCCTAGTCGTCTTTGCATAGGTTGTTGATTGCTTTATTCGAAGCTCAGTTTGCAGGGGTTTCTTCAGCTTTCTTACCTGTAATTAACCTGCTTAATCCTTAGCTAAAAGAGGAACTTACCATTGAGATTCTATAACATGGTTGAAGTATCCCGCGGCGTACATTATAGTATTGGCTAGTGATTGACGTTATAAGAACAAATTCTTCATTATACCGGGTGGAGTTAGACAAGCCTCTTGTGGCGATAACATAAATTCTTTTCCTATCATCTCTAATATATCTATAACCAAGCTTTGAGAGTCTCAGCCAGACATCTTTCTCAAGCATGCCGATAACTTTGGACCACCCATAATGAGTACAATGTTTCTGTTTCCTAGTGTATTTCAACTTGCACTTTGATCAGTAACATGGAGGACGCCAGATGTGTTTGAGAGGAAGGCGTTCAAGTTGAATGTGCTCCCAACTAAGAACCTGAAGAAATTCGGGAATTTCCCAAGTCCATTACTGACGGAAATTAAAAAGTTCTGGCATAACAAAATGAGATGATTATACCAAAGTACTTTCCTAAATTCTGTATATTGATTAACCACAAACAACCGTAGTTGAATTTGCGTGTTTTACGAGTTTATCAATACATCAATCCAGGAAAACAGCGGAAATTCATTTCATTTCAGTACGGATTGAGGGCAGATTTCTCGGGCAGATTTCTCTTCAGTCACCTTAGATCGCTCGCTTTTTTGGGGGATCACTGACAGTAAAAATTTTTAAGCATAAGCTGCGGTAGTATGGAGAAACTGTGTGGTATTTCTGAACTGTTTAGAGGTATTTTTTTTATCATTATCTGTACTGTAATTAAATACACTATCAAGATACCGAAATCCCACCTTATCAACATATTGAAGTTTTACCTTATCATTTTAAATAAGAACTTGTTGTTGTCATAAAATGGTGAATTCAGCAATTACTGCCTATAATGTGTTCATTTAGAACACAAGTTTTGATAAACAGTACATTCTTTAAACATCTTAACGATTAAATAGTTACAAGAATGACATGCTCCCAATACATACCTCAGTAACATCACAATACTTGATACATCAGATATATCTACCACATGAATGTTTGGGGAAAGAAGGAATTTTGTTCTTGTTTTCCAAAGCGATCATGATAATGCTATCATCTACGTTTTTCTTACTGAATATGCAAAGATCTTTTTTTGCACGTATTAACTCTGATTGTTTGTATGTTATAGTTCTACCAAGCTCACTCTCTTACTACCAGATGTATAACTCAGTCGACAACTATTGGTCGTACTGTGGTGAAATGATGTGGCCTTTTGATCCGCACACTCACATTTGCTGCAAGGGCTACGTTCGACCATTGTTGGGGCCATGGTACCTCAACAAATGCTGTGGTACATTGAACTATAACCGTCGAACTCATTGGTGCTGCAGTGGAAAAATTCGCCGAAACTTTCTTCACAGTGCGTCTGCGAGACCAAGGTGCTGTGGTCGCTATAGCTATAATCCACTAAATCAGACCTGCTGTAATGGTGTGGTCACGGGAACGAAAGTACCTTCCTATATCCCAAGCGCGTGCTGTGGCAGAATGTCCTACGATCCTTTCAAGAATACCTGCTGCAATGGTCAAATTCAGAAGTTGGTTGGCGGTTTTCGGTACACTGAATGTTGTGGCGAGCGAAGCATCAACACAAGAAAGCAGAAGTGTTGTGGTGGAGTGATACGACATACCGCAGGTGTAAAGAATGCCAAGTGTTGTGGTAAAATATTGATTGATGAAAGTAAGGAAAAGTGCTGCCACCAAGGCAAGGCAGTTATGGTTTCAGTATGGAAGAATTGCCCGGATCCCAACGAAATTAATCAGGATCTTGTACAAGGTTTTTACTGAAGAAAGCGCTAGGCAAACCAGTCTTCTCAAGATTGTTCCATCAACTATACTAAAAATATTAAAGATCGACCTGCATTTATATCACGTGGACTTCAATATGTTATGCTATGAAGGGTTCTACGTGTAATAGGAGATATATTTTTCGTATCGCTAACTGCAAGACATGAATATATTTAAGTATGGTATTAATACGGCCTTCGAGCAATTTAGTTTCACTAAAAATGATATTCCGTCTCATTAAAAATCATATTCATGTATCGTGGTTGCGTTTAATTGTTATTCTGTTCCAAGACATTTTAATGAGCTTTCATAAAACTTTACGTTATGGAAAAACGTTAAGAGACGGTAAAAGTACCATACAATACAACACGACGCTACGATGCAATCCAGCTGCGCGATAGTACTTGTTCAAGTTGAGGAGAACAAAATTGAAATGATAGACAGTGCACCAGCACAATGAATTGGGCAGAACGAAAATAGAAACACGAAAATGCAGATGAAATAAGATTTATACCGTAATACAGCAAATTTTTTCCTGCTGAGATGGAAGAGCATTTGGATGAAGGAGGCTAGATGGAGAGACGGCCTAACAGAAAGACAGATAGAAAGAAAAAAAATTCTTGGAGCTCAAATGTTTGGATTCCATGGTGTTTACTGTTTAGTTACTGAACTTTGGGTTGTCAGGGCCCCTCATGGGTTTCTCCACTTTTCTCCAGGGAAGGCTCTAACCGTGATTTTGGGGACTGGTAACAAAATTAAATATGGCTGACGAAGATGGTTTTCCTCCTGCGAAGAGCAGGTTAAAATACGGTTTCGACGTTGTGTATGATTTTTTTTATTGGCGAGGCGAGCTCTCCCAGATTGTTTCCTATTCCTTGCTGTGCGTTATATTATGTTGGTTTGTCACTAAACTTTGTCGTCGGCGGTCTAAAGGAGGCCTTCAAGTTGGGGACCCACATAAGGGACATCGGTGGAACCATACAGACTTTTTGGATAAGCCAACGTATTGCAATTGGTGCAAAGTTTCAGTTGTACGCGGAAGTTTTTGCGACACATGTGGCTTGTCCGTTCACGACAGCTGTCTGGATTCCGCAAACAAGAAGCATGCATGCAAGGTGGTTGTCTTGTCCAGACGTGCTGCAATGAAACATCATTGGGTTCGTGGAAATCTTCCACTAACCAGCATTTGTAGCGTCTGTGGTTCACACTGCGGTACAGAACCACGACTGTGTGACCTTCGTTGTGTGTGGTGTCACAGAACCGTGCACGAGAATTGCATTCATGTCATGTCTAGGGACTGCGACTTTGGTAAATATCAGCATATGATTGTACCACCATATAGCGTAACAGTTAAGTACGAGAGGTGGAAAGGAGCGTACGAACGTTGTATGGTACGTGAGGTTGACCCTCCAAAGCTCAACAACTGGAGTCCCCTGTTGGTCTTAGCCAATCGCAAGAGTGGTGAGAATGAAGGGGAACGGTTGTTAAGAGCATTTCGTGAACGACTTAATCCAATTCAGGTAAATTGATTGATTTTTTAGCAAATGAGAACCAGCAAACACGTGCAAATATTTAATCAGTTGACTGTTTGAAAAAACTATAAATCTACATGTCGAAAGCTTAATCCGTATTTAGCTATCGCCAAATGATTTTATACAGCATCAGGAAACATTTAAGGGTTAAAGAATTATGAGTTGCTGTAAGGTTTTCATGTTCTTTTCACCAGCTGTCACTAAATATAGACACTATTTCCATGTCGTCATATTTTAAAAATATAGATCAGAGAGATCTGCTTGTTGAAACTAGGTGGAGTGGCCATAATATAGTTTGCTACAGGAAGGTACTCAGAATACTGAAATTTCATATTTGAGATAAAGAGTTTGAAATATGGATTGTTCCCATGATTAATCATTTCCTTTTCATATGCTAAAAATCAGTTAAGTAAACATTTCAAAGGATCCTAGTTCTTTCATATATACTGCTCATCATTGGTTTGTTTATAATATTTAGGTAGTCGATCTCATTGATGTAACACCGGAATGTGCACTGGAGTTTTGTCAACTATTACCACATCATCGTTGTCGAATTTTAATTTGTGGTGGAGATGGAACAGTTGGATGGGTTTTAGGAGCTCTTGACTCTACTAACATTAAGGTAAGTATTATGATAGGGGTTAAAGATGAATGTACTTAAATATTTTTTTGGCAGAAAACTTATTCAACATTAGAAACTGCCACACAGTAATTCTGCTCTACTGCCACTTTTTTTTTTGCCTATTTTAAATATCATAGTAGTAATTTATAAGTGACAAACTGATAAGGAGCCAATTTTCAAACTTTCTGTTTTCTATTATAATGATGCAGCTGTTTACTATTTGCCTTGTACTGACTGTAATGATCTTTACTCAGATTGTTCCATGAATTTTCACATAATATTTTCATGTGAAGGTCTCACATCAAGGCAGCTAATTGAAGTTGAACAAAGTCTTGTCTAACCATGATATCAAAGTAGAGTGTAGTGTAGACAGTGTGTAAATGATATGCAAAAAGCCAAAAGGGTAAGGGAACTACCTAAACTTAATAGAAATACTGAAGTTTTAAGTGAAGGCCTTTTATTAGAGTGAAATGTTGTTTAACCAATATGAAATTTCTTACTACTCTTATGAAATGCAGACAACTAAAAGGTATAGAAGAGGAATATTCTTTCTGATTGTGGGTGTTTTAATTGACAGATCTCTCCATATGTAGCTGTTCTTCCACTTGGAACTGGTAATGATCTTGCTCGTGTTCTTGGCTGGGGTAGCGGCTATACATGGGTGGAAGACATAGATGAAATAATGGACAAAATTGAAAAAGCCAAACCTTCTGCACTGGACAGGTGAGCATCAGTGAAAGGATTTTCAAGTTGGTCACCTACTACAAAAAGTTAATGTTAACTTGTGTTTCATTTAAAATGGCTTTTCAATGTGATTTCAGGTAAACTTTTCTGTCTTTCAATATTAGAATAGCTTTCATTGACAGTGGTAATTTATTTGGTGATGTTTGTTACTTTGAATGTTTATGACAAAATGGTTTTTCACCTTGACCAATTTCTGTAATTAAAATAATATGTTCTTTATAAACATGTACAGTAATTACTTCATGCTGATATCAACAAAATGTGCTGGAAGTATTGAGATTTAGTGGAAATCCTTAGTTCAGCTTTAGAAGAGCATTAATCATCAATATTTCCTCTTCATTGCAAAAATATTTTTGCACACAGAAAATTTTTAAGGTTCACTTGAATTACCTGTACATTTAAATTAAGATGTGATTTTTTCTTCAAACCTTTTGCTAGAGCCCAGCTGCCACCGTTTATCAGTAATAATCAAATTGACTCATCAAAAATATAAACTGCTGTACTCAAATAGTGGCATGTACATTTAGTTCTTTGCTTTTTCTAAAATCTTGATTCCCTTACATATTTTCATTTGCTGTACTGTTATTCACCCTTTGACCCTTTCCTCACAAGACCTCTCCCCTAGATAAGTTAAATCTTCTGGCATTAGCCACAATAAAATAACAGAAGACTGAGCTTGCCAGGAAAAAAGATAAAGGTAGATGAATGATCTTCAAGCTCGATACTCAGAAAATGATTATCGAGCTTGAAGATCGTTCATCTACCTTAATATAACCAAGCTCTCATGTTTCTCAAACATTAAACTGTATCAATCATTACTAATATATAGTGGCTTCCGTTTAGGTCACACATATGTATCGAATTTGCACCTTAGCTCACCATCTGAGTCTTGGTAGCTCAATGGTTAGAGTGTTTTACCGGTCATCAGAAGGTTGCATGTTCGATCCCCGTCTGGGGCTCAGAAATCATTTTCTGAGTATCGAGCTTGAAGATCGTTCATCTACCTTAAGATATCTAAGCTCTCATGTTTCTCAAACATTAAACCGAAAAAAGATAAACTTGTACAACCAAAGAGCTGAGAAATATCTTAAAATCTCAGCAGGAGAAACATCCAAAGTTCAGCACAATTTCTCTTATTTTGAGGTGGAAGATTACTGTTGATAGATACACATACTTCCATATTCCCAAACCAAGAAAGGTACGTTAAATTGTAAAATAAACTTATTTAGATGATATGCATTGTCAAATCACATCAGCCTCTATCAGCTGTCTTTCATTCATACACTATATTGAAGTGAAGAAATCTCTGTATCATGTCAGGTATATATTCATGTCAAAAGGTGGGGATGACTGGAGAAAAAGATGGTAAAAATTCTGTGTGTATACTTAATTTGGAGATTCTTTGCCATTTCTATGTTTTAAACATTTTGTGTGATATTTCTGACCTCCAAATGAATGAATCTTTTCTAACCAAACAACATTGCAGCAATTGACAAGTCTATTTTCTGCTATAAATGCACCTTTCTTCAATTTTTCTTTTGTGAGACATCACCTGTTGACAAGCAAAACCATTTGGCATTCAAAAGAGCAAACTGGTCCAACATCAGGCAGGGTGAAGTAATTAGACTCTGATTCCAGTAGCAAAGAGTTATTTGAGAGACTTTGCATGTGGACTAAGGAAATGTTATACTGAGGGATACTATCATAGTCGTGACTCGATGTGTACTAAGTAGTGTATATAAAAATTTGGTTGGATAATTACATGAACGACCTTCATTGACCAAAAATTGGGAGATACAACCAAAGTAATCAGAGTCTGATTCCAGTAGCACAGAGTTATTTGAGAGGGTTTACGTGTGGGCTAAGGAAACATTATACTGAGGGATACTGTCTTAGTCACAATTCCATGTGTACTAAGTGGTGTATATAAAAATATGGTTGGATAATTATGTAAATGACTCTCATTGACCAAAAAATTGGGAGATATGGTACATCCACCCCCATTACCTGAGGACTGAGGTTCATGTGTCATACGAAAGTACTGCTGCTGTTCTAGTGTATATTAATTTTTCAATTATTGTTTTTTGTAGATTTTTAAAATGAATAACTATTTTTCTGTTGGATGTGATGCTACTGTGGTTTTGAATTTTCACAAACATCGTGAAAGCCAACCTTCTTTATTTAGTAGCAGACTCTTTAACAAGGTAGGTTATTTTTTGGCAATGTTGAAAGTAGTGCTCAAGGAATGTAGGAATTTAGAAAACTAACATTTGGGTGCAGATTATTGTCACAGGCATATCCCCCCTGCAACATGGCAATATCTCCTGACAATATTAAGTTAACTTTAAAAATAAGTGACTGCGTAAATCCTCGCTAATGAAAATATATGCGGGCAACGGCTCGGGTTGCAGTTTGGATGCCAACCTTAAACCTGAGAAGTGACCATCGTTCTCAAAAGTTACCTATGCAAGGAGGGAATACAGTATGCCTTTAAAATTTTTGACTTTTTTCCCCTATAAGCCGTTCCAAATTTCGGTTTTTCCTATTATTGTTCTGCTTTTGGATATTTTTGGGAATACAGTATACTAAGAAAGAATTTGAGAAGGTTGACAGTCTGAGTACATGACAAACGACGTCATCATGCATGCAGTCTTGTGTCTGCACAAAGACTGGAATCCCAGAACTGTTTGTACGACAATTCTCGACCGCGATTGACTGTTTAACTTGATAAAAATTGTCGAGATTGCCGTCGAGATAGCTTTCTATCACAACCTCAATCCAGATAATTTTGCTCCTTGTAATTGTGAAATATGGCTTACTTCCTCCAAGGTAAATAAAATGACAAAGTTTCACTTTCTCTTCATGCATGCAATTAATGACACACCCTGAGGACGTATGACCTACGTGAGTTTGTGTGCGTGTGATAGCACGCGTCACGTTCACAGCAATATCAAACTTTTAAAGAAACAAATCTGTATTCCAAGGAAATAAAAAAAGTTTGTGAAAAATATCAGAGACTTCCTCTCATCCTAGAAAACAATTTTGCATGCAACTGTTCCTGATTTTATGTCACCGTACATGTTGTAACTTGGGAGTTTTTGTTAATGAACTTTACAAACTTATTTTGTGTTTTAGGCAATGTATTTTGGGTACGGTGCAAAGGATGTTTTAGAAGCAAACTGTAAAAATCTACAGGAAAAAATTGAGGTGATCATGGGTATAATGTATTTAAATTATGTTACAAATAGATCTTAGCCAATTTTCTAGTGTGCTTTCTCAGATCTCGGCAGTCTTCAAATGCTAAAACTAAATTTACTCGTCACATTTTCACAAAGGAAAGTAGTTTTGATAATTGCCATACATATGCCCCGTTTCAACGTTTTCTATAGTTTACTTCCAGATATTTTATTTTGTAAAATTTGATTTGTCAATGTGGAATAGTTGACGTCAGAACATACTTAATTTATGTGTTTCAAAAGCTGAAATATCTCTGGAGAGAAATGAAACTTTCAAAAACAAATAAATACCATTCCTTTGTTATTCAAAGGAGCTCGAATGTAAGATAAACGTCAGCGAGACAATTTTTTAATCGCAATTGTCGTAGTAACACTTTAAAATGACACTAACATCCACTAAATAAATGTTTTTGTTGAATTTTCCGGTTTAGATGTACACTGAAAGTTTCACTGTATGCCTATTGGGTTTTTTCACCCCTATTCTGATGTTTAGTATAACACTTGCAAAATCCTGATCCAACTTGAACTTGTGACAAAGATCTGAATCTGACCCTGCAAGAAAACCTGCGAATGCCACACGGTTTATGTTAGATTCTTCGTAGCTCTGTGCTCCATTGAGATAGTGTGGTGTCCTGAGGTGCCGTTATCTGTTTTGTTTTTTTAAGCCAGTTATGGTCTGGACATGATGAGCTCATTTTGTTTGCCTCCACTAAGTACTAAATTTATGCAAGGACATTATGGACCGTGTAACAGGGTCGTTCGGATGAATTGTCAAGGCTTGCAAGAAGGCTGCCAGCTTGAAGGAGTTCTGTATGAAATAAAAATTTGGAGTACTTCTGTGAAGAAAACCAATTATCTTTTTATCCGTTATGTTTAGCTTGAAATGGACGGCAAAACGGTGGGCTTACCAGAATTGGAAGGCATAGTTATATTGAACATCAACAGTTGGTGCGCTGGGTGTAAAATGATATCAGGAAAAGATAATGGAGAAGAACTCCCCCCTGTAAGGTGGGTATCTATACGTCGTGTATGATAAATAATTTATCAAAGTGAAGTTTGGTACGTACAAATAGCTATATTAATGCACATCCTCTCATGTCTCAAAAGCCCGTTACGGGAGGCCGACAGGCAACCATCAGATCATCAGTGAGATGTGTAACCATTGAGCTACACAAGATGGAGTAGTGGAGTTACTGTTGTAACATGTCCCGAGCCATGATGTAGGAGCCACGTGCTCTGCCTTTCTTCAGGTCTCAATGCAATCACCATTCGCCAAGTGACGCACGGTTGTTTAGAGTTAAATATGTGAGGTGATATTACTTGATACTTCGATACACGTCCGTACTTAAATTCGTTTATTGAGTTACCGCTATTCGTTCTACTTATTTGAGGTGTTTGTTGCTAAACAATTTCGGACAAAAAGAATTAAAACTGGAACTATGACTATGATGAAAACTGTTGTGCTAAAGTAAAGGTAAGTGTCTTGAAGTGCAAATATGATAATGGATGCTTAGGTTTTGAATTTGGTTTTCAGTTTCAGTGATGGTAAACTGGAAGTTTGCGGTTTGTACTCGTCATTTCACATTGCACGGTTGCAAGTTAACTTGGCTGATCCATTGCTGCTCGGGCAAGCTCACGAAGTGAAGGTACAGCGATGAAATATAGATAGTTAGGCTGCATTACATTGCAAGTCAGCATGTTCTCGATTTTTCCTTCATATATATATATATATATATATATATATATATATATGTGTGTGTGTGTGTGTGTGTGTGTTCAATCTGCAGACGTATGTTCTGCTGTACTACAGCTCATCAGTGCAGCTCGGAACGAACTTGGATTGATAAGGGACCAGAGTGCTCAAACCGCTACTCGAGCGGTGGGCATTGCTTAACGCCATTGGTTATCCTTATATATCCGTAGAGTGCTCAACAACATCGAAATATGGGAGCGTACATATGTGTACTGAAGACATTTTGTGAGAGCACATGTTCTCCACTGCCTTGTGTATATATATATATATTGCTATTACAAATAAACCAAGAATTACAATCAGAAAAAAGACCTTCATAAGTGCTCTTCACTGCCATGACCAGACTAAAATAATAGTTACCCCGAAAGGTGAAAAAGGTGATGATATTTATCCTCTTAAAACTTACTTAAGTTACGAATTGTAATTCTCATGGACTCACAACTTAAGCCTTCTTCCCCAAATTGAAAGCTTGTACATTTTGAGAGGAAGTTCTCAGTTCATCGCTCGCGTATGTCATTTACATCAATTTTGAAGATTTTTTTTAACTACTGGAAGACCACTGGATATGAATTCCCATTTTGATTTGCAAAACCTAATATTGTTGTGGGAACCGGCAGAAAAATATTTTCGAACTTCGTTTGCATATGGCAAACTAAGTTAACTCCGGTATTTTTGTTAGGTCACTGTTAAAGAACCAGGATTGTTACCAATGCAGGTTGATGGCGAACCCTGGGAACAAGGACCCTGCGTCATCACCATATCACACCTGAACCAGACTCTTATGCTGACCGGTGATTTGTTGTAATGCAGGCGTTTTCTGATAAGAAAAACAGGAGACTCGCTGTCTAAAGAACAGACATAGACTGTCGTCTCAAGAGATTGGTAACTACTGTAACAAGTTGAAAAACAATCAGCCACTTGTCACAAAACGTCATAGTTACGTGAAGTTTGAATATGAAACAATGAACACGTTTTCTGGTGTAAAAACTGCAAGCGGAAGGTGTAAAATACTGGAAAGTAGACTTTAGTGCGTGAGCTGAGGTAGGACGTAAAAGTACCGAGGGAAAAGGTTCATGAACATCTCGTCTTTTAAATTACTCTGAAGCTTGTAATTGAAGAAAGCAAAATACCAGGTGCTAGGTCCTTAACCTTCTCATATATCTTTTTTTTTTTTCTCTTGTTCTTTTTTCCTCATTTAGACATTTTTTTCTTTTTTTTTTTTAATTTGTTGTTGCACGACAACTTTATCCATAAAAGGGTTAAACCAAAACCTGTTCGAAACATCACTCGACTTTTATCCAAAATTTCTTCCTACGTTTTGGCACAATATTTTAACAAAAGAAAGGTCGTTAAAATACAATCCTCTCGAATACGAGTCACGTCATAATCAGTGAAAACTTGAGTGTAGTTCGATGTGAAAGAAAATCTTAGAGGAAACATTTCTTTTTGCAGTCCCTGTTATTAGTTTATTGTATTTAATGATTAGGCAGTATGTTTGAAGTGGTTTGAAAATTGTTACCTAGCAACTCTCTTACCAGTACGAAACAATACCGAGAACACAGTGTGATTGTATATTTATATGAGGTTATCTTTATACTAAAGATGCCAGTTAATCTGCCTCATTTATTGATTTGAAAGGTAATTCATACATTGAGAACTACAGTATTATTACAAATATTGTTTGAAGCGTGAAAACGAATTTCATTGTATCTCTTACGTCATTTAGAAAAAAAATTCGTTGTTTGACAAGGAATTTCACCAGTACCAAACCGAATTTGTCAAAACACGTTCTGGTTTTCTCGTGTCTCTAACATTAATTGACTTACCATCCCAGTGAAAGATTAATGCCAAACAAGATTGACTGTGCTGACATTGGTCAAGTTTACAAATCGTGGCAAAGGATCTGATTTTCCTGATCCTGTGTTATCGGGCAGTGAAAGACGTTTCACAGTAGCCATTTTTTACGGGATAAGATGAAAAGGTCTTGACTACAATGAAAAGGAAAAAAAAAAACAGTCGGATAATTAGAGTGAATGTTGCGAACAGATCAATCAGATTAGGGAAATCGATTTTTATAAGCCAGGAAGAAATCGTTGTGGTGGCAAGATGCCATTTGGAGACTCGTGTTGTGTGTGTATGAGGTGTGAAGCTGATATTGCGCGCGAAGTGTTGTGACATTGAGACTGTGCAACCATTTAGATGAATTTTGAATGGAAGGACGAGATTCCTTGCTTTTGACATCAACATTTCGTGGGAAAAGCCATATTTGGTATATTTCTGGTATAGTGGTCATTTCCTGTATTGCTTACTGAAGCTTGTGTGAAAGATGATTATAGAGATAAAAATTATCTAGTTGTAGTATTTGTAATTTTTCTTTTCTTCTGTCAAAGTGATTTTCTTTCGTATTTGGAATTACCTGGCGTCTTCGAACCTAGATAATTAACGTTCCTTATCAAGATAATTAAGTTTTAATTGGACATCTGCGTTGCCCGGCCATTGTGTATCATGGGAGCCGATGCAATTAGAGACAGACAGACAGATTTGGCACTAAATCAAATGAACAAGAGTTGTTCATTTGATAGTTGTATACTTCAGCAATCGCTTGTTTCCAATATTCCAACCCATGCCGCTTCTCAAGAATGCCGATAGTTCTGAAAACGTTTCCATTGGAGAAGGCAGCCGAATTTTCATATTACATATTGTTCCCATGCGATATCCTTTGCAGGTACTTAAGGTTTACTACCTACAACACGTCCTTCTGACGCAGGCAACGGAATAGCAGTGATGTTTTCTAGGGGTGGTGTCTAAAAGTGAAACAGTAAACCCCCGTTTCTCGCGGTAGTTACGTTCCAAACCCTACCGCGATAGGTGAAAATCCGCGATATAGTGATACCGTATATCACTATATCACTCTGTGTGAGTGCGAAACCACAGTTTTACTTAGAAAATCATTTTATTTACACTGTATATATATATTTTGCATTTAATAATGATTTAGTATAGAAAATTTAGTATATTTCATCCTAAATAGCTGTAAAAACTAATAAAACAATGATAACTGTGAGCGGTGGATATCGCTATGTCCGCGATATAGCGAGAATTTCCACGATATCAAATTAGATATGTTCTACAGAAAAACCCGCGATGTTACGGGTCCGCGAAAGATGAGCCGCGATATAGTGAGGGTTTACTGTACAGTGCAAAAGTACTAGCATCGTACGTACCACACTCAATGAAAAAAAAAAAAAAAAAAAACAGTCAACGGAAATCATTGGTGTTATCGAGGGTTGTTCATCATTTTTCAAAGCTTGCCAGATATAATATCCAGGTACAGAGATTCTTTGCACTTAGGTTTTGATTACAATTTTTCCCACCTCCTTGATGTTGATTCAACACCGTCTGACAATATCTATCCAAACAAACGATTTTCATTTTCAAAATTTCACCATGCCAATCATTAACTTTTTAATTTTTGCTTTTCCGTGAGCCGTCATTGTAATGTTCAAGAAGAGGTGCTCCGTCGTTAAGTTGAAGCAGTTCAAGAGTGCGTGAGAAATGACTTAATGAGGAACAATACAAGTGGATATTCGCTTATCTTATTTATAGAAAGTACGTCTACTTTTCCCACGGTCGTGAGCGCAGTTGGACAGGTCGATGTATGAGAATAACAGCCAAGTCCAACGGGAATATTTTCAGGTTAGTTGAAAGAATTATCATCATTGTAATACGGCAATGGACACCGGTAATCGATGTTGGAAGACAGAAAGTAACAGTGTTTTCAGTAATTCAATATATATCATGTTTTAAAATCTGTGTTGCTTGTTACTCTAAGCGGTAGTTGCCAGCACTGAGTTAGTCCATTTTTTACCACTGTTATGATTTACTAGTATTAATGCATGGTATATAACACAAATTGTAAGACTGCAGTCTTAAAAAATTATACCATGTACTTATTTATATGATAAACAGCTGAACTTTGATTTAAGTTATTGGTTACTCAAAACTGGCACAAAAGCTTCAATGAAAACTCTCAAAGCTACTTAAGGTGAAAAAATATGGAAAACTTAGTCGATACAGAGCATTTATTACAGGGTATAAACCCGAAAACCGTTGTGGTTTTCCCAAAATACTTTCACAACTGAATGAACGCCTGCTATTGAATTGTCCTATCGTAGTTTCGTATCTCAGAATAAGGGTATACATATGTGGTTTGCACGTTTGTCGATTCGTTAATTGCTTACATTGTCAGCGTAATTATTTCGACATTTTAATTAATAAACAAATAACACAGGGAATTTTTCAACCTAAAATTTAATGTTTATTGTTCTGCTGTAGTTCGAAGACAGGGTCTGATATTTATGTCAACGATATGTATAATTCGTGATATTTTTGTAAAAGCTCACATGGATCAAGATCTCGAGAGGGGTTTATTCGTGCTTCTTTTTAATGGGTGAAAAAGACTTTACTCCACTTTGCTGGCAGGATCTGATAATCAGTGTTAGCCTGTATCCATGGTAGCAATTCCTGTTGTTTAAAAGAGGACATGGATCATTGGGGTGTTTTTATTTAATGTTTTCTTCTTTTCTCCCACGGTCACAATGAAAAGTTTCTTTAAGATTGTTGTACTATGACTTATTTCTTAGCTTGTCACTTACTTCTTCTATTCTCCTTCGGGTGCCTGTGCGTTCCTGTCCATACACATGCAGCAATGCACGCAGGTTTCCTGTACCCTGCACCTCCCGGAAATGGTTTCAAGCCTTTTTTCAATAGTTTACCTTCCCTATGTTGGTTTGTTATTGTTTCCGGAGAATTTTCGGGGTACCTTTATTTTTGCTTTCTTTGTGAATGTTTCAGCTTTATGCACAGATTTAAAACTGTTGGTGCCTCAAATCGCGAGTGAACGAGACGAAAGCTTAGTGTTCCTGAAGTTTACGTTGTGTTTACTGTTAATGTCGACCACTTTTCAGAAAGAAAATGTCGAAGTTGTTAGAGTTGGTGTATGTAACGTTAAAATCTTAAATTGTGTGCAGAGGAATTATACATTTAGTCAAAGTGAGTTTAGTAAATTAAATAAGGTTTCGAATTATAAATTCAAGGGATGTATATGATTTCCTAGGGAAGTATATATATACATCCCTGGGAAGCTCAGCATACATCCCTTGAATTTATAATACAACATTATACTTAATTCATCAGCCCCACTCTTCCCTGCTGAATATCAAATTCCCTCCCCGGGCTATCAGTCGCTCGATTGTTTGACGAGTATGTAAGCTAAATAAAGGATCATGAATGACAAAGAAAATGCCGTCAATCGTGAAATAATAACGATTACGACCCATATTGCAGAGGTTACCCAAGTACCGTGCCCCTCACCTGATCATTTTCACTGATACCTGGATTTCTTTAGTTCTTTCAAGATTGTACCTTTGGAGATCATTGGCATTGTACGCTGCGAAAAGGAACTGGTTAGTACAAGAACAAATCCAGAAACACGTTGGATGAAACTGAAATAGCAGGCGCCGAAGGCGTTCAGGTAGAGCAAATAGTTTTTGGGTAGAATGGTTTTTATCTGAAACATAGTTTTATTTGTCAGAAGTAAATATTCATGCACCTGTAAAATCCACCATAGCTGTGAAAATGTCATACCCCGCACCAAGCTATCAATTTAACCTCCGTCGTACAATTTACAGTGAGTCCAACCAGTATATCCATGACCGGAACGTGATATAGTGAATTAGTTTATGAATTTATTCTTGAGTGGGAACTTTTCTAGTATTGCACCTCAACCATGCGCCTAAAAATAAGGCAGTCTCTTTACCATTAATAATAACGAAGTTAAAATAATAGACGTGTTCTATCAAAAAGTTATATGACAGTAAGCTTACCTAATATTTTTATTTTTTATTTTTAATGAAAACAATAGAAAGATATTGATTTCAGCAAAGGTCCACTACATTGTTATTGAAAGTTGGCATAAAGGTTCAGTCGACAATGTCAATAAAGAGATTTATTTCTTCTTGCTTTTCCCAAACTTTCCTTTTTCAATTTATCACTCTATTCCTTTGTAAACCTTCTACATTAATCAACTCAGTTGCTCTTGATGATTTCACAATAAGTGTATTTGTTATGCAGTTGTCAACGGTTGTTCTATGTCAATACATCCGTTCCGCATGTTCACCTTCGCACGTGTCTCATGTCAATTACCTGTCATTACGACTCGCTCGCTCATTGTATTTTCATTGTGTGCACATTAACTAGCCATGTGCTTCTTTTGGTGCCCGAACAGAAAGGACTCAAATTGTTTTCTATTTTGTTTTTTCTTCTTGTTTACAAGCATCCTAACGTAAGCTCTGAAGTTTGACCGCGATTCCAAGCAGATAGTCGCGGATTTAGCGTTTCCTTGACGTCAATCGAAGCACAGGTATCGTGATGTTGCATATTGTTGTATCCAGTTAGCCAGTGCAATCTTGAAAGACTGAAAAATATCTTTAAGACGTAGTCGCTTGCATAAATTTTCTTGTTGACTTGCTTGAAAAGGTCCGTCCAAATTTATTCTCCGAAGTATTTGAAACTTGTCTAAACGTTCTCATCTGACAACTTCGGAGACCACTGCTTATGCTACCTCCTTGTCATTGAGAAACCATTTTAGTTATTTTTCAAATTAAGACTTGAGCTGCAGCAGGTTCAGGTGATATAAACTAGTTTCTCAGTCTGGCTTCAAAGGCATACACAACTTAGCTGCAGGTAACATTTGGCATGGTCATACGTAAATTACGACTCTAGATGGAGGAAGAAAGGTAAACCTAAAGTAGAAATTATCAGTTAGATCGACGGAAAGCAGGGAAATCTTTGGGACACAAACACTAAATTTATTCACGTCGCAAATCTTGTTGGAACATATTCAAAACATTTTAACATATATATTTAGACTATTTAGACAAGCTTAACATAAATATTGTTGGCGCTTTATTCCTGCCGAGTATTGCACTAAATTCTTAACCTTTGACAGGCAGTAGTATCAGGCAGAAGAAAACCAGTGCCAAGGACATCGCGGCCCTTGTTTTTTAAAATGAAATTACGTGAAACAACTTTATTAAAGGAGAATAATGCGAAACAGTTTGCACCGATAAACTTTTGGCCCTCAGATTCACAGACATATTCCGTGAATTGTTGTCTTGGTACCAGTTATCCTACCTTTAATGTGTTTTTTTAAGTTCTGATATCTCGATCTTCCAACCAACAATATGCATTACATTCAGCAGTACGTAAAGAGAAAAAGTCAAGCGAAAAAAGAGGAAAACGAGATGGTTAACCATATAATGATTGGGTCTAGACTTGGTGATCTGCCTGATCCTATTACTGGGTTTGAACTCTCCTTCGTAGCTCTAGTCTAATTGCCAGTGCAATCGTTACTTTCGTGATGTTTATCCACATTCCGTAAATGAGCACAGTTAGTGTTAATGTGGAAACTGAAATAGACAAAACAAAAATAAATCTAGAGAAGAGGATATGTGATTAACAAGGACTGAGCGATGGCAGCAACAAAATGAGCGATTTCTGTTGTTCTAGTCTACTTCACTCACCTCCAATGTAACCGGACTTATGGAACAAGTGGCTTACTTCTTTTTTATCCTTTTCCAATTCAGTTTTGTTTTCCATTTGTTCACTGAATTACAACGGTGGCTGTATAGTATCAACTGACATGGAAAGTGACACAGTATTTATTTTGAAATCTAGACTCCCCCTAAGTCCTTCATTCCTTCAGTGATAGAAAGAGGTCGATCTATACGTATTCGGTGTTTATAACTGTTTATCACATAGTTTGACACGAAGATAAGAATCGTAGTGCTACGTAATGAAAATGATAGTTCAACTTTAGATAACTATAGTTGCTATAGACAGATTGCCATCACTCAGGACCTTCCAAATGGGTTTTTGATGTCTAAAGGCAAAGTTCAAAAGTTTATCGGTCGCACATAAGTTCAGGTCCGTGATAGTCGTGCACAAAACAGGCTTCGTCTTGTGAGTTTAGCAGTCAAACAGGACCATGTGGTAGGGCTTGAAGAAGTTGCAGGATGGTAATTCAAACCTGAACCAACCTTTATCGTACCGCTTCATGCATATGATCAACTGATATGCAAGTTCTTAAAATTTGCATCACAAAGCGCAATAGGATTATTTGCTTATAACCATACAAAAGTTCATGGCAGTAAAACGTTCATTTGGCTTGACAAGAATCGAAAGCTTTGTTGCTCAGTGGGTAAGATTATGGAAGTGCAGTGGCGATCTTGTCATGTTACCTTGGCTAGTGATTTTACGACAACAGATGTCTAATTCGTCAACCTCGAATTCTGTTAGACCGACGCCAAAACGATGGTGACAGATTGATAAACTGTTCGATTAGGTTACAGTAAATGTGACTGAGAACTCTAGTGCGTTATAGTTTTTGAGAAACAACAAAGACCGATTTTCAGAGTAAAAAGCCCTTAATGATTTTTAGTTCGAAATGAAAAGTTACTGGGAATTTTGTTCAAAAAAAGATAATTTAACCAGTGAACGAGAAGACTTGAGCCCGAGACCAAGATCTTGGCTGGAGTTATCTTCACATTTGGAAAATGCATGCGTACGTCTTTCCTAGATTTATCTTTACAATTTTTTCAACAAGGCCTTAATGTTTGGCCATAATGTTTAGCCGTAATGTTTAGCCGTACTACATAATTATTTCAAATTCAGAATGCTGGGCTGGTTTTAATTAAACTTCTAGCCATTGTTAGAATTGACGAATGAGAGAATACCTCGGCTTGAGAGGAAACAAAACAACTACGACGTATCACTGATTTGTGTGTAATTGATATGTACTTAAGATTGTGATCTGTTTGTTGCCGTCCGCAGATAATTTACGATTCATCTGGGAGTGCTCACCTTGAGTTGCGATTGGCGGAGTTTTCGGAGGACGTTAGAGGATCACAGCACCGTGTAGCCGTAGATCTTTGAACTGCCAAAGGGCTCCAGAGAACTCTGTTTTACCATGGGATTATTTCAAATTAAAAGATTGCTGTTCCATTTTGCAGTTTTGGTATTGGGGAAGGCTTCAACCGAGTCGAACATGATCGAGGGCATTTGTAATTGGAACGTGAGGTTAGTGTTGTGTTTACTTGTTTTTAAGATGCGCTTTTAAAAGTTAGCACCAATGATGCGTATGTTGTAAACTCTTCGGGTTATTTACTTGTAAATGTTCCGCTATTTATACCCAAAGAAACGAACACACTGTTTCACTTACTTTTCCCTATTGACTTCGTTCCAGAAGCACATTTTAAATGATATTCTGAGGAACGGTAAATATCTCGTGTAGGTCGTGTCGCAATGTGAAGTCACAAAATACAACAACTTCTTACAGCTGATGTACAAAAACTTATCGGACTTAGAACTCTTTGGTGTTCTGTAAGAGATTAATGAGCATGATTATGGTCATAAATCCCGACGTATTTTTATTTAGTAATTCTAATGTGGCTTGGCAAACGACCTCGGATGGATAAACATTAAGTTAGACACAATTAGTACTTGAAAAGCATGAAGCCATGTTTAGCGGGATTTTTGAATCTGCTGCCTGTTCTTTGTCTGCCGATACCCTGTTACAAAACAGCACACAATAAAAAGGGGAAATAACTCTTAAGAAAAGTCAAGATAGTTTTTCACGCAAATACCTCTGAACAGCGAGCATTGATCAATATGGTGCCCGGTACACATGCTGTTATTATTCACATTATCATTTTGTAAGACTCATGCAGAGGAAGAGCACATGGAGAATTGTCCGTAGAGTTTAGGTGACGCATTCAGAGAGCCGCAATAACCAACAAAAACATCTTTGTCGGAATTTGATCAGTGATTTATATAAACAACAAAATGTATGATCATTTTTTTAACCATGTTCAATCTTAATTCTGTCTACATAACAATCTTCAATTGATGTGTACGTGTGGATTGAACCGACTTTCACAAACTTCGTACGTAGCTGTTCATATACAACCGAAATTCCGCTTTCATCTACTTTGCATGCATTGTAAACATTTCTTAGAGAGATCGGACACACGTGTTCGTCGTTTTTCCTGCGATAAACCAAGCTTCATATCAAACGGTTGTCTGTTATAAATCAATGTCCGACAGCTGTTTTCGTTTGTAATCTCAGTTTACATCTCAACTCATATTTTCATACTAAAAAATCACAGTTTTTGTTGGAACCTGTCTGAATAGTTACTACTTTGTACACAAATAACAGACATATCCATTAATTTGTGTGAATTAATGGTTCCAAATTGTCCTTTGTTTATGACCATTTTGAAAGCTTGGTAACTCACCAAATTTCCCTTGTTGGATGTAAACAAATGAAAGAGCAGATTAGCATTTGGTTTGCTTGGGACTTGAGTCGGTGAAACCTCCGTAGTTCCTTGGCAAATTGAAGTGTTCATCGCCACACGTCTGCCATTTCATTAAGGAAGCATTTTTCTCATACCACTGCTGACTTAGGACTTTCGTATCAACTTCACTTTCATGGACATTCAACAGTCACAAAGTCCACCTATCTGATAACTTAAAACATATGGTTTTAGGCCATCTCACTTCTTTATTTAACGTAATGTCGGTGAACACTTTCGTTTGGTGACAACCTAACAAGTCGTCCATTTGAAGTAATTTCCGTTCTAAAGTCAACTGTTTAGCATAGTTTACCCTGCTACTGGCCTTGAACTTTGACAACAGTGTGCTTCTTTTATAACGTTAATCCTCAAATGGCAAAGAGTTTTGGATCAAGGCATTTTTATCTATCTCTAAACTGTTATCACAAGTTGTTTGAAATAAAAAATTTATCAAAATGAACCTTCTATATCAGTTCAGTGGATCGACATGTCTTCCCAAAATGACAAAGCTGCTGGGGAAACCAGCGTGCTGATCTTTAAGCCCGGCTTTTTGCTTGTCAACGTTGTTATTGTGACGACCGCGGAGGGTATCAGAGATGCCTTATAAATCATATCCTTACGAGTTAGAAATATTCCGTAGCTGTACTGGATTTTACCCCCACCTCTAATTCCTACCCAAACAACAGGTTAAAACCAGGCTTAGCTTGGCTAACAGCGGGAATTTGTAACTCTATAAATCTCAGGGTCCGATATGACTGTCGTATAGGAATGTTCATTGTGATGTATCCGGTAAACTGATTGGAGTTTTCCGGACATATTGACTCAGTAGTGAGCAGATCGAAAACAGGAATTGCGTCCTTGAGGCAACATTACGTACTCCAGGATGTATAATCTGATAGGACAATTGTATCGTGTAAATAGGTTCATTGTCTCCTATTCTCACGAGGTATGATCAGAAAATTTATGTTGTACAGTTTTGGTTTAAAATCAAAGGTTAAAAAGACACTTAAGTGTAGGCATTTTTATTGAGGAACAGCTGACACTTCTCGCATACCTCAAAATACAGTTTGGCGCGAAAATAGGTTTTCGTATTTTTCAATAGAAGATTGTTATTTCTTTCTTTCATCTGCAAGTTTTGAAGATTTTCTTTGACAAAGAAAGAAGAAAGACTTTAAAGAAGTTTGAAAGAAGTTTCGTATTCAGCGTTCAGTTTTATGCATTTGTTTTAAGTCACTGTTTATGTTCTGTTCCCGCTATTGCAACCAGTGGTTGGTCGTTAATAAGTCTATAGCTGTGACTGGCGTTAACTACGTAAATTATCGCTTAACTGTGGGTGTTTAACATCGTTGAAATTCGTTAAATGACGTTCTATGTTCAAACCCTTTTCGGTTGGTTGACCAATTTGACGAGGAAATTAACAAGGAAATTCAATAAAATCCTAAGTTTTTCTCCAAACAGAACGTCTGTTCAGGTGGAATAACTCGGTACTTTGACTGTGGTTTAAGTATGAGATAGACTGATCCCTGCATGTACTCAAAAAATTACTATTTTAACAGGTGATACAAGTTTCAATGAACAATAACTGTTGAACCAGTCACTGGAAATTCACTCCAAAGAAACTTTTGGACACAATGTAAACGCTAATTATGTACAGCAATTGATTCCTCATGACCAGCTCAGTAATACAACTTTTAATGTTGCTCCACATTTTATTTCGCAGCAGTGGGCCGAAAATGGTCCCCGCTAGTGTCTTCCCAGTACGTTTCGTTGCTTGCAGACGGGGAAAATTACTGTGGAAGGAACCCTATGGTGGAGTTGAGATCACATTTCAGAGTGAAGTTCCTGAAGCTACCCATGGCACCTATCAAGTCTGTTTGACCGCAAAGGATTCTGGAACAAACATTTTCACGAAGTCAAGAAACAAGTTTAGAACTCTTCGTCGCAGTGGTGACAGAAACGCCAATTCAGAGATATGCATTAATTCCGATACCAAAGAAATCTTGATATACTTGGAAGCTACGGACAATTTCAAGACAAAGGTAAATGTGTTTACGTACAGAACATTATTTAAAAGAAAAAATGATGGACAGCTTCGACCGAAGGAATGCAAGCCGTGTGGACAGCAAGAATTAATCAAAAGCTATTGTGCGGGTGATTTTGGTAAGTATACTTTTAACCTACACTGCCTTTACCAAAATATAATTTAGGACATCTTTTTAGCTGTGAACCCTTCCCTCCCTCTTTAGTAACGTGATATCTTCTGTTACTTTCGTGGTCTTTCTACTATGTTTATTCCCAAATTTCACATTTCTATCATATATGTAAAATTTTCAGCCGTTCACGGTTACGTGAAATCTGTTATACCTATTGGAGACGGACGAGAAAGAGGCGAAGCAGTTGTGGTGGCGAAAAAGGTTCTACACCAGAAAGTTAATGTCTTCCAGAAATCACCAAACAGTCCAGAAATTCTTGGAAATGTGAACTTCCCTTTATATTGCCACTGGAAGAAACAAACTAAGCATGGCTACCTCTTCACCGGCAGTTTAAAGCCAGGGGATGGTCCGATAATTCATTGTCGACTAAAATATCAACTGTGGAAGAAACTTGATAACAAGAATATCTGTGACTTCATGGCTGCACAAAGGTTTGAGGTTGGTCCACTTTAGTGAAATAATTAATGATTATCACTGCATATTTAAATTGAAATAGCATGCAGTCGGTGTTAGTCAGCCGGTCAAAATTATTACAGTTAAATATTGAAATCTATTGGATTATAGTTCAGAGAAGACCGGGCATTGACTAAATGAGTATTTACGTACTGTTTGCAAAATGAGGAGCCGTTCTGTACCGGGATGTACAAACATCAGGCGAGGTCGCTTGTCTTCATGTCCCGATACCGGACGTACACAAAAATTACTTCTACCAAACATCTTTGGAAGACATTAACAAGTTTGCGAACGATACAAGAAGAAAAAAGAAATCCGTTTGATTGTTATAAAAACGTTAGAAGACAGCAGCATGCAGTGTCTGTCAGTGTGATATAGAACTAATGTTTTATCAATCAGTTTTATAACAATGTCAACAGACAGGCAAAGTTGGACTTTCCAGTTTTCTGAACTACGTTTACTTTATAAGTAAGAAATGCGAGCAGAGTGGAATGTCTGCAATGAAAATGATCAAATGACGAATTAAAAGGAACTGAAAAATTAGGAATGAACTGTAATTCAGTTACTTGTTAAACTGGTTAAATTGTCTAATTACAATCAAATTTTCTGACGTTATCGTAAAAAGTTTTGATAAAAAGGGGAGGAAGGAAGCACGTGAACAAGACGGACCTGATCCACCCACTGAACCAGTTTACCTTCGTCAAGCACTCATTTAATGGGTGGTGGCACATTTCTCATTTTATTGAACTTTCTTAGCACTGTTTTGACTGCACAAGTGAATATCCACGCGGCGTTTTGTATTTCATGAAAAACGCCTTGATTTTATCTCAAGAGGCGACCATGCCTTTCATTTCCTAATAATCTCATTTGTCATTTGATTATTTCTGTATTATTCCATATTTTTCTGTAGATTCCTGTATATGTAAATATATATATATATATATATATATATATATATATATATATATATCCCTTGATTACAAGGTTTGTTTGCTGTATTTTGAATAGTAAATTCTCGTGTTACTGCGTATTTACGACGCATGTTCCGTTATTCTTCGAAATATTAATTATTCATTACCTCAGCTTATGGAGCAAACGTAAATCTTAATTAAATGAAGCAAGGAACAATGAAGGAAAGATTCCTCAACTTAGTCGCGGACACCTAATTTCGCCTGATCTCAGAGTTCTGTACAAGAACGTGGAAATGCACTTGAGATGCCATGTGAATGCCATAAAAAACCATGTGTTCATTTGCACTAGTTCATGTGAAGGCTGTTGCCAAGTCGTATATGTACGCCTAAAACGACGAGGTAAAATGTTCAAAACTCATCAACAAACTTTGTACATATATTTGTTTCCCAGTGTCTTTCAGAACCCAATATAACTTATGCTTTGGGAAAATACAACATCCTCTAAATCATTAGCTGCATCTAAGTACTTACTAGCCATTTCTCCGAAATTTGCAATGATGGTAAATCTTCGCCGGATTGTTGGTCTGTGAATAAAGAACAGAAGGAGTCATTTTGTAACGTCCTTCCGTCGTACAGACATCCGTTAGGGAGAAAAATATGAACAACTTTTGATCTGATTATAATTTAGACACGAATTTGGCTTGGAACGAACGTCTCGAATCACTGATACTGTCGTGGTTCAATCGTCCTTTCGTCATTCGCTGCTTCGTCAGAAAATCGAAAATCAACAAATTTAGTATTTTCTAGTTTAATTCTTGAAATTGGCAATGGTTTTTGACGTCACATAACCATGCTTCCAAGATGGCGATGAGCGATGCAGAAACCCTTTGTGTACAACTTTTATATAGTGTAGCAACCCTTACCTAGTTCTTTAACGTCACCGTTACTTGTCAATCTTGGGCGTTTGGCCGGAGACATTGACCGTTGAGCCAGGGGGCTCATCATGGATATTAATGGCGTTGTGTTGGTTGTCCTGCTGCTTGGTTTAAGTAATGTTGAAAAAACGAGCAGGAGTGCTTTATCGGATATAAAACACGAGGCGATAATCGTGTGTTTTATATCCAATAAAGCACTCTTGCTCGTTTTTTGAACGGTTTAAAAAACAAACCTTTTAATACGCTAATTCGCGAAGAAAGTTTGAAAATTAATGTTTTCTAAGTCTAGAAATTTGGAGGAGAAAAGTAAGCGTGTTTTTATCACATATAAAGACAGGACAGGGTTATAACTTTCATTTGTATTTTCCTCGTGAATTCTTAATGATCTTCTTAATATTTTGTATTGAGCGTTGCGGTATTACAGGATCTAATCTTCCGTCTCCGAGAGCTCGGATTGCTGCCAATTTCAAAGTAGTGAACCTACTGCACTCCTTGGTGGAGGTGATTTAAAATTTGTTTTAGCTTGAAATTCTTGCCTGGAATAATGATTGACGCAACGTGTGGACAACCGTCGCTGATTAATGGTAACACATTCAGGACTCGTGTTTTTTCAAAGTACAGTGAACTGGACTGAACATTTATAACAGGTGGTGGTGTCCTTTGTGCTCATGTCTTAAATATTATACGTGGCGTATTAAATTATACCGGTTACATAAAACCATGGCAATTTATAGCCGGGAAATTACTCGACTAGCTTAATAATTCTAGCTCTAAACATACCATACCTTTTTTTTTTTTTTTTTTAAAAAGGCTAGTTTGCGAATTAAAACACGGCAAAATATTCCTATATTTAAGCACAAAATGAACTGAGGCACCGGACTACACCAATCTAGGAAGCTTCGATTTCAATGTACAGAAGCGTATCAGACTCTTTCCCGGTGGCGTAAGACTTCTATTATTTTACTTGGGCTAACGCCAGACGGTTTTACTAGTCAAATGGGGAGCTCCCGCCTCGAAACAGTTAATGTTTGTGTATTTTCTACTGAAATAGATATACTTTGAAATATCGGAACGAGACAGCTGACCAGCACACCTTACACAAGAACGTTTAGTTAACAAAAGGAAAATAGGGGAATAAAATCCATCGTTGAAACAAATGGGGAAATATTTTAAGTCGTTTACCAAAGAACAGGCTGGCATTCCTTTTCTTATCAGTGTTTTACGGTACCACTGGCAAAAGTATCTTTTTCTTGACTAATGCATTTTCATATTCTAGCGAGAAGCCGTTGGCGCTTTCTTTGTTTTTGATTACCACAGTTTTTTCACATTTATCAATCTCACGTGCGCGCATCGTACTTGAAGATCTCGTCAGTTCGCATAAATTGGGGATGTTTGCGTGGGTTGTCAGTCTCTTTAACTTTTGGAGTTACATTACGAGGCTGACTGAATGATGGCTCAATGATTGAATCGTGAAAGGGGCGGAGTCAAAACTACACTTCTATTTGGAAACAGGAGGCACAATAAAAAGAAAATACTTTAATATTGACCTCAACTGACAAGCATTTAAAATTACTTATTGGATTTGATGTACCACCTGATTCTATCAGGCTTCGTTAGGTGCAATCGGCTCTTATTTTTTCTTACTCAGAAATTCACAGTTGCTTTATGGTAGTTTTTAGTTTGCATGTTTGTCAACCTATGCATGATGAACAATCAGGTGCTTCTCATCTGTTTCATTACTTTCCATAAATCGTTGCTGAAACGTGGAGAATGTATGAGCATATGGAAAAAATTGTTTCGTCATTGTAGCCTAAAGGCAATAAGTGAAATGGAAGCAATGAGAATCTATAAAAGCACCTTGAGATGAAACATTTCTCATAGGCTTTGCTGTGACTACTTTGTTTCAAGTTTTTGTTAGTCTTTCTGTTGCACAACTGGATGAAAAATTAAATTTACCAAGGTTTACAGGTGGGTAAATTTCAGAGTAAATTTGACATTTAAAAATTTACTGTAGTTTACAGTCTGTAAATGTCAAATATCAGAATTACTTGAACATAAATAAAATTTTATTTGATGTAAACCTGTAAAAGCAGAAATATAACCAAGGGCCGGCTGTTTTAAGCATGATTGGTGCCAGTCTAGGTTTACCAGTTAACCTGTTCCTCTGGTTTGTTTATTTTGGTTGAACAATCTACTGTAGTTCAGATTTCACAGCTTGAAACCTTTTTGTATGTACCCAAAATCTGTTAAAGAAAATTCCAACTTTCCTCAACAGCGTGATCAGAATTTGTCCACAAAATTTTTCATGACTCCTGGATTAAGCTAAGCACCTTTGAACAACCAGGCCCTGAGCTGTGTTACTTTCTCACATCAACATATAGAATGGATTTAATATAAACTGCACCATCAAATTCCAAGTTAACAGCTTTAATGGTGATTTTCACCATATCAAATCCTGAATTTCTTTCCTGTTGTTTAACCAGAGATTTACAGTGTAAATGATACAGTAAACTTTACTGTAAATTTTGAAATTACAGTGCAACAGTAAATGTAACTAAATTTGTCATAAATTTGAAATTTAATGTGGATTTTACATAAAATTTCTTTAATAAGTAAATTCAATGATTTTTTTCCACATACACATGGCTTAACCATTAAACTTTACAATTGCTACTCAGTGTGTGAGATCTGGAAAATGTTATGAATTGTGTTCTGAGGATTGAATCACCCATAAAGACAAATTTTGGAGGGACAGCACACCAAAACTGGAACCCCAAATCCTGTGTCATACAGAATTCTGGAAATTTCAAAAGTGCTTGTTATATTTCTAGGATTTTACTGGAACTGCCAGTAGATCAAATCAGGAACTATATTTTATCATTTCAAAAATAAGGAATCTGTCAATCACATAGTTGTTTATATTTTGCTCTCCATCAATAAAAGATCAAAATTGAAATTGCTATAGGTTTTAATGCCTCAGAATTTCTGAGAGTACATAATTATCTTCATCAGCAACATAAGGAAGTCAACTAATTAAAACAGACTATCTATGATCTTTGATTACAGACAAAGCTGTGCATACAAGTCAATAGATATTACATTAAAATTTACAAAAAGCTTTAAATTAGACAATTTAAATTTGCTGAGGGGTATCACTTTCTATTTAAATTTATTCATAATTTTATTTTATCTAATATTTCACCTCCATTATCAGTTGAGTTTTGGGTATGGCCAAATTAATGCAAACTGCACATACATAATCAGCTGTAGCTATCAAACACAAAATCCAAAACTTTTAATGGGTTTTCAGTTAAAACTATAAGACATGATATGATTCAAACCATAAACACTTGATTAAAGTGAAGATAATGGATATCAAAGTAAGTTTTCAAACATTGGGATATTTAAAGTTGTAACTGGCTCTGTTTTTTTATAGGTTTTGTACTTGCCTGTCCTGTTATTTAAAGGATCTGCTTACAATTCTGTTATTCTTGAAAAACCAGCCATTCAGGAGACAATTTGCATCCTTAGAATTTCCCTCCTAACACCATTACTATGTGTGCAGACAGTTCGAATGTCAAACATGCCATCTTTAAGAACAATGTTGGTGAATTGCTCAGTTCCACCACCTACTCCAAAATAATGAGTCTTTGCTGCTATGAATACTACACCACCTGGTTTTAGGCAATATTTGATAAGTTCATATAACCAATGTTGCATATCGATATTATAGATAGTTTCTGATGTGAGAATAATATCATAAGATGCAGGTTTGAGCAGAGAACGTGTGGTGCTCCAGTCACCAGAAATGAACTGGCACGAATTCTGCATGGATTCTAGAACATCCTTTTGGCTGGAAATAACACCAGAAACTTTCTTAGAACTTACATTTAATGCCACATTAGGGATTGTAAAAAGTTTTAGTACTTCAGCGTTGTAATCTTGGAAATGAACAGTGGCCCCATTTATCAGAGAGAAAATTCCGGGCAGTCCAGCACCGCATCCTAACTCCAAAACTTTCTTACCAGCTATTCTTAGCTCTCCTTGCGAAACAGTTTGGTGAAGAAATTCAACAAGGTCTAGAGAACATTCCCAAATTTTCATCCCACCTTCATAACGGGAAGGGATAAGATCTGTATTCCTCTTTAATGCTTGAAGTGTTCCACTGGACGAATATTCATGTGAGTATCTAATTAAACTCTCCACGTAATTGACAGACAAATGCCAAACACTGGCACTGTTTTTACCTCCGACACCAGGCAGTTCGATGCATCTTTTGACTAGGGACTTGTTCTGTAGCACATTCAGTAGTTCTTCTCTAGGATTTATTAACTCTGCCGTCTGATCGGCGACTAAATTTTTCTCTTTGTTTCCTAGTTTCTGTTGTTTTAACAAGCAGTCTTGATCGGCATCAGAAATTTCGAAGTTAAAGCGAAAATTTGCCGCCATCTTGTTCGTGTGCCGGTCCACGAAGTTCCAAGTGTGGCGTGAGAAAAACTTGAAGAACCTTTGGAGTGACGATAGAGCAATTAAAGTCAGGATGGAACAGCATTTATAGTTTAAGATGACAGAAGAATTACCTCTGCACGAAAACCGCGGAAAAAGACCATGTAGGGTTTGCAGCGATTTTAAAACATGGATGAAACAGAAGAAAACCAATCAGGTATGAAAAAAATTCATGAAATGTTACCTGGTCGACGACAATGAATTCGAACCATCCTATCTTTAAGCTTTTAAAAACAAATTATTAATCATGAGCTCGGAACTACTGTTTTACACAAACTAACAAGCTCCCAAAACAAAATCTGGTTGAAGGCCATGTACTAACGCTAGTTTGGGGAGACACATTAAAATATGGTAATGCAGCTCTGATAAACCATCTATATAGACTGTAAAGAAACTGTTTTATAATAACGTATTTGTGAAAGCTGAAGCAGAATGATTGCTCAAATTGTTTCTTCCAAAACAGCTCTGCATTCATTTTTTCAAACTCTAGCTCACAACAGAAATTTTTCATGATAATCTGACACTGCGGAAGCCAACTGGAAAATGTTGACTCGGGCGGCATTTGAGCTTGCACCTTCATTCTGAAGCAGCTCACAAGACATGCCCACATCTTGCAGTATTTGTCTCTCAAAGTGAGAAACAACCATAGTTTGTTACTTTATGTTAATGTATGAAAACAGATTAAACATGCAATAAACTGTATCCCGTTCTGAACTTAATTTATTTTGGTACATCATACAGAATTTATTAATAATATAGTTACAAGTTGTAAGTGCCACCATGTAGGCTTTGAATGCCACATACAGGATTTATAGAGCCATAGTCAATTCAAATTAATAGTTGAGAAGCAGAACTCACAGCATTTTTTTCGTCATCTACCTGCCAAACAGTCAAGCACAAGTACAGCACAAAATGTTGATACATCATCTGGTATTGAGCCATTTCCCCCAACAGATGTTCTATCTAAAGAATGTCCATTGGACCTTCATGAACTTGGGCATGGAACTTGGGGATTCCTTCACACAATGGCAGCATATTACCCTGACAAACCAACATCTGAACAACAGCAAGATATGGCACAATTTATTAAATTATTTTCAAAGGTATTCCCATGTCAGGATTGTGCTGAAGACCTACAACAAAGGTAAAAATTATGTCGAACTTATTATCTAGTTATCTATTTATTCATCATAGTCATAGAATATTAGTGATTACAGTGCTCCAAGTTTTGAGTTAGGTACCTTACTACATAGGAAAGACTTTACCTGGGAAAATATTGTCGAGTAAGAATATTGTTAGACTGTTATGTGAAAGATGAGAAACACAAACATTGAAGGGTTTAAAAATACAGAGAAAATCACGTTATGTGACAGTTGCTTGTATTAGCTGACATTTGCCAACATCATACCTCAGAAAGATGTCTTTTTTTCTGACTCCCTAAGGCAAACGATTATCTGCAAACACTAGCAAACAACATCTTAATAAAAAGCTTTTGGATTATGATGGAGAAGAAAAGTTTCAGCTGCATACTGGTTTGCTTGTCTGACATTTCTCTAGTGGCTGTGTTACCTCCATACATGTTATTATAGATTATCATCCATCATGGTAACATTTTATTTAAATATGTTTTGATGGCTTGTGGCACATTTATACATTGCAATTTGCTGCTGATTGATATGCATTTGGGAAGCACTTTTAGTTTGAAACTAAAAATATACTTGTATGGAATTTAGCTACCTGTTAAAGATCATACATCTAACCAAACTAGAACTCAATGTTGCATTAACTAAGTTATCACATAATCTTTTTCAATTTATTTCAGGTTGAAAAAAAATCCACCATTGACAGGCAACAGAGTGATTCTCTCGCAGTGGCTGTGTTGCATACATAATGAAATTAATAAAAAATTAGGGAAGGAGGAATTCGATTGCTCTAAAGTTGATGAACGATGGAGGGATGGTTGGAAGGATGGGTCATGTGGCTACTAAAATTTTACAACATGTCATTTCTTACACTGCTGTAAACTTTAGTAAACTACATGAATAGTAATCATGAGCATGAATACTTTAGCATGAATAGTTATTTATTCAGGCCACCAGTCATTTGAAATTCCTGTACATGGCCAAATCCCATAAAATACAACTAGGATTGCTTCCAATTTGCAAACTGAACATTAAGACGGTTCCTGCAGTTATACAGTCTTCCTTGCTGCTGTTTTTAATGTCATCATGCAATGCTTTAATGCAACAGTCCTTCCCACATTGTTTCTGCTAAGCCATTTGCTAATCACCATCTCAGTTGTCAATCACCATCTGCTTTTGAACTTATTTAAGGATGTTCTCAACTGTTATGAACCAAGTAGTGATTGGCTGGGCATGAAAAAGAAATGTTGCACATGGGTGAGCAGATGCTTATCATATGATGAGGAATTCTGTGTGACAACACTGAAATCTTCTGCAGGGGAAATAGTTAACAACATAGCTTTTCACTTGGTCCCTGAACAGCATTTCACCTGATGTTTTTTTCCTCAAGTAGTGTGAGCAGTTTTCAATACTACCATTGTCAGTTATGTAATATCAAGAATAATTCAAAATTAGATACTTTGTCTAGACTAATCATACACCATATTTTTTAACCTTTTTTACTTCCAGTTAAAAATCAGGATAGTAATACAAAACATTTGCATGAAGTGTACACCATAAGACAAATTTTCGCCCGTGAATGAAGTTTGACTTTATATATTCACCAGAATGCTTTGAAGAACATTACTCATTTCTCTTGGTCATAATTTAAATATTCAGTAAGAAAAGGTATCTCTGATTAATTTCCTCATCGTACTGCCAACAGATGTGGGAACATCGTTACAAAGCTGGGATGTGATCTTGTGCAAGTATGGTTGAACGTCGGCGTAAGATGTGTCAAAAACATTCCCCAAGTCTGATTGGTTGGGCATCTTTGGTACATAATCTGGCCTGTTAATAGCTTGAGCTATCTCAATTATCTTCTCGCTGACTGATTCACCAACTTTCTCTCGAAATATTTGTCTCTCTTGTTCGCTTTTTAATCTGTTGATATTTAAATTTATATTCCAAATTTCCCAAGATATTAGCTCTATGCCAAATGGCCAACGAGCCTTTTTCTTTTGATAAAATTCTAGATTTACATTTCCACATTTGGCTATAGTATTGCTCCTGAATGCTTCCTTGAACTGAAGGACTTGCTTTCTTAAATTATGGTCCAGCAACTTAGAGTTACAGCGAACGTACGTTACGTCAACGGTTTGACAGTCAACATCAGCAGACCCAAGAGTTCCTATTGTATAGGATCCTTCTTGCTGGTACGTGAATTTTCCCGTTGTACGATGAAGCAAAATAGTATGTAATAAACTAAGAAGCACTTCTTCGACTTGTCTTTCTTCCACCGACAACTGAAAGGAATAAGATTTTGCGTTCATGTTTGTTTTTGAATACTGAAAAACGAACCGATAAGAAAGCTTGGCAGCGGTAGTAACCTTTGTCGGACACGCGCAGTAAGTACCATATTCTTTCAAAAACAAGATGGCGTCCTTTTACAGCAAGAGTGTACAGTTTGTGAAACTTGCCTGGGCTACACAACCTGTTCTTGTTATTTCAACAGTGATGGGGGCGCTAGGTGAGTCTTATTTTTTTGGTGTTTAGGGGCATTCGGGCGTGTTTTGATTGTCTAGTTATGTCCGGATTTTTATTGGTTGTGTTTCTGTCATAAAAAGGCTGTCATCATCACGTTGCGCTATGACGGACAGCTTTTTCTCGAAACGTCCGAAATATTGGCTGTGTACTATCCCGAAGAGTTCTGTATCGTTAAATAGGTATACTTAACCCTCTAACTTCACATTTTATCTTTCAATGATTCAAGGCTGTTTCTTAACTTTCTTTGTAAGTGATTGAAATTCAAAATTTTCATGTACATACCACATAGAACTTACGATGGAAAATATTCATAACTGCAATAAAATTGAAATTGTTCCCCTCATTAGAATGAACATTAATCACACAGCTGTATTTTAGTGAAAAAAGGTTCAATTTATAAAGTTGTTCCATATTACTTTTTTGATTCTGATCCAGCCTTTCTTGGGAATTTGATGCAAGTTGTCCATTGATACTGTCTGTTGTTCCCTTCTGAGATGCCAGAATTGAAGAAATTCTTTCTGTACATTGTGACATGCAGTTTTTTCCATAACTTCTACAACTCAAGCTAATTTCCTCAACTAACTCCAAACAGAAGCAAAATTAATATTCTTTCACCTTTCTTAAAATTGGACCCTGGCTTAATTTCATTACCACACCAGTGTTTACAAGCATTACAAAAAGGCAACCAAATCAACATAACTGGTTTATAAGCACCTTTTTCATCATATTTGTCAAACTATAAGGCCCAAATAGTGGGAATCATGAGGCCAGCAAAGGACAATTTAAAAGGTTATACTGTGAATGTAAAGTTTGCAGACAGGAAACTGAGTTTAAATAAAGTGTTGGTACCAGTATCAGCCATTTCTGAGCTATGTTGTTCATTTGCATTCCAAAAAAAGGTGTGGTGACAGGCTTTTCATATTGTGAAATAAGTTTTTTCTTACTCATGTATTTTAATTAAATACAAGTTTTATAAATGAAGGTTTTGCATTGAGCTTTATTTTCTTTATATTCCTTTCTTACAGGCCCTCTCATTGTTTTTGCCAGTCCATTAAGTGAAGAAAGTATTCGGTCTGTTCGTGAAATACCAACAAGATATCCATGTAAGTCATTACCATACAGAATTTTATCACGTTTATGACATATTCCTATGGAACTGAATAGAAATGTGCTCCCATTTAAAACACTGAAATATTTTAATTATTATAATTTTAATAAGTAAAAACTGAATAGCAGGTGCTTTCTCTGGAATTATCATGAACTGGCTTGGAATATGACTGATACAAATGGAATGCAACCTGGATCTTGCAGTTTAATAATATGTCCAGTAATTATGGTCTTTGTCTCTTGATTAAGTATGAATCACCAGTTATGATAACTTTGAGCAGGAGAAAATTTAATTTATAAAATGGGAAAATTTTTTAATGATAGCTGCTATCTGTTCAACTAGCAGAATGTACACAATATTGCATACATGACAACAGTATTTCTAAACAGCAAATTAACCTTGAAGTGAAAAAATAGTAATGCTACTTGTTTGTGAAGGCCTTACCCTAATGCTGATTTTACCAACATCCTTAGAACCTCTTGTTTATCTGTGGTACTTGTAACTCAGCTAAGTTTGACTCATTAACTTGTTAAAAGGCACTATTTGGTGTTTTACTCTAACAAATGCCAGATGATTTTACTCATTAAAGGGGCAAGCCCTTCCCCTTAATGAGTTAAAGTAATTGTCAAAATCTTTTTGTAATTTAGTTTTGTTTGTGTGACTCTGGCTATGCAATTATTTCTAATAAGCATCATGAAGATATTACCATAAATCCTATTCTACATAATGTCAAGCAGTCTACTTTTGTTTTGAATGATGTAAATTTGCTCCGATTCTGTGCTATACACTTAAAATATGGGCCAAACATACATTCCACATAGTTAATCCTAGAATAAAACTTTTGTACAAATTTTTGATAAAACTATTAGCTGTAATGCTTGAGTTAATGAATAGTTAGATAAAGTCATGAATTGCAAGTTGAAAGTCACAATATCATGATTAATTAACATTTCAAATTTTGTTAGTAATGGACCACTATATTCCAATCTAAAAGAAATTGTTTACAAGTATATTTGCTTGGTTACAGTGATTATTGGGTTGCAGAGATCAATTTTGAAATACAAAAGATCCTGAATTAATGCAAATGAATGTGGGCATTTGTGGGGGAAAAAACCATTTAGGGTCATAACATTAAAGCCAATCTGCAGTTCTTTCCGCTCCTCATTTATGGGATAAACTAAAGTCATCTATTCTTTATATTTTGTATATTGTCAATTCCACAATAAATTATTTAAAATTGATTTTTTTAGATCCAGTTCCTGATATCCTGAAAGATAAGAACCAAGAATCATGACCAAAATAAAGTTACAATGAAATTTAAGAATATCAAGGAGCTGCTTTTAGCACAGTTTCACTTTTTGGAAATTTATTTTTAAATTTCATTATCATTCTTATGAATCAATGAGATCTTGTTGTGGATTATATTGTATATTATTGGCAGCCTACAAGTCTCAAATTCAGTTTGGCAAGAAAGTACCTTGCTCAAAATCATCAACTTATAAAAAATAAATATCCAGCAGAAAACATGAAACACAAAATATTGGTTCACTTAATAAAATTTCTTTCTATCTGATCATGGCTTCATTGCATGTTTTATGCTGGGTACATACGTTTTTATTCTGATATTACTCTCAGTTTACTTTGTCACTGTCTGGGCTAGGAAGGAAATGAATGAGCTTCTCAGAAGGACATGAGTCCATCCTTAAAGAACACTATGTGACAGTACACCAAGTAATAATGAAATTGGGAAGGGGAACAAAATGCTCTCCCTCCCAATTCTTGACACAGAAATAGCCCAGAGTGAGTTGACATGACATGCCAAATCAGCAATGTTTCCTTGGCACTTGCACTCATTGTCACCATTTTAAATTCATTGAGGATCTTGTCTGGCATTCACCAGAATAAAATTCTAAGGTGCACCCTTGCCCCTTAATGGGTTAATTAATGACTGAAAACACACCGACTTTATGGCCTAGAACCCTTGTACTCATGCAGCAAACAGCCAATCTGGATCACAGGTTGAACAACTAATTACAAAATTTCTTTTCTTTTGTTTTCCATGTGGGACATTTTTCTATATCAGTGTCAGAGATATACAGATGTCATAACAGTTGTGTTGAACAGACCATTTGGCATTTCCTGAGAGTTGGGCTGACAGAAAGGGTTTTGTATAATCATGAAAATAATACATAGTCATAATTATGAAATTACTAATATTTTGTAAAAATTATATGTTGAATAGGTGCCAATGTGGCACATACAATCCATTAAAATACCTGATTATTTACTTAAACCCTGATTATTTACTTAACACTTGCCCAACAATTGATATGTTGCAGGAAGTTCCTCTCTTCGGTAACCCTCTAGGTGGTGTACAGTAAGTGAAGGGATAACTGGGAATGACATGGATAATAAGATTTTGAAGGATTTGAACATATTTGCACTTGGCAGGGCCATGCAACCTTATAGTTGGGAAGATATGGAAGGATGACAGAAGGAATCGAGGTAAAAACTGATGACACATGTAAACACTTTTGCATACAACCATGTCTCGTCGAAGTTTACGAATTGCGAAGAAAGCTGAGAGTGTTTGGCAAAGCAACGTTTTGCCTGTGAAAAGGAAACCTGACTTTGCTGAAGCCTTGAATGCGAACGAAGGTAACGCTCGAAAACGACCTCGAGAAACATCTTCTTTGGACTTGGAGACCAAACGTGCAACACATTTGGCGGAAAAACTTGGTAACCTGTCGGAATTTGAAGATTTAAGTGATGAAAATCTGAAGACTGCTGACACTGTTGGAGACGAACTACAAGACGAAGTTGTAACGGTCACCGAGGGATGGAAGAAGTATGTTGGAGCTCATGTTTCTGTAAGTGGCGGAATACACTTAGCCGTCAACCGTGCATTAGAACTTGGCGCTAAATCATTCGCTATGTTTTTACGGTCTCAACGTCAGTGGGAGGCGAAGTCCCTGTCGGCGAAAGATGCGCAATTGTTTCGTGACGCTTGTCGTGATTCTGGTTTCTCACCAAGTGTCATTCTACCTCACGGAATTTATCTGATGAACTGTGGCTCTCCAGATGATGAGACTTTGCAAAAAAGCCGACGGGTACTGGTGGATGAACTGCAACGTTGTGAGATGCTTGGTTTAACGCTTTATAACTTTCACCCTGGGTCAACATGCGGCAAGATCTCGGTAGAAGAGAGCTTGGACCGTGTTGGTGAAAGTATTAACTTGGCTCACAAGAAGACAAAATTTGTCATAACGGTTCTGGAAAACATGAGCTGCCAAGGAAATACGGTAAGATGGTCTATGAAAATTGGTGGTGGTTAATGTTGATGGACTTACTGCATTTCATGGGACCAGTGTTATGGGGAACTCATGATAAGTGAGGTCCTGGGCTGGGGGGGGGGTTAATATAGTTGTTTGCTGGTGCAGCATTATTTTCAAGAAAAGATTGTCAATAATCATTGATCAGTAAGTGTGAAAATAACAGCTATATTGCTGTGGCAATGCCTTAACCCCTATAACACCCAGTGTCTGGTGTACCAACATGTACAACAAAAGAATAATAGAAAAAGAGAGGATGATAGAAAAAAGAAAACTTCAGGCATCAACTCTTAGGCTCCCAAACTTATTTTGTAAATGAACTTAATTTCTCCACAGATTTTTATTGATGTTCTGCTTCATGATTCCTTGAATATACTATTAAAAAAAATAAAAATTTTACACTAACTGAAAGCTTATTTCTTGCAGAGGATTTTAATGTTAGAATATTAACCACTCAAACCATTGTACTTTGTTCAATTTGCTGTCTGTCATCAATATTTTTTCACTTATGAGTTGGTTGAACACACTGCATGTTTTAATTCTGAATGTCCATTCCATAATCATCTTGAGTTTCACTAAATTCTTCATCGGAACTGTCCAAAACATGATCCACAACCTCTTCAATGTTGTTCTTTATTCTTGCCATTCTTTACCAAGGTAAACAGTTAGGAAGGCTTTTTTATCCATGTAACCAATGTTCAGTTATGACCTGGTTGAGTGCCTAATAGTTCAGAGGTTAAACCCACGTCAAGTCCAAGACAGACTAATTTCTAGTCAGCTGGTTACAATGGGACTGTGATGATTGTAAGTTGTCCAACAAAGGGCTCTCATTAGCTGCTGTTGTTTATGAGCTTCAACATGGCTACCATGCCTTTATTTTTTAAACATGTATGTATTGATTGTAATCCAATATTTTATTGTAGTGTGAAGATGGTGACTTGTACATGCAATAATAATCCTTTTTGCACTGTAAATGCTGTATCCTGTTCAAGTACTTATAGGAAAATAACATTTCAAAAAGATTGATTTTGATCTTGAACGATGCAAAGAAATAATGTAAGTTTTCAAAAATATATCACATGACCATAACATGACAAAAAGGTGCATTTGTAGCTACTCTCAGACTGGCAATGTGAGAACACAAAAAAGTCACAAAAAAATTGGAACAAATCCAACCAAGTTGAATTTTCATCAACTTATAGTTGACTGTTACCACTTATGTAGCCACCCACCATTTTTTAAATTCCTAGCTGGCAAGAAGAAAGTATTTAATTCATGTTTGACATGCTGACCTTTCAAAGTCATCCTTTATTCATACAGTTGACTACATGATAATTTGTTCCTAAAATTTGTTACATTGATTGTATAGCCACTGCTGTTCTCTGGCAATGTGATGCATTTTCAAAAAATTGCACCCCTTGTGTATGTAATAACTCACAAATCACTTGTGAAGCCATTAAAGATAGCATTGGTTGAAACAGTTGCATCCAGTTTCTGCAGCACTTGCATACAATGTGGGACAGTCAACTTCTGCTTAACTTTCCCATCAGTTATGGTAACATTAACAAAGGGAAAATTTTTGGTAAAGTTTTCCTTCACAGACATCTCCCTTTTATGAGTAAAATTATATGGCTATAGCCAGAATATGGTTAGAAAAGTCAACTCTGACAGGAAAGAATGAATGGCAAGTCTTGCAAGCAGATACTGTACATGAACTATGTGCCTGGAAGGTGTTATTGTTCAATGCTTGCTGCCATCTAATCAGAACGAAAGATCAGTCTTAGGGCTAAAAAATGTGGACCCATACATAAATCTAATTGGGTTAACTAGCTACCATATCGGGTAATGTTGTGATCATAACAATGTTGTGATAGAATGCCTTATCACTGGACTGCTGTTATGGCAATATCTTCTGGTAGCATAATATTGTAGTGTGTTACAATCAGTCAATTATTATAGTTGTAGTACCTGTTACAAGTATGATACTGCAATGTGGAAGTTTGTAAAGCTCAAACACTCTGAAAATCTTTTTTTGAGCTCCCAGACTGGCATTGAACCTAGAACACCCTTATGACTGTTGAGATACTATAACCATTGAGCTACTGAGACTCAGATAGTGAGCTAAGGTGCAGGTACAATTTAATTATGTCCATCCTGTGCAACAGTCACAATATGCCAATAATGTGATTAAAAAATATGAATATTATGCACAAAGCTGAAAGCCCATGAGGGAGCTTGATGATGTCACTGACAATAAATTATGTGGATGTTTGTCAAAGTTGTGCCCTTAAAAAATGATTTCAATTCAGATTATACAGCCTTATAAAAAGTGGGATCCTAAAACCAAGGTTGTCAGTGCAATCCCCATCTGGGGCTCAGAACTTGTTTTATGGAGTGCTTAAGCTTCACCTGTGTCAGCTAATTGTCTGTTATATAACCAAGTTCCCACATGCACTTTGTGTGTAATGTCTCTCATATTAATGTGCATTAGTGTTGCTATACAATTATGGTAATATCTCTTGATAGCATACTACTCCAATGTATTACCATTGGGCAACTATTATGATAGTTCATTAACTATAGTATGACATAAATACTGAATACATAGTATAGAGATATAATCTGTAAGCATATTGGGTAATATTCTTGATAGCATGATACTGAAATGTCAGTCAACCTAAAACTACAAAAGGAAACTTATGGTTTGGTAATTTATCTTTTACCCGATAGGGGGCAGGCACCCTGCTCTGCTCGATAAAATTATCTGGTGTTAGCCCAACTAAAAATAATTCTAAAATGTACCCTTGTCTTGTAGTGGGTTAATTGAAAACATGGCTTGTATACCTGGTAAAAGTCAACCTTTGGTGCTTTACTCATATCACAGACATTTTGCTTTTGCACTGAACAATGTGCATACAACAGTGTTTCTTGGGGAAATACTACAGCTTTCAGTTTGGTGTTTACTTTTAGGTTCATCCAGTCTTAATGATGTAGCATTCATTTTGTATTTTTAACATTTACATTACTGTCTTTTAATATTTTTTTCTAATGTTTTGTGAATACCATATTTTTACTTGGTGAGTTGTCCAATGAAATGCAATTGTCCTTTGCATGTGGTAAAATTATTCATCTTTTGCATTGCTTGCTATAGGTTGGAGGGAAGTTTGAAGAACTAAAGGGTATCATTGACAGAGTGAATGATAAATCGAGGGTGGGAGTATGCCTTGATACTTGCCATGCATTTGCTGCTGGTTATGATGTTGCTACAGAAAAAGGGTTTGACAGTATGATGGTTGATTTTGAAAACATTATTGGCATTGAATATCTCAGAGGTGTGCATCTGAATGACTCAAAAGGAGAACTGGGATGTCATCTGGACAGGCATGAGAACATTGGTAAAGGAAAGATTGGGTTGAAAGGATTTAAATATCTGATGAATGATAAACGGTTTGATGGAATACCAATGATCCTGGAGACTCCTTGCCAAAGTGACAAAACTTATGAAAAAGAAATCAAGTATTTGTATTCCATGTCTAAATAAACCTGGACACTCTAGGAGGGCATGCAGCTAAAATATTCAAGGTTAAATTTTCAACAGTAGCACATGTTCACTTCCCCAATTTAAATTACCTCAATTGTTTTGTAGCATTTACCAGAAGTTATTTCTTAGTGTGAAGTGGACATGTATGTAAAGAAACATACTTAAGCAATTTAGTTCAAATAAATGTTTCCCTAAATGAAGAGGTTTTAGACCCTGTACATTATTAATTTTGTTGTCAGAATGTCTAATTTTGTGCATTCTTTTATTTTAGAGTGGTAATATTCATGTGGATTCTTAAGAATCAACTTATTTCAATGCAGTTATCCATGTCAAATTATTAGTTACCATTAGTCAAAGGTCACTGATTTAAAGAGCTATTTACAGGCTGAAAGGATTAGTTATGTACAGTCATTAAATTTTGTCAAAATAAGACATATAACAAGGAATTTCAATATTTGGATTATTAAGTTATTTATTGAAGTCAACTGATACTGTGCATGTGGGTGTTTGTCCCAGTACACTTAAATGTGTTGACTAGTTTTCCCAATTGATACAACAGGTTTCTGAATACATTTAATAAACCCAAAGGTGACACGTAATAACCTACTGCCCGTTTGTAGTCGTGCTTGGAGTTAATATAAATGGAAATAACATTTTTATAGCATTCAAAATTTTTGAGTCTGGGGGAAGTGCAATTTATATATAAATTTACTATTTTGTAAACCAGAAAAGTAAGTCCCTTTTTAACATAGGTTTGAACTTTAGTGATGGTTTTGTAACAAAGGTTTAAAGGTTAAAATTCATCCTCAAAGAAGTAAATGACCAGTGGGAGAACAGTATAACCAATATATATACTGGGGGGCCATTGTGAGGGCTGGAGGAGCCATGGTTCATTCAGCTACTATGTTGAGAGGTCCTGCTTGATTGGGGTTTAGCTTCTACTTTTCAGTTTAATTATTTATTGATGAAGGAGGTTATTGATTAACTTGAATAGTATTATTTCAATTAAATTTTAAAATTTCGCTAAAAATTCCATAAAACATCGAGTTGCTTAGATTATTCCTTGAAATATCCCAAAATTTTTCAGTTCAGGTAAATTTCTCGAAATGTGAGAGCGGAGGCCGTATTATCATATGACCAACAATTTTGATTGTGCTCGGTCGCAGTTTCGCTCGCCAATTGACCAATCAGCGCTCTTATTCTATGGCAGGAAGCAGCACATGCACAACTTCCCACAGAGGAGTTGAGTTGAAAAAAAAAGAAGTTGAAGAAATTTGTACGTTGTACATCAATAGCACATGGAGTAGAAGATGCCGCTATAACGTAAGGTCACACTTTTGGGATAGAATTTTCGAGAACAGGTCTCGAACATTTAATTCTTTGTTAATATAGGTTGAACTTGCATTGTACAAGAAGTTACATAGTTCACATACGTCGGTGTGCTAAAGTGAAAGTTTATCATCGCTGTCGTCTACCACATTGCCTTGGACCAGGTTTGTAAGAGAATTCCTTCGCATTACTAGCTCTTTTATTTTTATCCCTTTGAGACAACTTCAGTACGGGACAAAACTGAAACGCTTGTCGAGCCTATGTCACTCAGGTCACAGCAGCAAAAGTTAAAAGTAACTAGATAAAAAACGGTCATCATTCTTTTAGTTGGAATCAAACAGGTATGATTGTTTTACTTATAAAAATTTAGTTGGGGCCGTTGGCATATTTTACTGGCGCATTTTCCGGCAGGGCAGTTTTTAAATTTTACCATGCTAGCATCATGTATGGTGTTCGGATAAACTGGTTGAGCATTGCATATCACTAGATGTTTGTATGTTTTGAAATTTTGTCAGGTAACGGTTTATTCTTAAAAGTATCCCAAATTGCCGAAGGTTAATCCAGGGAATTAAATCTCAAGCCGTACTTAGCAGTTTTGATGTATAAATATGTGGTTGACATGCAGTGAGTTCTCTTTCTTACTGGGATTGTTGCTGCTCTCGGAAAGTTAAAGGGGTACTCCACTCAAAATACATGTTGGGCTCATATGAAAGATCTTACCAACATTAGGCCATCGGCAAAATTTCTCTGGTTAATTCCACTTAGTTAAGGAGATATTGCACGCCGAAGTTCGAAATTTTGCAAAATTTGCGACGCCATGTTGTCTTTCCCAGGAAGACGCGGATTGTCAGCGGAGTACCAAATATGACGTCACTGAGTGCTTCTCGCTCGATTACCAATGTTGTTTTGAAGTAAATTACAAATGAGCGTTGTCGGAGAGAGTCCTTCTGAGGAAGGTTGTTCTAGTTCAAGCCGTTCGAACTCCTCAAATCTGGATGTAGACGATTTCCTGGAAGATAACCTTAACCTGGATGGTGTTCAAGGTTATCAATTTCAAGCTAGACGAAATTCATGCACTGGGGAATCGAGCGAATCTGATTACGGCGATGTGGATGAGTCGGTCAACATTGAACCAAGTTCTGTCGCTCGACTGGATAGCTTGGACACTATGTCATTTTTGAGTTGGGATAGATAAAATGTGAAAGTTCAAATTTAGTTCCAATGGAACTTTTGATATCTGCCTGTTTATATCCTGTATGGAGCACCATGAGGTTGACCAGCTGACAAGAACTGCTTCTCTTGGGCCACCTGAAACAAGAGCTTGTCAAGTTGAAGGGTAAATGGATGTTTTTTGCCATGACAGATGTCAAGCACCTCCTTGGCTTGAGAAAGAGTGCTAAACCCAGCTTCAACCATATCCAAATGTAACTGCAATTTTCCTGGGGAGAAAAAAGCCATGCATGGTATGAGAACAAGATTTGAGAGGGAAAGGGTTAAAATTGATTTATTTATCTCACCTATTCTGTACAGCTGAAGACCAAGGCTGGGATGATATTTTGGGTAAAATTTTTTGTATCCTAGAATGGACTTCCTGCAGTAATCCAATGCCTTGTGCCAATGACCCATTTCAATACATATATCAGAAGCTTTATCAACAATCCTTAAAACTTGGTAGTTCAAACAATGTAATGTTTCCTGTACATCATTAAGGACACTTTCACAAACAGTGAGGGCTTTTCTGTGTTTTTCTTCCTTAACCAGCATGTTCATTGCACTCAATGAATTCTCAATCATTTGATACAGTTCAGTAACTGCAGAGGAATTGTAAAAGTTGAGTATTTCTGTGCCACAATTACCACACATGTTCATAGCAACATCTGGAATGAAAACAAATGCTACTATGAATGGAAACCTGAACACACTGACATAAAACCAAAAGTTACATACAAAAGTTTTCAAGGTCCCTGTTGGGGTTGGAGTTCCTTGAAAGCTATGTCCACTAACCATCTTATAATTCGACCATGCCTATATTTCCCAGAAACATCTCACCTTGATTTTCCATTATTTAAAAAAAAGCAACAAACAAAAGAAAAACTTCAGCTCTTTATAAAGGAAATAGTCCTGGAAATGTTTCTCAACAAATTTGTTGTGTCTGTACACAAGCAAAGCCAAATGCATTATTTTATTGGGTTCCAGCAAATTAAATAGTTATGACTTGTGAATTGATTCAATGGAATGATAGCAAAATATGATTACAAATCTAGTTATTACAAACCAGTGAAGATGGTCTAAGCTCTAGCCCAAATTTATTCTAATATTTCCTTTTTGTCCCTCTCTTTGTACATTATTCCCACTTCTGGCTCTCAATGTCTGCATCTATCAATGAACACAACTTTCTGACAGGCAATTATGGGTATATATAAATTATATAAACAAATCAGGAAGATAATATATTCATAATCATTAAAAGTCATAGATATAAAAAAACATTTTAACTTACACAATGAAAGGGAAGTTCCAAAAGAAGAAAATCAGGAAGATTTTGTATCATGTTTACTACTTCAAGGTATAAATTATGCATTCGCTTTTTTTGTTTTTATTCATAAATTATTTATGACTGTGTCAGCTGACCAATTTTTTTTTCTTTATAAAACAAAAATAATTCAGCATTCATTAACCCAGGGCAGGGCTTGTTCCCATGAGTAGTAAAATTATGGAGTGTGCTTTTGCCCTTCACTAACCTGGCTGAAAACCAGTTGGACTCGAGCACTCTTTGTTTGGACATTTTAAACCATTCATTGGTGTCCCAAAAGTAATTTCTTCCTTGCAATGTGTGCATGTACATTCAAAGAAATATTGTTCTTTTAATTCTTTTCTCCTGATGTGATGAGGCCTCAGCAGCTTAGTGTAACTTATGCACAGTTCTGCTCCAGAAGGCACGTTTTCAATGCACTGAATGTAGCATCTGGAACCGACAAACACAGCCACACGATTGGGAAGACAAGAATGATTAATAAATGATGCCTCAGGATACAAACCAAGTCCTAAAATAAGAAATATGGTAAGATACTGGAAAAAAAACAAAGCAGTATTTTACTTAGTTTGATAACATGCATAATATTCCCTTTCTACCAAAATTAACTTTGTCTTTTAATCTCATAGATTCAACACTGGTCAAACTATTTGTGGAAAATAATACCTAAATGCTAAATCATAGAATGATATGAAGTTTCAGCTGAATCCCTTAGCAGAAGTTTCGCTTATAATATCAGTTTTCGTTTTCTAAATTCTGAAGTTTTATTTCACTTTCTCTCTCGTTTTCTTTTGATACACACACAGTGCACATTTTTGTATCTTTAACTTACCGATTGGTTTGGTTTCCCCATCACTAATGGTGAAAGTATTACAATTTACTTTGCAAAACTGTTCAAAAACATTCGCATTGTTAAGTTCCCGTGTATCTAAATACGTGTTTAACACCGCCAAGATATGTGTAAACATTTCACTTTTCTCTTTCCTGATTTCGTCGGAATGTGTTGTTAATTCATGTAACCAGTCCTTCATCGCTGTCATCATTTCTCAAAAGCAAGAGTCCCAATAAGCGCACCGTATCACTTGGCATTTTTGGAAACATTTTGTTTAAGTATTTACACTCCAGCTTGTGCAGCTTCCACGCCATTCTTTGACACGTAAGTCCACAATAGTAAACCAACTTACACGAAGAGCAACGTTGAAGCCATTCCTTTATTGTCAAACACGTGTCGCATATTTTGCCATGCATTTCACTCCTTGAAACGAAAACATAAGGATGACATTCAAGTACTTCACTCCCAGCCGTGAAGGGGACTTTGGATTTTATTCCACGGCCTCGAGAAAATGTATTAAAGACTTCTATCTTGCAGTGACGTTTAAACTGTGCAGCCATTGTTGCCATTTGCCGATCGCCAGGCCCAACCTGATCGTCCCAATGCCCATTGGTTAAAAAGTTGAAGCCAAAGAGAAATCAACGGAGGAAATATGAATCATATTCCTGGTATATTTTTTTTGAAAAATTTTTCTGATATATTACTTTATTCATGTATATTATTAATTGGTGATCGCATGGTTTCACGAGTAGTTAGGAAAAGCTTCACTCATGCGTTTTTAAGACATTCAAATACCACTCGTCCCTCGAACTCTTACTGTTCATGATAGACTTTGAAAAAAACTTACTCGTGCGTGTTTTTTGCACAATTTAATTGCATGGACAACCACACTATTACTTATACTGATTCGTTCATAGTTCGTTGTTAATTACCTAATCTATTTTGGCTATTGATTTTCCGGGCGGAAAGCGTAATCTTAACAAAAAGATCAGAGCCCAGCTCAGAATTCTTAGGTGTATCGCCATAGTGAAATAGGCAAGTCAAAAAGTTTTAAAACATATTTACTGACGTTTCGTTGCCTCGTGCAACATCTTCAGAGTGTAGGTCTACAGAGACGAGAAAAAATGTAATCTATAATGTAATTATAGATTCATATATATATATAGTTTTTACTCGTCTCTGTAAACCTACACTCTGGAGATGTTGCACGAGGCAACGCGAAACGTCAGTAAATATGTTTTAAAACTTTTTGACTTGCCTATTTCACTATGGCGATACACCTAAGAATTCTGAGCTGGGCTCTGATCTTTTTGTTACGATTACCTAATCTATTCTTTATATTTTGTATATTGTCAATTTCACAATAAATTATTCTAAATTGATTTTTTTAGATCCAGTTCCTGATATCCCAAAAGATGAGAACCAAGAATCACAACCAAAATAAAGTTATAATGAAATTGAAGAATATCAAGAAACTGCTCGTAGCACACTTTCATCTTTTTGGAACTTTATTTTTAAATTTCATTATTATTCTTGTAAACCAATGAGACCTTGTTGTGGATTATTGTATATTATTGGCAGCCTACAAGTCTCAAATTCAGTTTGGCAAGCAAGTACCTCATTCAGAATCATCAACTCATAAAAAAATAAATATCCAGCAGAAAACATGAAACACAAAATATTGGTTCACTTAATAAAATTTCTTTCTATCTGATCATGGCTTTATTGCATGTTTTATGCTGGGTACATACATTTTTATTCTGATATTACTCTCAGTTTACTTTGTCACTGTCTGGGCCAGGAAGGAGATGAATGAGCCCTTAAGAAGGACATGAGTCCACCCTTGAAGAACACTATGTGACAGTACACCAAGTAATAATGAAATTGGGAAGGGGAACAAAATGCTCTCCCTCCCAATTCTTGACACAGAAATAGCCCAGAGTGAGTTGACATGACATGCCAAATCAGCAATGTTCCTTGGCTTTTGCACTCATTGTCACCATTTTAAATTCATTGAGGATCTTGTCTGGTATTCACCAGAATAAAATTCTAAGGTGCACCCTTGCCCCTTGATGGGTTAATTAATGACCGAAAACACACCAACTTTATGGCCTAGAACCCTTGTACTCATGCAGCAAACAGCCAATCTGGATCACAGGTTGAACAACTAATTACAAAATTTCTTTTCTTTTGTTTTCCATGTGGGACATTTTTCTATATCAGTGTCAGAGATATACAGATGTCATAACAGTTGTGTTGAACAGACCATTTGGCATTTCCTGAGAGTTGGGCTGACAGAAAGGGTTTTGTATAATCATGAAAATAATACATAGTCATAATTATGAAATTACTAATATTTTGTAAAAATTATATGTTGAATAGGTGCCAATGTGGCACATACAATCCATTAAAATACCTGATTATTTACTTAAACCCTGATTATTTACTTAACACTTGCCCAACAATTGATATGTTGCAGGAAGTTCCTCTCTTCGGTAACCCTCTAGGTGGTGTACAGTAAGTGAAGGGATAACTGGGAATGACATGGATAATAAGATTTTGAAGGATTTGAACATATTTGCACTTGGCAGGGCCATGCAACCTTATAGTTGGGAAGACATGGAAGGATGACAGAAGGAATCGAGGTAAAAACTGATGACACATGTAAACACTTTTGCGTACAACCATGTCTCGTTTACGAATTGCGAAGAAAGCTGAGAGTGTTTGGCAAAGCGACGTTTTGCCTGTGAAAAGGAAACCTGACTTTGCTGAAGCCTTGAATGCGAACGAAGGTAACACCCGAAAACGACCTCGAGAAACATCTTCTTTGGACTTGGAGACCAAACGTGCAACACATTTGGCGGAGAAACTTGGTAACCTGTCGGAATTTGAAGATTTAAGTGATGAAAATCTGAAGACTGCTGACACTGTTGGAGACGAACTACAAGACGAAGTTGTAACGGTCACCGAGGGATGGAAGAAGTATGTTGGAGCTCATGTTTCTGTAAGTGGTGGAATACACTCAGCCGTCAACCGTGCTACAGAGTAAATAGTTGATTATTTACTCTGTGCTTCGGGCAACTGAGTTGGCTTCCGGTGGGTTTCTGGAGTTTGACAGGTTGCGTTGTCATGGTGCGTGGGAGACCAGATGACTCCTCAATTTTTACTGCCGAGCGGCAAGCTTTTGAAATACAAAATTTGTTTTGGTGACGACGTTATGAGTTTAAGAAAAAAGAAAAACTTCTTCAGACATAAAATTATATTTATTTGCTCCTGAATGTTTGGCCGATAAAGGCTTTTTCAAGGGAAAAGTCTTAACAGCAAAATTTCAGACCTATGCATACATGCCTACCTAATAAAATCATAAATTTTACAAGCTATAAAATTTATCAACTGTTCGTATCTAAAAGCCTATATAAAATCGTTCTCCCAATGCAACCGTTCATAATCTTCCTGGAATGACTTTATTTCAAGTGCCTCAATGTATTTATTTTCCCCATGGTTTCTAATGTTTGGATATAAAATTTTCCAGGTTATAGCCAACTCCTTGCATATACTATTTTTGTGGGAATTTAATATATATATATATATATATATATATATATATATCCAAATTTGAATGTGATCAAATACATATACTCTCTATAAAATAAAATTATAATACTAAGTGAACTTAGTAGTTCAATTGTATGTTTATTTCTGCAATGTGTTTCACCACTTTTTGTCATGGCTCATGCTATTTCCAATCAGAATGTGTTGGTGACTATTGTTTTAATTCAAATTCAAGGCAGGTTTAAACTTCTTAATAAAGTAGTCTTCCTTTGCCCTGCATGTATCATCATCCTCTATAATCATTTTGTAGAAAGTGAAGTCAAGACAGTGAATTTTGTTTGTTTTGTGAAATTTGTGCAATGTGTGTACTGGCCAACATAGTACAGTACAACCTGAGTTTTACGACCACCCCTTTTGCCAGGCAAAAGTGGTCGTAAATGCCAGGTGGTCGCTTAAGACAGGTAGTGATGTGGCGTAGTGGCCGCCATATTTGCGTGTGCAACTTCCGGAAAATGCGTAAATTTACGCAAAATGCGCATTGTTATGACTGGACAAGGAAACCCAAATTTCATTGACGATTACTTTATTCAACTATGAATTGCATAAGAATTTGCTTAAGTTCATCTACTTATTAAGTGAAAAGAAATTGGTCAGCGCGAACTGCTTCGATTTCCTAACTCGTCCAGAAAGAAATTCACAGCAGTATAAGTATAACTGCACGGAAGTGATCACAACTAGATCGAAGCGGTATGGCCCGTTCACACTAGCTGGTTAGGTCGATCTCAGATCGATCTAGCTGAAAAGCGATCTGAGTATGAACGCTTGAATGCGAACTGAGATCGATCTAAACGAGTCCATTTCAAGTGTGAACGCCTTCACGAAGCGAACTGAGATCGATCTCAGTGTAAACGGCCCCTAAGTACGTAGTTTTTCTTGCTTCCTGTATTCTCTTTGCCAAGGCAGTTCGAACGCTTGTGGAGCGGCATTGATTCGAACGGCGAACTTAACTCACGAAACTTAATTATAATCGATCAAATTAAATCTGCCATACCTATTAGATTCGGCAGAAAAGGACAATGATCTTCTGCCGAGCTTAATTCATCAATCAGGTTCGGCACATGAGTAGAGCGGTCTGCAATTTTAATTTGCAGTGGTCGCTCGTGACAGGTAAAATTTCTTATTTTGACCGCTAAAAAGTGGTCGCTGGTCGCGTTAGACAGGTGGTCGCTCACGACAGGTATATTTTAACTACAAATCGTCCGTGCCAGAAAAACTGGTCGTATAAGACAGGTGGTCGTAAAAAGGGGTGTCGTAAAACTCGGGTTCTACTGTATATGTTATTTGATATCCCTGATGCTTTGGCAATGTAATGTCATTCTTCCACACAGTTTTATCTTGGTTTCCACTTTATAATTTTCTCCACACCCTGTGCATGTTAGAACATATTGGGCAATTTTGCTGTTGGAGTCCATGTCAAGTTTCACTTTGAAGGGGTAATTAGATGACTTGCTCTTTTTAAACTAACTCCTTTAATTGTGAAATGTAAGGAAGTGATTTTGACCTTTGAAAGATATACATGAAATTCTTAGCTTCTGTTAGGTTTAATTTTCTCATTTTCATTGGTGTTCTGGTACATTTCTTCTAAAAAAACAGACTTATGGCTATGTCATAATCTGGTTAGTGTTTTTAATAGTTAATTAATAGATAATTACTGAGGTATGCAGAATTATTGAATATAATGTGGGCTGTAGGCTGAAAATACCTGCATTATATCCAATGATGTTGTGTGCTGAAGTAATTATCTGTTATAATTACTGACCCTTTCCAAAACCCATTGAACAAACTTGACTTGCATAATTTTTGCTCTCTGCATTTGCTGATATAATGCAGGCCAATAATTATTGTTCTTGCTAGATTTAAAGGTTTCTCAGTGGTTAGGAGTGATAAAGAATTTAACATTGCAAGTAAAAATTAAAGGCCATTTTCCTTGGTCTAGCTCTTCTGCAGAAGTTCTTATGGTTGGAGTAGGTAGCTGTATACATTAGTCTGCTTGCAATGCCACCATACCATTAACAGACTACACAACTATCTGCTCTGATGATCAGAAAGAAACTCTGCAAAGGAGAGTTTTAGTCTAAATTGAACATTTAAGCTGCCAAGCAATATTAAAATTACTCAACCCAAAAGTGACAACTGTCCAATTTCATGACTCACTGACAATGAAACTGTATTTTCATGACATTTGAAATCAAAATCAGCATTCAACATTACATTTACTAAAAGGCTCATTACTATTAAAAGTGAAAAACTTTAAATAAAATAACCAATATTTTTGACTGTACAGTCATCTTCTGGTAAAAAAATGAATGACTGTACAGCTGAAAACATTTGTAATTTTAAAGTTTTTAGCCTTTAATAGTAATAAAATGGTCATTGTTTGACAAGTAGTGTGATTGGTTAGTTATGAAATATTTGAATTGTAAGTGGATCATGAGAATTTAAAAGTATTTTCCAATTTTTATGTTTAGATCAGTCAATTTGATCAAGTTTGAAAAGGAACAGGATAACCCCTGGATTTGTGCCTAACCAGCAGACTTAGTTTCAATTGTTGAAGTTCATTGGTTCCTTTTCAAACTTTGACTGGAGTGACTTGTAAGCATACAACTTGAAGTAGCTCGGTCACTTGATGTAATACCAGGATTACTAGTGTTTCATCTGTTTTTGAGAGATTTAATCCCAAAAATGGAAAGTTTCAAAGTTTGTCCACATAAATTCTTGATTAGACACCAGAAGAGAACAGACTTTTGTACAATACAAATTGCATTTGGTCAGTAATCATGGTATTACAAACTAATAGGAGGCAAGAGGTATTAGTGATCAACACATCTGCAGAAGCTTAAAGTTTTACATGCCTATAGCCCTTGGTTTTCTAGGATAGTTAATCACTGTTACCTCCATGATCCTGATCAAGTATTGGTAATAACCAAAAGGTCAGACTCTTGTAAACTGCTTAGGACTGGTAATTTAGGTACAAAGACCAATTGCAGAATTATTGCTATAAATATTGCCATTTTATAAGAATCCCAAGGATACAAGTTGCTTCTTTGATTTTCTGTGGTAGTAAGTGTATGTTGGCATTTAATTTGGTGGTAGCTTGGTACAGATTTATCCTAACTGCTTTCACTTCATTTTGTTTTTTTTAATTGTATTTCCAGTTCATTTATCTATTCTTGTATCAGTACTTTGAGTTTGTCAACTTGGTTTCCTACTAATAGTAGTAGATGTGTGTGATTTTTTTTTAATAATTATTATAATTAGGTTAAATATGACTTCCAATCTTTAGCTCTCAAGCAAAGATCTGGTGGTCAAGTGGTTAAGACATGAGTTAATTGTGCAAGAGTTAAGTGGTTCAATGCTGCAGGGATGTAAGAAAAAGAAATTGTGAAAATTTCAGGGAGTTAACTAAAGAGGAAAAAAATTGGAAGGGGTAAGAAAAAAAAAGAATAAGAAAGGGGTAGGAAGAAAAAAAAAGAGGAGTACGAGGAAGAAGAAGAAAAAAAGAGGGGGCAGATCAGCAACAGGTGTAGATATAAATAAAAGAGAAAAACAACTAAGTCTTTGCATGCCCTGGAAAAATTTTGAACAGGGGAGATGGGTATAGTTACTTTTACTGTTAAGCCAGGTGAGATTGCATGGCCAACCAACCAACCAAGGCTGTACATGACAGCACTGCAAGGTTGCCTATGCAATAACACCTAGCTTAACAGTAGGGACATAGAAGCAGAAGCAGACACACACACATATACTGATTGACACTTAGATATTTTTTCACTGCTGTTGGCACTTAGAGTGCATTTTACTAGTATTTAGTCTACTAGTTAGTAGACACTTCTATATCCTTTGCTTGCAATGGCACTCAGAAGTTTTTTGCTAGTGTTGTCATTTTCCAATGTTTAGTATTAGCACTTATGCTTCTGACTTAAACAAGTTCTAATTCTTCATTGTCACTTTTCGCTTTGAAATAATTATTAAATTTACAAGTGACTCCAAAAACTGAACTTGTTTCTAGGTAAAAAGCATATGTGCCAACACAAGTAAAGGTGAAGCAATCACAAATGAAGCTTTATTTTACAGACAAATCAAAACATTACAGATTGATGCACAAAGTTAAAATAAGAACTCTACTACATTGATAAATCAACACAGTTGGAATTACACATTGAAATGTTAAACATTTAAGGTAAACTAATTTCACTGACATACTATGTTAGAAAGTAAATGTTTCTACCAGATATTGAAAGGTGAGACCATAAAATGTAGCAACTCGGAGACTAAACCTATTTCAATTTGGTCATTTGCTGTAATGGTATGCTTCATCTTCAATTATCACTCTTCTTTTTGGCCATTCAGTTTTCGTTCAGAAGATATTGTAAGGTTATCATCAATATCTGCAATGACTGGAAAGTAATCACTATAATCTAGAAAGTACATGAAGAAAGTGAAAATCCAGTCACTTTTGCCCACTAATTACATTTTACAAATAAACTTCAGTTAATTCAGACATACACTTTGAATTATTTTATACTTGGACATCTTCCAAGTTCTTTCTGTGATAACTTTTTTGAGGTTTGGTATGTTGGCTGCCTTTTCCATCTAGTTAAAAAAAGGATACCAGGAAATGAGCAAACAAACCTGTCCACAAAACTAAGTGAAACAAATACATCCTTTTGTTAACCATTAAGGAGCATGGGCACACTAATATTTTACTCTAACATTGGAAAACTTTACTAGTCAAAGGGACAAGCCATCTCCTAAACCCATTAAGGGTCCAAAATACACTTCAGTATTTTACTCTGGCCTTCAGCTTGCTTCACTGCTCCCCTGTATAGATCAATGCTTCACATATCAAAATTACTCTAACTTTAATTACTATTACCATTCTGCCTCGATTTGTTGTTGCCATAATATTGAATCACCTGCCATATCCCACAAACAAATATAAGAAGATACTAATTTAAGAAAAAAATTCTTTTTTAGGTGCTTGCTCAGACTGGCAACATGCCTCGAAGGACATAAAAGATAAGGTAGCTAACAAAAGTCTTATGATTAGATACAGCAAGACCTTGAAAAATCTATTCTTTTTGACCTCATTGACTTTCTCACCTCTTATACCTTGATGGGAAATCAGAGGTTCTGATTTTCACTTAGACGCATTGCCCATCTCACTTCCTTTTCGAATCACTGTATGTCCAAATATCTCAGGTTACAAAATTTCAAAGGCCTTTTGTCAGAGTAGTTATGACTACTTGCATGTTTTAAATAAACTTTTGGTTCTCACTCAAACTAATAAAGTGTTTTCAATGTATAACTTTATATGTTGTCAACATGAATCCTTTGTTTTGGAACAACCAGTTAAATACAACTAAAGGAATATATAGTATTTTCTTTTCCACAGAAGTATTTAATTCCCAAAGTGAATGACAAAAACAATCAGTTCGATTATCATCAAACAATTTTGAAAAACCATTTTTGTAGTTCTACTCTAAGCAGGTGACCAAGGGGTACTGACTATTGTACAAAGTATTTAGGTTGAGACATTTGCAGATAAAGTTATACAAACTCAGTGCCAATACCTTCATTGATATTTACAGTTTATCTTATGCGACAAAATTACACCTTCCTTATTATTCCTTAAAGTAAATAAGATGACTTGCTCATCAATTTAATGACTACATAGATTGTCATACAAGACACAATTAGGTAAAAACTGATACTGAAAACATGCAAGCCACTTGATAGATCCTAATTAACTTTGTAATTGTTGGCCATATTGTGTTTTGAACATATTTTGTTCAACTTGCTAAATTGTTGAAATCATCTTTTATCTTGCTCATGTATTCAGCCAAGAATTTTGTTCCTTGGACATAATGTCATAAATTTTTGACAGACACAAACTAACCAAATGAATTTTGAGGAAACTAACCAAATGAATTCGAATTTTGATTTGTAAATAAAGGAAATTTGTTGAAGCAATTCATTTTGCACATAATCAACTGGAAATCCTCAACTATTCCTACAACACCTTTTGCTGTTCATTACCAGAAAATATACTGTCACTAACGCCAACCTCAAACCGATTAACACAAAAATACATTCACTTGCATAGATATGCAACCATTTGCATTGAAAGGCATTCTATAGCACCAACAGATGAGTGTTAACACTATTCTACTATACATTAGGGATTACAAAATTTCAACTATGGAAGAGAAATATCTTGCCTAATTGAAGTTTTATTATCCCTAATGTATAGTAGAATGGTGTTAATGGTCATCTGTCTGTTGGTGCTAAAGAATGCCCTTGGATGCCAATGTTTGTGTATCTATGGTAATGAATGTCGATTGAATAAAATAAACGTATTTTTGTGTCAATGAGTTTGAGGTCAGCATTAATGATAGTATTATTTCTCATAATGAACAGCAAAAGGTGAAGTACATGTATACCGAATTTTTAAAAATGAAATGTAATTTTGTCACCCATGAAATAAACTGGAGTTATATCACTTGGGATGGTTGAAAATTGTGCCAATATTTTCAACTACCATATTACCCATTGAATAACTCTTGTGCTATGAACTAACTGCATTAACTACCAAGTACTTTCCATGAGCTCATGATGATAATCATAAATGTTAATTAGGCAATTTGCATATAAAGGGAGGTCTGACGTAACTCACCCCCATAGGACCCCAAAAAAGGCTTTCATTTTATTATGTAAATTAGAAACTTTGCATAAGGAGGACCAGGGACAGGATGTTAAACCGAAAACCACCCCCTCCCCAACCCTCCTGGAAATAATTTTTTGTTTGTTTGTTTTTTTTGATATTTGACAGTACGTAATAACATAGGACATTCAAGAACATTTCCAATTGACCCATTAATACTCTTGTCTGCAGCATGCCCAATTTAAACTATGTGGCATTTTGGTTTTATTTTTTTAAAATGCTTCAATGCATACTATCTCAAAATCTTTAAATTTCAAAGAAACAATTCTCCAAAGTTGGGTCACATAGTCTGAAATAGGGCAACAAACTGCAGAGTTAACTGGGTTTTATGGAGAGGTTCTTGCATACCCCATGTGTATTTTACAACATTAAAACAAAATGGTCAACATTAGGAAAGGAAATACATCATAACACCAATTGTACCACCAAAAATAGAAAGGAAGAATTTCATTAAAACAACCTCAGTATGGAGGTTACATTTTTCATTTCAGAAGTATTACTTGAAGTGGTGATAATATATTATGCCAAAATTTAGCTTTTATTGCATTGCAAGACAACATTTCTGACAAACCTTCGACTCAGAGATATCAAGGTTTACAGATTTGTAGGTAAGGGATCACAAATAAAATTTGTTTTCCATTGGCAAAACACATCTATTAAAATCATAATTATTCGCCTTATATTTTATCAAATGAAATATGTTTAATTTGCACCAATACTTCTGCAAATTTTTTATAAATAGCAATTTGATCTGGTACTGTTTTTGTTCCTTGCTTCATGTCATAGATTTGGACTGTAAAGAACATAATTTAGAGGTCAATGAAGGAGAATAAAATTGACTTAGTTTTTGATTTTATGGTGTTAACTGTGATGACCATTTCAGTTTTAATGCACTAAAACCACATTACCAAACTTTCACTAAGTCTTGGGCTTAATAAAACCAAGGTAATATGTGGGTGAGCAAAATTAAGGATTGATTTTTTGTTTCTCATTTTTGGGATGTTGTTGCTGTAGTTTTTTGTTTTTTTAAATTTAATTTTAATTAATATTATTTCTACCATGAATAGTATATGGAAGAATTGTTCGCATGTATCAAAATTAGAAAGCCAAAAAAAGCACAAAAAGTGTGTTCAAAAAACAGAAAAAATACCATAATTTGAAAATATGATAAAGACACTTGCAATTTTATAAAATCAATCCTGTAATTCCACTATAAGTACACTGGGCAAATGTTATTGTAAATTGACATAGTATAAGCCCAACCTCACTTTCAAAGTTCTTTTAAAGCCAAACTGTTTCTCAAACCAGCAATGCTAATCAGTAGCACGTTAAAACATTCGTGGGCCCCAGGCACAGGGCAATTTCGTGAGCCCTACAGATCCCAGCTAGATTCCCTCTCTTTTTAGCGCTTCAGCTTTAAATGTCATCGACGAGATTTTTATAGCTATATTGAATGTGAACAGCAATTACATGAATGAATCGGTAAAGTTATACAAGAAGTCAAGAACAGTCTTAACAAGCAAAACAGTTCTACGGTAGTAGTCTGTCCCCTAGTAACACGTACATTAGTGAATATTAGTAATATTACCCATAGGGAAGTCCGATTGCAGCACGATGTTCATTCTATAGTTTTACTATGTGTATTTTCTTTATGGCAAAAGAACTGATCATATTATTAACTAGGATTGAACGCATCAACTTTGATTCTATACATAGGAGTGAGGGTGGCAACAAACACGACTGACCCATGGTCGAGCTTTACTGGTCCTTGATACGTTTCAACACGGAGCAAAATAAGTGAAGGAAAATGATCATGCGGAAATTGTAAAGATCATGCATAATGCATTTTCAGTTCATAATGCATTTTACGTCTTCATGGATCGATTTCACGGTAAGCCAAATAGCCAGTTCCTATCATCAAGTGGAGAAAAAAGAAGCCAATATGGCCGCCAGAAAAATCGATCAGCGTCAGTTACTGCTCACCTACGCAGTTTTTTCAATCTCAAACCTTTTAATGTTTTTGCATTGTTTTTGTTAGGTTCTTTGTTTAAAAACGTTGCCACATATATATATATATATATATATATATATATATAAGCATAATGATAGTGAAATACTTAACTCTTTCGAGGAGGGAAGCTCTCCCTTCGACGAGTAAAATCGTCTGGCGTTAGCCAGAGTAAAATAATAGAACAGATTTAATAATCATAACAGAAAGAATAGAAGTAAGAATTGAGTCATTTGGACGTATTTGATCGTCGATGAAAAGTACGGCGTCCTGTTTTAGTCAAAGTTTGAAAAATCGCAAAAGATATGCTTAGTTATTCGGAACCCAGTCTTTTGAGTTTCTCTCGGAAATGCATTATGAATCCTTTTATTCCTTTGAGCTCCTTTTGAATGCTCTTATAGTCTGTACTTGTAGTAGTTTAGCCCGGTTAAAATGCATGTATGACTTGCAAGCTATAAAGTACGAATCCCTCAAGAATAAATGTGTCGGTACTTAGTAAATAGAAAATAAAAATTTAAAAAACAAAACATAGCCACATAGACAAACGTCTTCGTGGACCCCCGGCCTTCGTGGGCCCAAGGAACGCCTCTATAGTGCCTATTGGTTAATCTGCCACTTTTAGAGTAATCAAATCATAACTTTTCAACCAAATGTATGTAAATGTTGGGTCAAAAAAACGTCTGAGGATGTCTTGCTAAATTTCACTCTACTAAACTTGAGTGACAGAATAAATTTTAATGCACATCCAAATCATTTGAATTCCTTTCTTTTGTTCAAAAGTACATCTGACACTTCATCTTCGTTGAACTGTAAAAATTCATTTTGGTTGTCATGTTGATAATTACAAAGAATGAGTGGCCAGTTTCTGAATTTATTTTATTTAAAAAACCTTTGATCAACACAGCAGAATACCAAAATCTAAGATAAAAAACTGAATCATTCTTTTCCACAATATCCTGTATGTTTGCAAAATGTTAACTTAGGTTTTTTTTCACCAATGTTTTTTAATGTATTAGCTGGTCACAGTTTCAGGATTATGTTCCAAAATATAGGTCAGCTAAAGATATCAACTGGTCAAAACCAACACTGGAAATTAAACTTAATTTTGTTACCAGATTTGTCAACATTTGCCCAATGTACAATACATCAAGTAACAGAAAATATAATTATTAAACAGGTAGCATTTCCACCTGAATCAATAATTAAACATGGTACCGCCTAGTCTATGACTTGGTATGTTGTCTCTGATGTTGCTTTACACTGTTAATGATGACCTAAAGAACATAATTGAAAAAAATAGGTTACTGAACAAAATCATGCCTGTCAGTTGATGCACAAAAGTTACTTAACTCATTAAGAGGCTAGACGCATCCCTTCAATGAGTAATATTGTCTGGTGTTTATCCAGAGTGATATGTTAAAGTGTGACCTTGCCCCTTAATGGGTTAAAGGGATGGCTGTTAATGTACATGATGAATGGAAAATGACATGTCATTTTACATGAACTAATTATATTTTTTTCTAACTTGATTTGTAAGGTAAATATTAACTCTTTCTGGTCCATACTTGACTTTTTAATTTTACTCTGGCTAACAGCAGACAGTTTTACTTGTCAAGGGGAGGTGTCGCAGACAAGAAAGGGTCAATGGTAAAATACTGGCAAACAATCATTATGACTGTTTTTGCAGGGTTAGCAGAAATGGGCAGCCACGAAATCAACAGCTAGTTTGTCATGTAATTAAAGTCAATTATTAATAAGGTCAAAATTCTTGTGTAAAGAAGCCCCTGTCCCACAGCTTGCAATCTAAATAGCAACATGCCAGACTAATGAAAAACAGCTTCTGCTAGGACTAGGACTGTTTTGTACAAAAAAAGAGAACCAAAAAAATATGGATAGTTGCAATGTACCAGTATAAGCAGTGCCCTTCCTGGCAATAGAAAATTCTAAGTAATTTTAAAATTATATGGCCAAAAAATAATAAAGCACCTAAAGCTCTTATATGGACCAAGTTATAAACACAATAACCATACTTTTAAATTTTTGGTTTACAATATCTTGAAAGACTTCCAAGCTGTTTTTGAGAGTCTGGAAATTTCTGTTCTTGTTTGCTTTTTTCATCTTCAGTTGTCAGCTGACTGGAGCAGCTGAAAATGGTTTACTTTGGACTGATCCAAAAGTATAAAGCACCTTAACCTCGTTTTCTTGGCCCTATCATATGTTAGGGAACTGAAATTGTCACTTTTTTATATCTTATGCCCTGGATACTTTTGTCAGGGACTAAGGGCATTGATCAGGAGAGAAGAGACTTGGTTCATTCATCCAGCATCGACCTTTGTTACTAAAATTTATTTATGAATGTTTAATATGATCATTTTCTCACAAATCTGAAGAATCTATGATGTGATGTATATAAAAACTAGTTGAGCAAAATTTACAGAGTTACCTTATGATTGTACTCCATGTTTATTTCTGCTCTATATAATTCTCTGTTTCCTTTCTGGTTCATAAAAAACAGTCCAAAATCTGTTATTCCTAATGAAAAGTTAACAGGAATACTTAGTTGAAACCCTGTTAAGACATAAAATTGAAATTAAAAAATAAGAACCACTTTCATTAATGAGCAAATATGATACATAATCTATATAAAAACTTGGTCATCAAAGCTTGTATGCATGGGAAGGTGACATTGATGTCATTCAGGAGTCATGAGCATGTAAATTATCCTAAATTTAACTTTGGATATTTGGTTATGCTTTATTAACAGCATTTAGTTTTAGTTTGTAGTTATATTATTTAAGCACGAATTTAATACACTATACTGAGCCACTAGGTGGAATTTTGGTCTTACTATAATTGTATTCTTGAAAGTGGATAATTATTATTGGTCCGGTAGTGCGCAGAAGAGCCGTTTCTTCGTGGCATTAAATCTCCCAGATCCTTCTACTTTAAAAGCTGAATTCATTTATGAATTAAATTCTGATTGAGAGTGCAGTTGTGAGGTTCACGTACTGTATGGCATGTGTCTTACAGAAAGTAATGCAAAGATGGTAAGCAATAAAGGACGATCCGATTTTAAGTCAGTTTAACTTCTTTTATGTATGTCCATTTTTCTATCAGTCTTATTCTTTCTCAAAAAGTTCAAGCTTCGCTTAAGTAATGATTTGGTGGTAGAAACCTCAATGTAGTTTCTTTGAGTTATGAAAAAACTTGGGGTCTTTGCCCAGTGTTTTGGTGCACGCGCATTTTTGGTGCATTGCACGCGCACGCACAAACCAAACCGCGTGCTATTTGTCGCACGCGTGAAAGGTCATCATGTCTACTTGGCCCCCTTTGCCTATGGGGTGAAACCACAAATGCACTTACCTCATTAAAAGGAAATAAACAATGTACTAAGTATCGCGAATTAAATCAATGCCCCATCTAATTAACGCGAATTCGGTCTCCTTGGTGAATTAAGTCAATGAAATTAAAGCCAGTCAAGAACCGGAAAATCTGCTCCAAAACAGCAACTTCTCACAAACTAAACGGCAAGTTTAATATACTAAATTCATTCTGATACATCAAATTGTATTGTAATAAAGAGTGTTTTAGCCAAATGGTCGTATGCTGGAACGATTCCTGTACTTCTAGCATTTTGTATTGCTTCTGTTGCATTTGTGACTTTCCATCTGTTCAAGATGATCTCCTTTACTTTTGGAAATAATGGTCTTTTAAATCAACGATGCAGAAAAAATGCATGCATTTAATTAACGATGTCGCAAATTAAAGTAACAAGAATTTTTAAAATTCGCGTTAATAAAGTGAATCATTAATTTCTTATAATAAAGTACTATGTTGGAGTTAGAGAACTCCGCTGCCATCATCGACGAATTGTTTAACAGCTATCTATAGGTCGTTTTAGCGTTTTCGGCTGACAGCGAAATGAGGGGATGTTTTCCCTCGGATATTTTGAAGGGAATGGTTAAAAGCTGCCAAACACAGGAGATTAGTTCGCATCAGTTTTGAAAAGATGCGCGGTCTGAACAACCACAACAGGCTGAAAGCTAGTGATGCGAAAAAAAGCACAAAAGCCAATCTCTGTCCACGCTCTTAATCCACCCAATCGAAGATTCTGAGGACAGCGTATTCGCGATGGTGGTTTTTTTTTACCCAAAGAACTGGTCAGATGCAGGGGTGGGCGCCAGGAATTCCCCGATGCAGAGGCTAAGGTCTCCGACAGAGGGCTAAGGTTTAGGTGCAGGAAAATGCGTTAGCTCTACGCGATCAACGCGTAGAGAATAGTGCAATTAGCACAGATAATTCTGAAGAGTTTGATATTTTGCACGATTCTGATCACGAGCCTTTTGAAGCAGAAAGCGAAGAAGATGGTTAACATAAAGATAAACGTTTGAATAAATAGCATTGTTTGTAAACTTTTCTTTTGCTATAGTTTTAAGTGTGTCTTGATTGACTGTTAAAGTGCCGAGAATCACCTTAGTAACTGGATGAACGAGGCGAAATGATTGTTTTCATGGTACCGTATTTCCTGGTCAACGGATCAATTTAAACACCCGTGCGATTTGCACGCGCAAGTTGATTTACGCGTGCGAATCACCACACGCGGACCGTTTGACTCATGAAACGGCTGAGTACAAAATATATTCGCTGTGATAATATCAGTCACTGAATATACTTAATACGATTCATGAATAGTATACATTTATGTTGGGAAGTGGCTTCTCTAATTGGATCCGAGTGTGTCAAGTATTTTGATGTACTGCATCATCAGTCGAAATAGAATGATGTACATTTATGGTGCAGGTGTCTGCTATTTGTAAACCAGTATTCTGGCTGATTAGATCAAAGTTGAGCAATCAGCACAGGGCATGAAAAATGGATTATCTCAATATCCATAGGATACTAGATTTTAAATTTGGATACTAGATTTTAAATTTGGACACTAGATGTTGCAATCAGATACCAAAAAAATTTCAAAATCAGGATAGCAGAAGACCATTCAGCACACATGCCAATGGCTGCATGTGTGCATGTCATAAAGACTGCAACATTAAGGAATAATCTAGCCAAAATAGCTTTGAAGTCAGTGAACCAACAGGATGGCTTGAAATGTACCATTCATGCAACTGTGATGCAGTGAACTAGAGTAACATTGCAGTGCATTAAATCAATACTGTATGGTTCTTAATGACATACCTTGAAAAATTTGAACTTCTTTGTTAATCTATTATAGAGTTCAAAATACTACTCAAAAACTGTTGAGACCTGAATGACTGGAATTTAATTCATTAATAAACAAAATTTATGCTAATTTTAATCCATTTATTTATTAATTTTGAGACACGTTCTCTGACTAAAATTTATTAAATATACGAGCTTTCGACTACCTAACTGTAGTCTTCGACAGGCAGAACGTGTCTCAAAATTAATTATGTCTCAACCTGGCTGTGCAATCTCCATATTTTCCCATTTATTTATGTTTGTGTTCATTTTATTCCAGATACTATTTATACCTGGTATAAAAAAGTGGGATACTAAGTGTCAGGAAGAGATGCCAGGTTGCAAAATTCTGGCATCCAATCTGGATACTGCTGAAAATGTGAGATCTCATGCCCTGGAGTAGGTCAGTGAACCTTTGTTAATTAGTGAATGCTTTCCTCCAAATGTCTGTTATACCAGTATATGTATTTTTATTGACTTTAACAGAATTGATCAATGATTGATGTTGAAGTGTAGATTATCTTATTAACAAGCACATTGCCTGCCATTATTAGTAACTTACCACTGACTTTATAAGAATTGAACAATGACTAACTTTCCAAGTGGAGGCACTTGACCAAAGATACAACTAACTTGCACTGGGTCTGTAGCTGTGGCATTTCCTTCAATATCTTTTTGACCTGTACACTCTTTAACCTAACAAAGTGATCAACTAGCTGTCAAACACCTGACCTATTTATGCACTTCTGAAACCATTGCTATCAATAAAAAAGAAAGTTTAAATTTCTGCACCATGCCACAATTCTGCATATGCTAAGAAAACTTTCCTATATGCATTTTGCAAGGTTGTGTGGTCCTTGAATTTAAGTTTTGCTTTTCAAGGCCTTGAAAACCCTTGAATTAATTTGGTCCTGAAAGTCTTCAAAAATAGAAATGTCAATTCAAAATGAGTTACCTTCCTTTCTATCTGATGAAGGTCAATGAAATTTTATGTACCAAACCATTATCTAATATGCAATTTGTTTGTTTTAAAAAACAACGACAGTTGCCTATCACTTCCTACTAGACTTAGAAAGTCCTTTAATTTGAGAATAAATGTCCTTGGAAATCACTGAAGAGCCTGAGAATTGTCTGAAAAAGTTCACATATCCTGATTTTTACCACAAAAGGGATTATGTGCAAGGTGTTCATTAACTGCAAATTGAGCAAAGAATTGTGCAGCATTGAAGTGTTTTTAAAAACCTTGGTACTGCACCTCTAATTCTTGCACTGTTTGCTATTCTATCAAGTTTAAAACAAAGCATGGGAACATGGTCAGAGCATTTGGCATCTTACCAGTTATAAGAAGTTGTATAAACAAAAATATAAATTAAAAACAGCAGGCTTTTTTGTATATGTGATTGCAAGCTAAAGTTCTTTGAATTGTTGAAAGGTTGTTACTGAAAGGGCAAATTCCAAAGTTGTCACTCAATCCTTGAAATCTGTAGATGTTAGCAAACAGTCAACATCACAATTTTACTTACAAACCTCACGATTTTTAGTTTTTGTCGGAATCCTAAAAAGCTTGATAAACTTTTGAAAGGTTTCAATTCCATATTTTATTGACTTCATCACAACTGATCAATAACTGGTCACTAACTTAAGATAGAAAACTACACTCTTCTATAGAACTTTATTGTAAGTCAGCATTTTTATTGACTTTATTGTGAGTGATCAATGATTGGTCACTAACTCTAGCTGTGGTGCTATCCCCTTCCACAAAAAATATTTTGTTTCAAGTCTGTATTTATAGTAATATCATCATCATTTGTGATTCACTCTAGGTACTGGACAACACCATTCTGTAGAAATTTCTTTGAAATCAGTACATTTATTTTTATTACTTTCATCATGACTGGTCATCAACTCAAGATACAGGACTATGCCCTTCCAAAGAAATTTGTGTTAACTCAGTATTTTTATTGACTTCATGATGCCTGGTCACTAACTCTAGGTACAGGACTATGTCCTTGCATAAAAATTTGTGTTAACTCAGTATTTTTATTGATTTCATCATGATTGATATATGACTGGACACTAATTCTAGGTACAGGACTATGGCCTTCCATAGAAATTTACTGTAAGTTAGTATTTTTATTGACTTCATCATGACTTATCAATGACTGGTCACTAACTCAAGGTTCAGGACTATGGCCTTCCAAAGAAATTTGTGTTAACTCAGTATTTTTATTGATGCTTCAGTGATGAAGATACCAGGGACAAAACGTAGTCTGGTGATAACGCTTATTGCCCAGCAAATTATTCTTAAGATGACCATATTAAAAACGAAGACATCAAGATGTGGAAATAAATTCTTTAATATAAACTAAAGTTTCATCACTTCACGAGTAACATCATCAGAGTGATAAGGATTTACATACAATTGTCCGCTTAAATAACCTAGACAACAACAACAACAGTTGTTTTACGGCCGTTTTCCCTGCTTACGCAGGGGTTGGCCGGTGGCTCTACACAGCAACCTCCTCCACCTCTCTATCCTTTGCGTCTTCCCTTTTCAACCCGCACTCTCTCATGTCCTTTTCTACCACCTGGCTTCATGTCATCCTAGGCCTTCCCCGCCCTCTCTTACTTTCCACCTCGAACGACATGATCTTTTTTCACCCAATCATCATCATTCCTCTGCAGCACATGTCCCAACCATCTTAACCTATTCCGTTTCACAGCGTCAGACACTGACTCAATCCCCATTCTTTCCTTCAGCTCTGCACTCGGCACTCTATCCCTCAGCGATACACCACACATCAATCTCACCATCCTCATCTCCGTACGTTCCAATCTCCCACTCTGCTCCGCCGTCATGGCCCACGTTTCACTTCCATATACCATAGCACTCCTCACACACGTCACATACAGCTTCTCCTTCACCTTAAGTGACACTTCCTTCCTTGTCAAGATCCCTGATAACTCCTTAAACTTTCTCCACGCACAACATGCCCTAGCCACGGATGCAGAATTTGCTCCTCCACCCCCATTCAGCATATCACCCAGGTAACAAAACTTTCCAACATTCTTTAAGTGAACCCCATTTCCCAGATCCAAGCTCTCCTCCGCATTCCCATCCTCTTCATCACCTACTCTTTCACACATCTTGCACACAAACGTATCCTCAACTCTAACCAGAGAGTCCTTCACACCCGAGCTTTGCTTGTGTACCCATCCACTGCATCCCATACATCTGATAGAATTGCTCCCAACACCTTTTCCACATACAGTACATGGCCACTTCCCCAGTCTTTCAACATCACCACACTTCTTCCCTGACACCATCACCTTTGTTTTACCAATGTTCATCTTCAACCCTTTTGCCTCCATGCACTCTTTCCACCGCAGCACTTTCCACTTACGTTCCTCGATGCTCTCAGCCATCAGAACTAAATTGTCAGTATATAGCAGCTCCCATGGCAGGCCCTCCCTAACATCTTGCGTCAGCGCCTCCATCACAACCACAAACAGTAATGGACTCAGAACCGATCCCTGATGTACCCCAACCTTCACCTCAAACTCCTCACTCTTTCCATGCTTTGTTTTCACCATTGTTCTTACTTTCTTATACATTATCATCACTGCTTTCACCATCTATTCTTCAACCTCCAGCTTCCTCAATGCCCACCTAACCACTTCTCTTGGCATCCTATCAAATGCCTTCTCCAGATCCACAAATGCGTAATACAATGGTCTCTTTTTTGCCAGAAACTTCTCCTGCATCTGTCGTACCACAAAGATCCCATCTGTCGTCTCCTTCCCTAGCATAAATCCAAACTGCATGCCATTAATATTTACCTTCTCTCTCAACTTTCTCTCCAGAACCCTCTCAAATACCTTAATTCCATGTTCTAACAGCCTTATTGCTCTATGTGCCTCACACTCCAATCGGCCACCTTTCCCTATGTAAATGGATAAAAGGGTACTCAGCTCCCAGCCCCTCGGTATTTTTTCCTCGTCCGCCACCATATTGCAGACCTGTCATCTTCACCCCTACCTGACCAGCTGCATGGAAAATCTCGCCCACCAATTCCGTCGGACAACCTGCCCTCCTATTTTTCATCTGCCCTATTGCCTTCTCTACTTCCATCTTTGTGATAAACTCTCTTGGTTCTTCAACTATCCCACATTCTACAATCCCATCCCAATCATTCTCTACATTCAATAGTTGCTCCATATACTCCCTCCATCTCTTCTTTATCATCTCCGGTTTCACAACTATATTTCTACTCTCATCCTTCAGGCAATTCACTCCAACCATATCCTGCCTTTCCTTCGCCATCTTGAACACAGATTTCTGCCCTTCTTCTGTGTTGAGCTTTTCTCCTAATCTCTTTCTCTCACGCTGCTGAGCCTGAGCAACCGCTTTCTTTGCAATCTTCTTTGCTGCTACATAATCCTTCAACACTGCATTTTCTGCGGCGGTGCCCTTTTCCCGACACCACGCCTTGAACTTTGACTTCTCCTCATTTACCTTCTTCTCAACGTCTTCATTCCACCACCATGTTTGAACATGCCTTGGTGGACCTTTTGTCCATCTACATGCCTCGCTTGCCGCATTCAACAAACAATCTCTTGTCTTCTCCCATACCACATTCACATCACCCTCCCCCTCTCCCTCAGAACCGGTTTAACCTGGAATTGCCTTCGCACATTTTCATCATTCAGCCTCCACACCTTCCTCCTTGGTTGAAATTTCTTCCTTTGGGCTTTCACTGCACCCCTCACCTTCATATTGGCCAGTATCAGATGGTGTTGTGATCCTGCTTCTTCACCAGAAATTGCTTTCGCATCTCAGAGACATTTCCTAACCTGTTTCCGTATCATCAGGTAGTCAACCGTGGTATTCGATCCACCGGACGAACATGTCACTATCTTGTTGTCATACTCCTTAAACTGCATTCCACACAGAATTATATCCATTGCATCTCCAAACTCCAAGATCGTTTCACCCTCCATATTTCTAATACCATGGCCGAACCCTCCATGTACTCCTTCATACCCATCACTTTCTCTACCAACATGCCCATTCAAATCTCCACCAAGAACCACCATCTCTTCCATCAGCCTTTCTACTAAGTCGTACACAGCATTCCAGAACATGTCCTTCTCAACCTGGCTTCGTCCAACCTTTGGCGCATAACCTGATATCACATTCATCAGACATTTCCCAATCACCAGCTTCACCGTCATCAAACGTTCACTCATATGCTTCACTTCAACTACCTTATCCACAAACTCCTCTGATACTAATACCCCCATACCTAATGCTGCTCCCGATTAATCGATTAATCGACTAATCGATTATTTTTTGACGATCGATTATTCTTAAAAATAATCGGATCATCGACAACTACCACGCACAGCATGATATTCACCTGAACTTTCTTTCTGGAATTAGAAAAAATGCGAAGAGGTAGCATTCTCGCGCTCTCATTGCAGTCAATTGTGGTCAAAGAAGAAGCGTGCAGCACTTAAGCCAGCCGTTATTGATGCACTGTTATTTTTAAACAAAAACAACATGTAGACAGTCAAAGTGCATATTTCTTTATTTAGCCTATTCCTCTGTGTTTATATAATTATATTATATACGTTTTTTTCTTCAGTTTTTCTACTGGAAAATTTCGGAACTTTAAGAACATTAAAACACACCCCTTTCTTTGAAGGGACAAACCACTGCGGACGTGTCATGATTTAATTTATTCAATACGATTAATCGATATTAATCGATTGTTGACAGCGATTAATCGATTACGGATATGAACCGATGGGAGCAGCACTACCCATACCATGAATCCCTTCAGGACATCCTTGCCACAGAAACTTGTACCGTGCACTCTTTCCTCTCACCATCTTTGTGCTTTCACCCTTCCATCGTGTCTCCTGCACACAGCATACATCAACTCTCCGCCTTTACAACACCACCACTTCACTTGATTTTCCTGTCATGCTCCCTACATTCCACGACCTTATGAGCCGAAGTCCACGTGGTACATCAGGCGCGTTGCCGTCATCCATGCGGTTTTCCCCACGCAAGCTTCTCTCGGGTTCCCCATCTTAAGTTTTGACGAGGGGAGATGGGGACCCCCACGTGATACTTCGGGCTGTACCATGCCCATTGCTTCTTGACTGCCATATTGAGTGCTTTGAGGCTTGAGATTTTTATGGCCAGATGCCCTTCCTGGCGTCAACCTTTTGTCAGGGGAGGACCCTTAGCCTTTGCCTAAAAGGCATTACCTACAAGGCAGCAGGCAACTTTTCACCCTGAGTAGGGGCCCATACCGAGTGCTATCAACCGGAGCCAGTTGAAATCGGGTCTTGCGTAGGCAGGGATGACAATCCCTGAAGTAGTAAACTTACAATTACTACCCGCTACCCATCCCACTTAAATGACCTAGGCTGTTACAAAAATAGATGTGATGAAAGATGAGAAGGATTAGAGGAGGAGCGTAGGTAAGAGAGAAAGGATATATCCGGATACAAATTTGCCAACAACTTTTGAATTTGTCATCGGCACACCTGCACATAAGCCTTTGATCAGCATTTCGACCAGTTTCCCGAATTTCAAATTTTTTTCGTTTCAAAGACCAGATTCCAATGCGTCTAAGATCTAATGTGGTATATAAATTTACGTGCCAATGCTGTTCCGCATTGTATATCGGCAAAACATGCTGTGAACGTATGGGCATCTCGGCCTATACACGTAATCTCTGACTCTACTCGAATATCTAGCATCCTCACACAGATGAGAAAAACCAGACATTCGATTTCCTTTGAAGATTTCTCAACTCCGACAGCTAATACTTCTGAGTTTGACGTCTTTTTCCGAGAAAAGTTTACTAATAACTAAAATAAATTCTTCCCTTAATTCCAATATTTGGTCCTTTCCTTTACCGCTTTTTTGATGTTTGTTTCCGGATATCCTTTCTCTCTCACCTACGCTCCTCCTCAAATCCTTCTCACCTTTCACCGCATATATTTTTGTAATAACCCATGTTATTTAAGCTGACAATTGTATGTAAATCCTTATCACTCTGATGATGTTACTCGTGAAGTGACGACACAGTTTATATTAAAGAATCTATTTCCACATCTTGATGTCTTCGTTTTTAATGTGGTCGTCTTATTTGCTGGGATATAATCTTTATCACCAGACTATTTTTATTGACTTCACCATGATGAATCAATAAATGGTCACTCACTCAACATAGTGGACTATGCCCTTCCATAAAAATTTATTTCAAGTCAGCATTTTGATTGACTTTATCATGACTGATAAATGACTAGTCACTAACTCTACGTAAAGGACTATGCCTTCCATAGAAGTTGTTTTTAAGTATTTTTATTGATTTCATTAAGACTGATCAATGACTGGTCCCTTCATCTAGGTGCAGGAATATGCCCTTCCACCAAAATTTGTGGCATGTCTATTTTTATTGACTTCATGACTTATCAATAACTGGTCACTAACTCAAGATAGATGTATAGGAATTTCATAGGAATTTGTTTTAAATCTGCATTTTTATTGACTTTATGATTAGTGATCAATGACTAGTCTCTAACTGTAGATACAGGACTATGCTCTTCCATAGTAGTTTGTTTTGAGTCAGTATTTTTATCGACTTCATTGTGACTGATCAATGACTGGTCACTAACTCTAGGTACAGGACTATGCCCTTGCATAGGAATTTGCCTTAACTCAATATTTTTGACTTTATCATGACTTATCAATAACTTGTCACTTACTTAACATAGAGGAGTATGCTCTTCCATAGAAATTTATTTTAAGTCAGTATTTTCATTGACTTTATCATGACTGATCAATGTCTGGTCACTATCTGTAAGTAGAGGACTAAACACTTCCATAGAAATTTATTCTAAGTCAGCATTTTGATTAATGTCATCATGACTTATCAATGACTGGTCACTGACTCTAGTTACAGGACTATGTGCTTCCATAGGAAATTATTTTAAGTCGTGATTTTCAATGACTTTATTGTAAGTGATCAATGACAGGTCACTAACTCTAAGTACAGGACTCTCACCTTCCATAAAATATTTTGTTAAAAGTCAGTATTTATAGTAACTTGGTCATGACTGATGAATGCCTGGTGATTAACACAAGGTACAGGACTATGCCCTTCTATAGAAATTTGTTTTATTTCATCATGACTGATGAATGGTAACTAACTCTAGGTACAGGAGTATGCCATTCAATAGAAATTTGTATTAAATCAGTAGATTTATTTTTATTACTTTCATACTGACTGATCAATGACTGTTTAGTACCTGTAGGTACAGAGCTCTGGCTTTCAATGGAAATTTGTGTTAAGTCAGTATTTTTATGGACTTTATCATGACTGATCAATGACTAGTCACTATCTCAAGGTACAGGGTTATGCTCTTCCACAGAAATTAATTTTAAGTCAATTTTTATTGACATGACTGTTCAATAACACTAGATACAGGACTACATCATTCTATAGAAATTTGTTTTAAGTCAATACATTTTTATCAGTTTTATCGTAATTTAAATGACTGGTCATTAACTCTAGGTAGAGCACTATGGTCTTGGATAGAAATTTGTGCTAACTCCGTATTTTTGATTTCAGCATGACTGATCAATAACTGGGGACTAGCACAAGATGGAAGGCTATACCCTTCGAGAGAAATTTGATTTATATTCAGTGTTTTTATTGACTTTGTCATCACCAATCAATGACTTGTCACTAACTCAAGATAGAGGGGTATGCTCTTTCATAGAAATTTATTTTAAGTGAGCATTTTTATTGACTTTATGATAAGTGATGAATGACAGGTCACTTACTCTAGGTACAGGAATATGCCCTTATGCTGAAATTTGTTTTAAATCAATACATGTATTTCTACTACTTTTGTCAGAACTGATGACCCTTATGAAAATATCCTATAGGATCCTATAGGAATTCTTATAGGATATTTTTAGTCCTATAAGAATTCTTATAAGACACATCTTTTCCTACAGGAATTCTTATAGGACACATCTTATCTCACTGATATTTTTGTAAGATCTGACTGATCCTATAGGAATTCTTAGAGTATTTTTAGTCCTATAGGAATTCCTGTAAGGCATGTCTTATCCTATAGGAATTCTTATAGACTATTTTTAGTCCTATAGGAATTCCTGTAAGGCATGTCCTGTCCCATAGGAATTCTTATAGGACACATCTTGTCCCATTGATATTTTTGTAAAATGTGCCTTCCAATAGAAATTCTTATAAGACATGTCTTGTCTTACAGGAATTCACTGTTATACTATATGATTGGAACTTTCACAAACCACAAAATCATTGCAAATATAAGTGATGTAAAAGTCACAATTTAGTTTTAACGAGACCCTCAGTTGTCATTAATTTGATAAGGAAGCAGACAAAAAGTATTGTTTCCTTCCTGAAACTAATTTTATACATTTTCTCCTAACCTGATCTGGATATATGGCTATTTGCATTCCAGACAGTTCTACTTGAAGTAGAAAGAAACTATTTACAATGCCACTGACATTCCTTTCACTGTGCAGTGGTCTTGCACACTCAACCATTGGTTGTACTAACACCAGAATATAAGAAGTACAAGAATAATATTGCAAATTATTTACATTACATGAGCATGTTGGTTTAGTTAATAATAAACCAATAATGCTACCATATTTGAAATGTTCATGTTCAAATGTTATACTATGGTTTCTGTGTTTTTTGGAGCGCACATATTGGATGCTTGAAAAATATCTATGATTTATAATAAACCTTGAGTACAGAACTCCACTTCGACTGGTTACTGTTACACCTAGGAGCTGCTGAACTGCAAGTGTTTGTGACGCAGAAAGCTGTATTGGGTTTTCTTGGCCAATACCTTTAACAGTATCTGAAAAAACAGTTTCATTACCCACAGGCTTATTGTTTGTCAGACTCTGATACAGACTAAGCACGGTGGGAAATGTTTCATCATCGATGCACTGTTTTCCAAAGACAGTAATCTTTCGTGACAAAATAAAGGACTCTGCAATTTGTTTTGGAACAAATTGTGTACCATGGAACATCTTCTGCAAATAATGGTTGCTTGACTCAAACAAAAAAGCAGCTGATGACCATAAAGGGCCACAGTGTTGGACTGACTGAACCAAATGTACTAACTGGTGGACATTAAATGAGCAGCTTTTCAAATCATAAAGATCTTCTGTTTGAATTACAAATCTTTTCAAACAGACTTCTGCTACATTAATGGTGCTCTGCTTGATTGAGTCACCAAGAAGGCAGTAGACTCCATGGACAAATATAAAGAAATGTTGAAGAAACATTCTTGGTAGTATTCCATGCAAAACAACAAGACAATAAAATATAAAAGTTCTCCACTCTGATGCTTTCCAATATTTGCGGTCAGTTATGGAGCGAGGTGCACGACTAATTTCACTGGGACTTCAATGGCTTCTAGCCTAAGGTTTATTTCATGCTCCTTATTACCTATATAATATGGCATGTCTTTGTTGCTGCTATCTAACCATGAATCAGCAAATTGATGGGCAACTCCAAGGCAGACACAATGCATAAAGTCAACAGACACACCTCGTACTTGATCGAAGGTTGGAAAAACACCAATCACTGATGGTCCTTTCACCCCTTTTACTGCTTCTTTCTTCGTCATGGCTTCAAGACTATATCGCAGTTGCCTTTTAGTAGTACGCAATTTTGGAGGACCCCTAAAAGAAACTCAATGTATTTTACTCCAAACCAAACAGGGCAAACTTTCACAATGTTGCTTGTAATTCTACCAGTTAGAGCTTGTAAGCATAGAACTGTAAAAAATTTAGCTTAATAATTGCTATTTCATCTAAGCCAAACTTAATGTATATATGATTTTTCAATCAATTGTTCAACAGTACAATACTAAAATAAAAATAATGATTAGTACCTGTAAGGGTAATATCGAGTTGGAGGACCACCACTGGCAACAGTTTCACCAGGAAATTCACACCAATCACAGCCATGTTGTTCATTGAATTGTCTACAATTTCTAACAATTGCTCGAGCTGGTGAATCAGCAGAAAGGACAACAGCAAAAACCTTCCTGGTCTGGGCCTCACTGTGTATTGTGAACCCTTCTTGTTCCAGCTTCTTGCACTCCTCAACAAAAGGCTTTAAAAATGTGTTCATTACAGGCTTACTTTTGCCAAACCAGATTGCATTAAGTAAAATATCCTTTCCTCTTAAGTGGGGAGGTAGTTCATTAATCCTACTTTGAATAGGCCAAATTGAATGGTGTGATGATTCAAAGATAGGAATTCCATCAGTGCTCCAAGTCAATGATAAGTCATGGCATGAAAACTTGTGTTTTTCTACCAACTCCTGACAGAGTCTAGCTGATGTTGTGTCTGAAACAGCAGAGTTTCTACTTGCAGACAGGTTATGGTTGATAAGATGAGGTGACAATTTCTCATTGGAAAGCAAGTCCTTAAGTTGCTCTTCCATTGGAAGGTATAAAAAATAAGTTTGATTTTTTATGTTGTCTTCAGCATTAAACCTTTTGCAACAAGACTCGCAATTTCTTTCGGAAATGTCTTCACCAAGGTAAAAGGAACATGATGCACAATAATAGTGAGACTAAAAGTTAAAAAAAAAGAGCTCATTTTTAGAAACCTTTGACAGTTCAATAAATTACAGTATTAAATTTAAATTTAAAAGAACTAATTATTACACCAATTTAGTATTTTATTCTTACCTGAACTGTTCCCACACGTAAATTAAATTCTTTAAAGAATTTGTATTTGGTATTAGGTACAGAATTGGGAAGTATGACGTTTAAAAGACTCAACAAAACATCTAGAGCCTCATTGGTAAGATGATGTTGAATGTAAAAAGATAAAACTAGTAGGAGGCACTGAGCTGTGGTGACATTAGAACCAGGATAAATTGGATTTCTTTTTTGCAAGAAGTCTTCCATATTTCTTCTTCCATCCTTAAATCAAGATTTAAGAAAAACCTTAGAATGAATAATAACACGAAACTGAGCTCATTCAGTCCAATTTAGGGTAACGTTTGCATACCCGACTCAAATGACCATCTACCTTCAATGGGAACTTCATGATCACTAACATTCTCTTCAAGCTGAATAGAAAATGATCGAAGGTTGGAAAAACACTAATCACTGATGGTCCTTTCACCCCTTTTACTGCTTCTTTCTTCGTCATGGCTTCAAGACTATATCGCAGTTGCCTTTCAGTAGTACGCAATTTTGGAGGACCCCTAAAAGAAACTCAATGTATTTTACTCCAAACCAAACAGGGCAAACTTTCACAATGTTGCTTGTAATTCTACCAGTTAGAGCTTGTAAGCATAGAACTGTAAAAAATTTAGCTTAATAATTGCTATTTCATCTAAGCCAAACTTAATGTATATATGATTTTTCAATCAATTGTTCAACAGTACAATACTAAAATAAAAATAATGATTAGTACCTGTAAGGGTAATATCGAGTTGGAGGACCACCACTGGCAACAGTTTCACCAGGAAATTCACACCAATCACAGCCATGTTGTTCATTGAATTGTCTACAATTTCTAACAATTGCTCGAGCTGGTGAATCAGCAGAAAGGACAACAGCAAAAACCTTCCTGGTCTGGGCCTCACTGTGTATTGTGAACCCTTCTTGTTCCAGCTTCTTGCACTCCTCAACAAAAGGCTTTAAAAATGTGTTCATTATAGGCTTACTTTTGCCAAACCAGATTGCATTAAGTAAAATATCCTTTCCTCTTAAGTGGGGAGGTAGTTCATTAATCCTACTTTGAATAGGCCAAATTGAATGGTGTGATGATTCAAAGATAGGAATTCCATCAGTGCTCCAAGTCAATGATAAGTCATGGCATGAAAACTTGTGTTTTTCTACCAACTCCTGACAGAGTCTAGCTGATGTTGTGTCTGAAACAGCAGAGTTTCTACTTGCAGACAGGTTATGGTTGATAAGATGAGGTGACAATTTCTCATTGGAAAGCAAGTCCTTAAGTTGCTCTTCCATTGGAAGGTATAAAAAATAAGTTTGATTTTTTATGTTAACTTCAGCATTAAACCTTTTGCAACAAGACTCGCAATTTCTTTTGGAAATGTCTTCACCGAGGTAAAAGGAACATGATGCACAATAATAGTGAGACTAAAAGTTAAAAAAAAGAGCTCATTTTTAGAAACCTTTGACAGTTCAATAAATTACAGTATTAAATTTAAATTTAAAAGAACTAATTATTACACCAATTTAGCATTTTATTCTTACCTGAACTGTTCCCACACATAAATTAAATTCTTTAAAGAATTTGTATTTGGTATTAGGTACAGAATTGGGAAGTATGACGTTTAAAAGACTCAACAAATCATCTAGAGCCTCATTGGTAAGATGATGTTGAATGTAAAAAGATAAAACTAGTAGGAGGCACTGAGCTGTGGTGACATTAGAACCAGGATAAATTGGATTTCTTTTTTGCAAGAAGTCTTCCATATTTCTTCTTCCATCCTTAAATCAAGATTTAAGAAAAACCTTAGAATGAATAATAACACGAAACTGAGCTCATTCAGTCCAATTTAGGGTGACGTTTGCTTACCTGACTCAAATGATCATCTACCTCAATGGGAACTTCATGATCACTAACATTCTCTTCAAGCTGAATAGAAAATGATCGGAGGTTGGAAAAACACCAATCACTGATGGTCCTTTCACCCCTTTTACTGCTTCTTTCTTCGTCATGGCTTCAAGACTATATCGCAGTTGCCTTTCAGTAGTACGCAATTTTGGAGGACCCCTAAAAGAAACTCAATGTATTTTACTCCAAACCAAACAGGGCAAACTTTCACAATGTTGCTTGTAATTCTACCAGTTAGAGCTTGTAAGCATAGAACTGTAAAAAATTTAGCTTAATAATTGCTATTTCATCTAAGCCAAACTTAATGTATATATGATTTTTCAATCAATTGTTCAACAGTACAATACTAAAATAAAAATAATGATTAGTACCTGTAAGGGTAATATCGAGTTGGAGGACCACCACTGGCAACAGTTTCACCAGGAAATTCACACCAATCACAGCCATGTTGTTCATTGAATTGTCTACAATTTCTAACAATTGCTCGAGCTGGTGAATCAGCAGAAAGGACAACAGCAAAAACCTTCCTGGTCTGGGCCTCACTGTGTATTGTGAACCCTTCTTGTTCCAGCTTCTTGCACTCCTCAACAAAAGGCTTTAAAAATGTGTTCATTACAGGCTTACTTTTGCCAAACCAGATTGCATTAAGTAAAATATCCTTTCCTCTTAAGTGGGGAGGTAGTTCATTAATCCTACTTTGAATAGGCCAAATTGAATAGTGTGATGATTCAAAGATAGGAATTCCATCAGTGCTCCAAGTCAATGATAAGTCATGGCATGAAAACTTGTGTTTTTCTACCAACTCCTGACAGAGTCTAGCTGATGTTGTGTCTGAAACAGCAGAGTTTCTACTTGCAGACAGGTTATGGTTGATAAGATGAGGTGACAATTTCTCATTGGAAAGCAAGTCCTTAAGTTGCTCTTCCATTGGAAGGTATAAAAAATAAGTTTGATTTTTTATGTTGTCTTCAGCATTAAACCTTTTGCAACAAGACTCGCAATTTCTTTCGGAAATGTCTTCACCAAGGTAAAAGGAACATGATGCACAATAATAGTGAGACTAAAAGTTAAAAAAAAAGAGCTCATTTTTAGAAACCTTTGACAGTTCAATAAATTACAGTATTAAATTTAAATTTAAAAGAACTAATTATTACACCAATTTAGTATTTTATTCTTACCTGAACTGTTCCCACACGTAAATTAAATTCTTTAAAGAATTTGTATTTGGTATTAGGTACAGAATTGGGAAGTATGACGTTTAAAAGACTCAACAAATCATCTAGGGCCTCATTGGTAAGATGATGTTGAATGTAAAAAGATAAAACTAGTAGGAGGCACTGAGCTGTGGTGACATTAGAACCAGGATAAATTGGATTTCTTTTTTGCAAGAAGTCTTCCATATTTCTTCTTCCATCCTTAAATCAAGATTTAAGAAAAACCTTAGAATGAATAATAACACGAAACTGAGCTCATTCAGTCCAATTTAGGGTGACGTTTGCATACCTGACTCAAATGATCATCTACCTCAATGGGAACTTCATGATCACTAACATTCTCTTCAAGCTGAATAGAAAATGATCGAAGGTTGGAAAAACACCAATCACTGATGGTCCTTTCACCCCTTTTACTGCTTCTTTCTTCGTCATGGCTTCAAGACTATATCACAGTTGCCTTTCAGTAGTAAGCAATTTTGGAGGACCCCTAAAAGAAACTCAATGTATTTTACTCCAAACCAAACAGGGCAAACTTTCACAATGTTGCTTGTAATTCTACCAGTTAGAGCTTGTAAGCATAGAACTGTAAAAAATTTAGCTTAATAATTGCTATTTCATCTAAGCCAAACTTAATGTATATATGATTTTTCAATCAATAGTTCAACAGTACAATACTAAAATAAAAATAATGATTAGTACCTGTAAGGGTAATATCGAGTTGGAGGACCACCATTGGCAACAGTTTCACCAGGAAATTCACACCAATCACAGCCATGTTGTTCATTGAATTGTCTACAATTTCTAACAATTGCTCGAGCTGGTGAATCAGCAGAAAGGACAACAGCAAAAACCTTCCTGGTCTGGGCCTCACTGTGTATTGTGAACCCTTCTTGTTCCAGCTTCTTGCACTCCTCAACAAAAGGCTTTAAAAATGTGTTCATTACAGGCTTACTTTTGCCAAACCAGATTGCATTAAGTAAAATATCCTTTCCTCTTAAGTGGAGAGGTAGTTCATTAATCCTACTTTGAATAGGCCAAATTGAATGGTGTGATGATTCAAAGATAGGAATTCCATCAGTGCTCCAAGTCAATGATAAGTCATGGCATGAAAACTTGTGTTTTTCTACCAACTCCTGACAGAGTCTAGCTGATGTTGTGTCTGAAACAGCAGAGTTTCTACTTGCAGACAGGTTATGGTTGATAAGATGAGGTGACAATTTCTCATTGGAAAGCAAGTCCTTAAGTTGCTCTTCCATTGGAAGGTATAAAAAATAAGTTTGATTTTTTATGTTATCTTCAGCATTAAACCTTTTGCAACAAGACTCGCAATTTCTTTCGGAAATGTCTTCACCAAGGTAAAAGGAACATGATGCACAATAATAGTGAGACTAAAAGTTAAAAAAAAAGAGCTCATTTTTAGAAACCTTTGACAGTTCAATAAATTACAGTATTAAATTTAAATTTAAAAGAACTAATTATTACACCAATTTAGTATTTTATTCTTACCTGAACTGTTCCCACACGTAAATTAAATTCTTTAAAGAATTTGTATTTGGTATTAGGTACAGAATTGGGAAGTATGACGTTTAAAAGACTCAACAAATCATCTAGGGCCTCATTGGTAAGATGATGTTGAATGTAAAAAGATAAAACTAGTAGGAGGCACTGAGCTGTGGTGACATTAGAACCAGGATAAATTGGATTTCTTTTTTGCAAGAAGTCTTCCATATTTCTTCTTCCATCCTTAAATCAAGATTTAAGAAAAACCTTAGAATGAATAATAACACGAAACTGAGCTCATTCAGTCCAATTTAGGGTGACGTTTGCATACCTGACTCAAATGATCATCTACCTCAATGGGAACTTCATGATCACTAACATTCTCTTCAAGCTGAATAGAAAACATTTTTAATGTCAATTTAGTTGATCATCTATTATGTAGGATGATTCTTTACCAATACCAGTTTATTTATATCAATAGAAGTTTGTTTATTAATACCAGAAAACGTACCTCAAACTCTGAGCTGGCTGATTCAGATGGATTTGCAGTATAATCTATGTTGTTCTCTTTCTCAAGTTCGTGATGGAACCGTTTACGACGTCTGGCATAGAAAGTTGACTTGGGAATATTAATGCTTGGATCAACCTCATATTGCTTGTATGGTCCCCTTTGAGGCATTCTGCAATAAATGAAGGCAGGATAGAATAGAAATAGCAGTTATGAACTCTCTGGAAGATGAAACACTCATCGGATGAAGGGTGCATGAAAACAACCTTATATTGGAGATTAATTATTCTTATTTTCTTGCACCTACCTGTTGAGCAATCACTTTGATAGGCTGGAGTCATGGTAATGGACGCTGAAGCTGTTTACCGTAATTCCGTAAATGCTTTTACCGATGACGTTTATGCTAAGGAATGTTGCTGACTAAGCAAAGTCTGAATTAGCCAATTGAATGCCTTTATGTGTTGATGCTCGTGTCCTCAGATTTAACCAAGCACGTGCTGGCAATTCGGCTTTTTTCTTTTGCTTTTTTCGAGCTTTTCTTGTTACAGTTTGTCTCATCAACAGTTAACAATGAAGTTTGCACTGTTTGAATTTTGTGAGGACAACAGCTGTGCCATTGGAGAAAGCGAATGGATTACTGGTGAAGATGCGTCAATTCTCGACAATGAAGATTGGGAAGATAAAGAAATTTTAGTGAAGTGGCCACTGGAAAGGGAATACTTAAAGTGGTCGAACAGAAACGGTAAATTTGAAGTCAATCAAACTAAGGCAAAAACATATGCAGCCCATGTTTTAAAATTTAATGGTAAGTTCAAAGTTTTGGTTTGTGTGAAAGAGTAGAAGATGATAAAATTTCTCGGTATGCGACATTTTGCGTTGTTTAAATCGTTGATTAACTCTTACTTGAAATTTTGGTTTTAGAGCAGGTAATTGGAACCACAATGTTACAGTTGTGTAGTTGTGATTGTCTAACGATTGGGAGTGAAACTGTTGATGGAACTCGCTTTTAGCCGCGGGCTATAGTGAGCGTGACATGCGCAACATTGTCTCGTGCATAAATATCGTGGGACACAAAAGAATTATGCACGAGACAATGTTACGCATCTTTTACTGTCATCTTTTACTCTCTTCTCTTTTTTCAATACTATATACATACTCAATTTTTTACTCGGCACCACATGTCCAACTGCATAGCCATCTAACACCTCGCATCAATCCGTAACATACGGTTGGTTTAGACTTCCCTTTCCTACTAGCTGGTAATTCTATCATTTTTACCACACTTATATGGGCCCTACATCAACTCTGAGACCAAGACTCATACATATTCTATCGATTCTCATGACATACCCTTATGTGTAGCCATCCCACGCGTGTCATAGCCCGAGGCTGTGGGCGCATTATATCATCACAATGCTAACTCTCACTCATTAAATTACCACATTTACATAACTATAACACCAGTGTGGTTCCAATTACCTACTCCAAAACCATAAAAAAATACACACTAGATCAGTTTGATGCTATTTGTCGTTATGATTCACTACATCAAAACTGGTAACATAGAAACACCTTTAACAGGAAAAGGAAAACGAATTTGAAAGGAAAACTCACGTTATGTGTACAAAGACTTAGAAGACGAAGATTTACCAAGGGTGAGTTTTCACGGAATTATTTTTCCCAGTAGGAAAACTGTTGAACTGCTGACTTTTATACCTTGGATATTTTCCTTATACCTTTGCCTCATTTACATCCCTTTAGAAGAAGAAAAGTGAAGAAAAGAGAAGCAAAGTGAAGAAAAATGCTTTTCATTCACTAATGTCACAAGCACATATTAAACATTTAAAGGAAAAAGTGGCAGAGAAGACAGCACTGCAGGTTAGATAGTATCTTTTTTTTTAAAGCTTTGATGCCACTCTACATCTCAGAAAAGAAAGTGCTTTAATTTCAATGCTTGATTTGTGGTACAGGTATATTCTGAAAGTTCTAGCGACGAGGATGATGAAAAAAATTTGAAATTGGAAATTAAAAAGTTGAGGGAAGAACTAAAGGCCAAAAATGAGAAAATAAACACCTTGAGAACTATTGTCTTCAACATGACAGGTAAGTCATGTTGACAAATACATTTTTTTAAAATAATACTAATATTGATCTACTCATAGTTCAAGTCCAACTCATTCTCTATTCTATTATTCAGAGATGCAAAACATGCAAGATGTTGTCCATGAACTTAAAGAGTCAGTAGAATGCCTAAAACAATTCACTAAGAAATCCACAAATGAAAAGAAGCCTCCAGTAGAATACCAGAAAACTCAGTCTCAACAACCAAGTCCCTCACAGAAGCAATTAAAAAGAAATATTAGTGAGGAAAGGGCTTATTCTCCAGCTGCAAGCACATCAAGTGTTGGTGCAGAGTCCACCTGGTCGTTGTCATCCAATTCTGACAGTGAAACAGAGAATGTAAGTGTTGTATAAGAAGTACTAACCGTTGTGGTTTCCCTTTCATTACTTATTTTGAAATCAAAGCATAACAACAATGTTAAACTCTTGCTGTTTCACATAATCCTTTGTCCAGCTGTGAAAGTGACCAAGGGGCAAATGAAAATTCTAGTCACCAAAGCAACTGCCAAAGAATTTATTTATTCTTTGATGCCAATGCTGTGGTCAAGGGAGGTGTTGTGCACTCACTCTGTCACTGGGTGGCAATCAAATGCACACAAAGGTTTAGAGGCAAAGCCACAATTGGATAAAGAAAAAGTTGAAAGCATATGCTGTAAGTAAATAAGAACTGTGTTTTCAAAATGTTTTGTGGTACTTTATGCTATAGTTGACTCAACATAAACTGAAACAATATTTTTTATAGCTTATGCATCAATGAAGTTTGGCTGCACCCAGAGAGAAATTTGTCAGTATATGACTTCAAAAATCAATAATGTTGTGAAGTGCTGTAAAGTTCAGAAATAAATATGTACATATACCATTTTATCATACAGCTGTGTAAATATCTGGCATTGAAAATATATCTTCTTGATATAATTGTTGTAGTCATCTGTGGTGTTGTCTTTTAATTTATAAATGCTGCTTTGGTTAATTTGCCTTTTAACAAGCATTTCTATACCTTTACAATAGAAATGCTGAATTTGTATGGGCATGTTGATGAGCTTTTGTTGGTATTTCTTGTAGAAATTCCTTTTAGAATCCTACTGTAATAATTATCCTATAGTATAGGAGTCATAAACCTACAGGAATTCCTATAGTAGCAATTCCTATAGGAGCAATTCCTATAAGAGCAACTCCTATAGGAAAAATTTCTATAATCCTATAGGAATAACATTCCTATAGGAATCACATTCCTATAGGAATTAGTACAAAATTCTTATAGGAATGACCAAAGAGATTCTTATAAGAATTCCTATAGGACATTTTTGTAAGGGGAATGACTGGTCAATTGCTTTAGGTACAGGACTATGCCCTTCCAGAGAAATTTGTGTTAAGTCAGTGTTTTATTGACTTCATCATGACTCATGACTAACTGATCGTTAACTTAAAATAGAGGACTATGTCTGTCCACAGAAATTTGTTTTGAGTGGGTATTTTTATCGACTTCATCATGACTGATCAATGACTGGTCACTAACTCTAGGTACAGGTCTATGCCGTTCCATAGAAATTTATTTTAATTCGGTTTTTTTATTGACTTCGTGATGAGTGATCAATGACTGGTGACTAACTCTATGTACAGGACTATGCACTTCCATAGAAATTTATTCTTAGTCAACATTTTGATTGACTTCATCCTGACTTAGCCAGGCCTTTTCGTTTGACGCGTTCGATCGGAAACGCACGCGTCGGCACACGTGCAAAGCAAACTGCGCGTGGTACCTGTCGCGCGCGTTAAAGGTCATCTTCATGTCTCCTTGGTCTCCTTGACTATGAGGTAAAACCGACAGCTGGAAGACTACAAAAACTCCGCAGGCACCATGGCCGAATTTTTTAACAGTTATCTAGCGTGTTTTAGCGTTTTAGGCTGACAGAAGGTGAGGGGATGTTTTCTATCTCGTCGTATTCTTTTGAAGGAATGAGAAGTGTTAAAAGCTGCCAAAAAAAGGGGGAATTACTTCTCATCAGTTTTGAAAAGGTGCGTAGTCTGAACAACCACAACAGGTTGAAAGTTGTTGCGAAAAAAATGTGAAAAAAAAGCGTAAAAGGCAATCTGTCTACGCTTTTAAAACACCGGATCGAAGATTTTAAGGACAGGGTATATGCGATGGTGAACTTTTTTTTAATCCAAAAAATTGAACGGATGAAAAGGAATATGGAAACGACGGTGTTACCAGTTTGCCCTTTCTTTTCGAAACGACATTAGAAACCGCAGGATACGACTCGAACAAAGTTCGAAACAAAATTACGTTTACGTTTGGCACGGGAACGCGGAAGCTAAAGATCTTTGGCAAAAGGATATTAATCTTAGAAGTTGCGACTTCCCAAACGTGCGCGACCTCGCAGAGATTTAATTGGGAGAAACGGATCAAACTCGAGCGTGCTTTAGCATCTTCGGTAACATACTATCGAACGGGTGCCTTTCAATAAAGCACAGTAGAACGGAGTTAACGTTAATAATTGGCGCAAAAGGCAAAACCACGAATGATTTAGAAAGAGGCGAAATTATGGAGCGAACCCTCTACATTTAACCTGGAAATAGAAGAAAAACTAAATTTCAGAAATGAAACCTCCGAGTCAAGTTGTACTCTTGGAATCAGAAGAGGGCGACGATCAGTGCTTGGAGAATCGTGCAATTATTACAGATAATTCTGAAGATTTTGATATTTTTCATGATTCTAATCGCGGTCATTTTGATGCAGAAAGCGAAGAAGACGATTAACATGCAGATAAATTGTTAGAACAAATGGTATTGTTTTGATTTACTGTTAAAGTGAAGACAATAACCTCAGTAACACTATGAGCAATGAAGTAAATTCATTTTTTTTCGTGGTATTTCCTAGTCATAACGTATCAATTTGAGACCCGTGCGATTCGCACGCGCAAGTTGATTTACGCGTGCGAATCACCCCACACGCGCGCCGTTTTGCTCACGAAAAGGCCTGTTTATCAATGACTGGTCACTAATCCTAGGTACAGGACTATGCCTTTCCATGGAAATTTGTATTATGTCAGTATTTGTATTGACTTCATCATGACTGATCAATGACTGGACACTAACTCTAGGTAAAGGACTATGGCCTTCAATAAAAATTTGTGCTAAGTCAGTATTTTTATGAGTAACTAGTAATTAACTCAAGAAAGGACTATGCGCACTCCATAGAAATTTGTTTTAAATAAGTACATTTATTTTTATTACTTTTATCATGACTGATCATGACTGATCAATGACTGGTCATTAACTCTTGGTACAGAACTATGCTCTGCCATAGGAATTTATTTTTTTAATTTTATTTTTGTTACTTTCACCATGGGTGATCAATGAGTGGTCACTAATTCATGGTACAGGACTATAGTCTTCCATAGAAGTTTGTGTTTAGTGGGTATTATTATTGACTTCATCATGACTGATCAATGACTGCTCACTAACTCAAGGTAAAGGATTGTCATATCCATTGATATTTTAGAACGACTATACATTACTACGCGTTGGTATAGGGAAAAATACTTACAGATAGACTTGGAAGGATTAATTCATGGGAAACCTTTTTTGTTCAACGCGTCTTCGTTCCAAAATTTCGCTGGCTGTTCTTGAATGTTTGCCACGTGTCAACCCATCAATTTGCTTAGGAACTGGAAACTATCACGTTCTTTCTGGATCTTCACAAACTCCTTGCTTGATCCAGATTTTCCTCAGCACTGCTTTTGATATGAAATGAATACCTGCCGCTTTGAAAGTATACATGACCCTGCAAGACAGTCAAAAAGATCATGAGTGATTTTTAATTTACCACTGTGAAAGTTCAATTAATAACACTTACCTAAGCTCATATATTTCTAACTTCGATGAGCTCCATTGAAACCATCACCATAACAATTACTGACTGTATCTCAGTCAAAAATGCGCACCATGAGTGCTTTCTTGGAGGAGCTGAGACTGGTTGTGACGGTGGAAAAGGTATGTTGAAAGACGAGATGAAGCCCGTCGTTTGACATTGTGAGACATTGCGAGGGTGAACTTTAATTGTCTTCAATATTCCCCTGTCAAAAGATAAAGTAAAGAAGTGTCAAAAGTTTGGTAATAGGTAAGGTTAGGTGCAATTCTGCCAAATCGTTCGGTTTTAAAATTTTACATCCGTATGTCCATAGCAGTTCGCAGTGGGTGTGGTACAACAAACAGCACATATGTTGCAGCCTTGTTACATCGATTGATATTTTACAACTACTACACATTACTACACGTTACCGCAGCGAAAAATACCTACAGAAGGACTTCGAGGAATGAATATTGGAAAGCATTTTTGTTCAATGCGTCTTCGTTCCGAAATTTTGCTGCATCTTCTTGACTTTATGCCACGTGTCAACCCGTCAATTTGGTTATGAACCCGAAACTATCACGTTCTTTCTGGAACTTCACTAACTCGTTGCTTGATGCAGGTCTTCCTCAACACTTCTTCTGATATAAAATGAATAACTGGGGCTCTGAAAGTATGCATGGGGCTCTGAAAGTATGCATGGCGCTGCAAGACAGTCAAAAGGATCAAGAGTGACTTTGGATTTAGCATTAGTTTGAAAGTTCCTTCAATATCTTCTCGTGGTTCGCAAAGGATTCCTGTATGATTACCATAAATTAGAAATTATAATGAGAGTAATACCGTGATTTCAGCATTACTCAACCGCAAAACAAAATGGGATTCTGAACGTGATAAAATGAAATAAAATGGATGTTTGCAAAAAATTTTAAACTTGATTATATTTTACTGAAATATATATAAATTCGTTACAAAACTTGGCTTGTACGAGCGTGGATATTCTAATGAATGATTGTTTTTTTGTTCTTAACATCGGAGTCCGAAACACTTAAACTGCCTGGTCGTCGGATTGTTCGTTCGGAATGTCCATTTTAAAATGGAGAACATTAATTCATTACTTAATTTGTTACAGCCCGGTGACCTTATAGCCACAGTGGACCTAAAGGACGCTCGCTTCACAGTCCCTGTACACGATGATTATTCAAAATATTCGCGATTTTGTTGGAATGGTATGCTTTATGAATTCCTTACATTACCTTTCAGATTGGCTTCTGTTCCCTAATATTTACTAAAATTATGAAACCAGTGATCGCATATTTGCGGGGTCGAGCGATTCGCCTTGTAATGTTTTTGGACGACATTGCTGCTTTAGGTGGTTCCGTTCAGGAGTGCTAAACCAGTGTAACCAAAGTGATCGACTTACTGGGGGAGATGGGTTTCATCATAAATCACGGAAAGTCCAACCTGACCCCATGTCAGATTGTCTCATTTATTGGCTATGTTATCGATACTTAAAAACCAATACCAGCCGACAATTTGAAAAAATATAAAACAAAACATAATCCGAAGATCAGCATCTTGAGAAATCCAAGATATGGATTGATATGCTGATCTTCGGATTATGTTTTGTTTTATATTCTATCGATACTTCCTCTATGAGGATATCGCTTCCTCTTGAAAAAATGTCCAAAATATCTGACTCAGCGAGAGCTATACTTTCTTCCCGAACTTGTTCGGTTCGAGCTCTACAGGGTGTCCCAAAAAAAACGAAAACTATTGAAATCACCAATAACAATTTAATTGTTAGAATTTGAATGCCTTAGCACTCTGTTGGTCCCCACGAGTGCATAAATGATTGATATAAGTAATTTTAAACATAATTTGAATTTTATCATTTTCACAAAGTTTTTCTGTTAGAATTTTATAATTTGCTTTAAATTCCCACGGGCAAAAAATCGCGCACTTTACAAGGCGATTTTCTTACCTAAATTTTAATATATGCACCTTGTCAATATTTTACGCATCATTACGTTCAGCTTTTTCGTAGGGCATTCAAATTTTAACAATAAGTGATTTCAATAGTTTGGTTTTTTTTTGGGACACCCTGTAGTTCGGATGATCGGCTCATCCTTTCGGGCGGTTTTGCCGGCAAATCTTCATTACCGGTCTCTCGAACATTTTAAACTACAGACCCTCAAGGTCAGCCACGCTAACTTCGACGTTACATTGTCACTTACGCCCGCCGTTCGTTCCGACTTGCTGTGGTGGGCACATACGGGTCACCTGCATAATGAGGTCTCTCTTCGGAAACCCGTTCACATCGTCTCCCTTAGAACTGATGCCTCCAAATCTGGTTGGGGAGTGGTATTTGAAAGCTAGCATACCAATTGTAGATGGACACCCCAAGAGGCCTGCATGCATATAAACTATCTCGAGCTATTTGCGATCTTCTTCGCTTTTCGCAGTTCTATTCGTTCTTGTAATGTGAAGCTTATTAAGGTCCTTTGTGATAATTTCATCGCTGTTACTTACGTCAATAATATGTGCGGAATGGTCCCTTCTTTTGTTGGCCTTACCTTACCGTACAGGTCTGGCAATGGTGCCTTGACCACCATTGCCCAGTGAACTCTAAGAAGACTGGAACGCTACCTCATTATGACTGGCCTTACGAGTGAGTGAAGCCGACATGGGGGCAGCCATGGAGGTCAAAAACAGTTCGTGTAAGTGCGGGCGCGGGCCTCAAACTTACAGACGCGGGCAAAACGTTGCTCAGCCTCAGTGAGTTAGAGCCGAAGTAACTTTGTCGGATGGACTGCTTAGTATTTTCCCAACGCAAATTAAAGCAACTTTAATTTCGAACTATTTCAAGATTAACAATGTACAAATGAAATACAGGTAACAAAGGATTCATGGTAAGATATATAACTTGGATCGACAAACTCAATTATTTGATGTTGATCTCGAATCTTGGGTTGAACTCTTACGAACGATTATTTACAGTCAATGACAGTGATACCACTATTTTGAAAAGAAATTAATACTCACCTGTGAAAAGCAACATGCATCTGCTTTTTGCAACAAGACTGAGTTGTATATCCTCTACTATTGCAGCCTTTAATGACACAGTTAAGGGGCATTTTCTTCTCACATCCAAAAAAACAAGATATCAATTTTTGATAACTTTCAGAATGATTTCAATCATAAGTAAGGAAATGTTTACCAAAAAACTCCTGGAAATTGGGGCCTCAGCCGAGCAGACAAAAACTGGGGAGATTAAACTTCGTGAAAGCTTTTTTACCGCTAAAAAACGTTAAAACCGATCAAATTTCAAGTTTGGATGAATAAAAAGTAACTTTTATTTTCGATTTAAGAAATAGTATAATAGTTTTTAGTATATCTGCTTAATATTATAGATAAACTACATAAAAAAGATTAGAAAAATCCGCGCAGTTTCTCTCTTGATCTTCCAATATTTGTATTGATGATAACTTTACTTTTCAGAACAGTTATTTCCAATCGATACATTAGTCAACAGGAAATTGATCTTCTAGTTTGTTAGCATAAAAAAAAAATTCAAGGAAAATCCGAACTTTAGATTAAATGAGTTTTTGGCCGTCCGTAGTGATTTATCACCTAGGGGGGACTGGGATGACCTGTAATTTTACCTCCATGTCAGCCTCCATGCTGGCTTCAAAAAAATGTTTGCAGGTAGCGTTCCAGTCTTTTTAGAGTTCACTGCCATTGCCTGATTGAAGCCTTTTCCTTACCGGGGCGCGAGAACTATAGCGCGGATTTCTTATCCCGGGAACCTTGCTCTAGTTAGATCTACACCCTGAGGTGTTCAGCAGAATAACTGAAGTCCTTTTTATGCCCTACACCGATCTCTTTGCAACTCGATTCAATACACAGTTAAAGCAGTTTGTATCCTGGAAACCAGACCCGGATGTCTGGTCCCATAACGCTTCTTCTAGGCCTTGGCCGATCTCGTCCCTTATGTATTCCCTCCTTTTAGTCTAATAGGCAAGGTGCTCACGAAGATTCAGGAGGACCAAGTGCAAAAGGCGATCGTCATTGTCCCATTATGGTCCAGCAGTCATTGGTACTCGACTATGCTATCAACCTTGTTCATGCGTCCTCGCCTTCTGCCACGGCAGGCAGACTTATTCATGCTCAATCGGATTGAACTTCATCCTCTCAACGACTCACTTATCCTAGCAGGATGGCCTGCAACAACTCTCCAACTCAGGCATTTCTCAGCACGCAACCGACCTTGTTCTCAACTCTTGGCGTCCAGGAACGCAAAAACGGTACTGTTCCGCGTGGCAACAATACTGCCGCTGGTGTCGTACAGAACAAGTCGATCCCTTTCGAGCAACTTTAATTTAATATTACCGGGTTTCTAACCCACGAATTTGCCGCCGGCAAAGGTTATCGAACAATTAACAGTTACCGTTCAGTTCTATCCTCAACTTTACCGCACGTCGACGGTTATGCTGTGGGTCAACACCATATTATTACACGGCTTTTGAAGGGTATATGTTCTACGAGAAACCCCCAGCTCCTCGATATGCTATTACTTGGAAGGTCGATGCCGTACTGAAATACTTGAAGACACTGCACCCCGTCTCCGAATTACCACTGAAGTCTCTTTCTTTAAAGCTTGCTGCATTGTTGGCACTGGCCAGCGCCCAGCGTGCTCAAACATTGGTATCTCTTGACACAGCCTTCATGTCCATCACGCCAGACTCAGTAAAATTCGTTGTGTCCAGGATACTTAAGACATCTAAGCCCAATAAGAACTCGGTGGAAGTGGTCTTCACGCGTTTTCATGCGTGCGATTCCTTATGCGTGTATTTAACCGTTTGTGAGTATGAACAGCGCACAAAGACCTCCAGAGAGGCTGCTGAAACAACCGGACTGCTTCTGTACTATATCAAGCCCTTTCGACCAATATCCACGGACACTTGTGCGCGATGGCTTCGAATGGTTTTGAGCTTATCCGGAGTGGACGTTTCAATCTTTAAAGCCCACAGTTTTCGTAGCGCTTCTTCGTCTAAGGCATCTATACTAATCATTCATTAATACTCCCTATACATTTATGATCATGTTACTTTACCCCAGCATTGTAAGTATTCTTGTTTTTGATTTATTTAGTAACTATTGCTCACACAAGCATCATTGGTAAAAGACAATCATGGACAAATGTATTACTTTTCACAAGGAGATCAAGGACAGTTTATCAGTCTTGAGTAAGTACATGTAACTTCAGCAATGTTCTCTAAATCTGCTGCAGCATGACTTACAGGTGTATTTAGATTTATACTCAATGCCTCTAAATCTTACAAGTTTAATAACATCTGCATGCATTAATGTTCATCATCATGTCTCATCATTTATTGTTACTACATGTATAGACATTAAACTCAGTTACCATTTTTCATGAATTTATTATTTGATTTTATTTCATCATGTATCTCTAATAAACAAAACCAACTGATTGTTTGCATTTTGGTTTCTGTATAAAGGCAAGGTTGTTTACACAAAAGCTCTCATCAAGGATGTAGTCATTCTAAGCAATGTTATGGAGAGTACAGAACAAGGTTCAAGCATTTCCAGTAAGTTGCCCTAGCATTTCTTTTTACTTGTACTCAGCCAAGAGACAAGTTCCATTATTATGCCACAAAATTTTGCTGGTAAGCTTTGGGCCTTCATGGATGTTTTGAGTTAGAGCTCAAAGCCTGACAGCTACAAATTCATCAATTGGCAATGAGAAGTTGAAACATTGATTTAAAATTTTTGTTTAGTTTTTCAAAATGTTTTTGAATCTGGATAAAATGATGAAAAAAGTCCAATTTTTGTTTCTAAAAATATCCATTTAAAATTCATCACCCAGGGTAGCACCCCAGTTTTCCTCCCCCACCAGTCAGCACAGCACTGGGAAACAGGGGCACCATGTTGAGTATCATGCTAAAATCAGATGTCTTATATTTCCCTAATGTCACTATTAAGTAGTTAACTGTAATTATGGCCTTTCTGAATTTCAGTCCTAATGTCAGTGCTGTTAAAACTTTTCTGTCAATCACCATCATTGACATTGGCTGTATTTTTTTTTATTTATTTAATTTTTTAATTCTCTTTTTCTCTTCTTGGAAAGTATTTGCAGGCATTTCCTCTAACGTTGATAAGTCTGGAATTTCAACAGCTGCTCTGATCTGCAAATTACTCTCCTTCTGGTTAAAATTTTACAGTTTAAAATGTGCAATTTCCCAATAACCTTTTGTTTATTACAGACAAATTTGAAATTCAAACCATGCTGTTCCATTGCAAACCATGTGACATTACTTGTAGAAATGTATCTGAAATTTAAATCACGTTCACTTCGGAGGACACTGCCACGCCCATACAGAGATTAGGACCCCAACGGGCACCCTGCACTTATTGCCATTTTGATTCCCTTGACTGCAAGTGCAAGTGTTTGGGTGTTAACTATTTCAAGACTGAGTATGAAATTCTTAAGACAAATTAACCATAATTATCCCAAAGGAAAATTTAACTAATACACAACCTCTTGGGTTTGATATGTTAAACATTTATAACTGACCGGTTGCTTTTCCTCTCTGCATTTTAGGCAGTCAACTAAATGCTATTTATTCAAATGGTTTATCTTTATGTTAATCATCTTCTTTGCTTTTTGCATCCAAAGGATTGTGATCAGAATTGTGAAAAATATCAGAATCTTTAGAATTATCTATGAGAATTGTGCTACTCTTTACGTATTGATCACTGATTCCAACAGTACTGTGCCAAACTTAACGTAACTTCATTTAGAACTTTGGTCTAGTCCTATCTTGAGGCAGCTAATGGTGCTCAGAAATGGTTGGCAAAACTGGTAATACATACCTGCCAAGGTTGAGTAAAAGCTAGGAGTGAGACTGCTGAAGGTGTAGCATACACGTTTGCAGTGAAGCCGCAAACTTGCTTGGTGGATTTGGGGTCATGCTCCCCCAGAAAATTCTAAGTTTTGTAAGCCCAATGAGTACAGTTTCCGTGATTTCTGGAAAGAATTCTGTCCGATGCATGCACGTTTTCGAAGTCAAATTGCTCGTTAGTTTAATATGATTCACGTAGATCATGAGTTAAATCTTTCGGAAATACCATTTTAATCTCTGGCAATTGTTTTACATATGTTTAAGAATTACTGCACTACAGCTCTGTCTGAGCTCAACCGCTTTATGGGGTGTCGGCAAGGTTTTATAAAACGTGACTCAGATCTTAACTGCTCTTTTAATTTACTGTGACAAGTGTCCCTGGTTTTCAAAAGATTTTTTGTTGGTTTTTGGAAGGCCTGGTACAACTTTTGCCCGAGAGATTTTATGCATTGATTAAGGAGTAGCTTGCGAAGTAGATTTTGTTTGTACTTCACATGGATCTCTAACATTAAGATTTTTAATTCTAATATCACAAAGAGCTTGACAAACAAACCAACAGAGGCGTGTGATCAACTAAACTGGGCCTGTGAGCGTGAGAATTAACACTGAGGCGTGTGCCTCACGCCCAAGGCGTGAGACTTCTTAGATCTGGTAATAGCATCGTTTCCACAGTTCTTTTCATCTGTCCAGTTCTTTGGGTCAAAAATGAACTCACCATCGCTTATACACTGTCCTCAGAATCTTTGATTTGGTGGTTTAAAAGCATGAACAGTTGACTTTTGGATTTTTTTGCATTACTAGCTTTCAACCTGTTGTGGTTGTTGACACTATGCATCTTTTCAAAACTGATGCAAACTAATCTCCCATGTTTGGCAGTTTTTAATGCTTCCCCTCCCTTCAAAATATCCTGTGAGAGAGAAAACATGCTCTCATTTTATTGCCAGCCTAAAACACTAAAAAGAGCTAGATGGATGTTAAAAAATTCTAACTCCAACAAAGTAAGTGCAATTGTTGGTTTCACCTCATAGGCAGGGGGATCAAAGAGATGCGAAGATAAACTTTCACGTGTGTAACAAATAGCACGTGCAGTTTGGTGTGCACATGCGCGTGCAATCGTACACGTCAAATGAAAAGGCCCGCTTTTTCTTTGAAATTATCAGCCTGTGGTATAATGCATCATTTTTTGTTAATTTAGTATTTAAGTTTGACACTCAAGCAGATGATCACATTTGTGTCCATCCTGCTGTTGGTTTGTTTTTGCATTCAAGATATGGGAGTGTTTAGTAGTATTGATTTACTGGGTCCTGAAAGTATATTAAATATTTCAGAAATGTCTTGAGGGTAACATGAAGAGAAAGTTTGCAATTTTTTTTCCTGTTTGAATATTACTCTTGTGATCCACATTTCTCATTTTACATTAGCACTGTGAAATAATTGTTGATAAACTTCTCTAAAAGTTTGATTCATTATGTCTAAGTAGAAAGTCTCACAATTCACCAAACTACAGTCATAGTAAACTTTTGTTTTTGTTAGTAGTTTTATGTGTGAGGTGTTGGAAAAACTGAACTTCTGTTTTGCTGCAATTTGTAGGGAATTTCCTCAAATGCATTTAATTAGAACTAAATTTTCTCATAAGAAACTGTTCCATTTTTAATTACATGTGGTTTATTGTAGGGTCAAGAACCTCATTATCCTTCTTCTTTGAAATGTCCAAGGATTTTTTTCAGTTACACATCTGTCCTTCTGATGGTTTGAAGCTTCTGAGGTATGAAAACAATGTGTAATTAGCTTTTTATTTGTCAGCCAGCTGAAGTTTGACATGCCAGACTAAGGCAGAATTGAAGTGCATGTACTACTTCTTAAAGATGTTGAATGCATTTGGGAAGTTCAGTAATTGAACAGAAAAGTGATTAAGATTAGATTAAACTTGGTGGATTGTTGCCCATACTTTGGAAGCCAACAAAAATTTCTGCAATAGGGAAGAGGCATTGGGGATGTGACCACCAATTTCATTTGAGTGTTACTGTCTTAAAGTGTACATCACATGAGGCAAATTTGTTGGTTTTTGACAGCGTAGACAAAAGATGTGTTAACAGTGAAAACAGGCAATCATGTCCTCAAACAGGAAACTTATTTTTTCACCTATGGCTATTGAACTCCTTTCAAACTGAAAGGCCTGCATGTACTTCTGATGTTTTTATGAGGCTAACTGGTCACATGTATTTTATGTTAAGATAATATTTAACAAAATGATTACCAGTGATTTACCAGGCAGAAATCTTAATCAAATAATGAATATAAGGGTATATCAAAGTGATAATGTTGCACAATGACAGCAGATTGTCAATGTTAATAATTTCTATAAGTTCTATTTGTGGCATGCCTATGTTTTGAAAAGATGACTTTTCATCTCCATATTTTGAAATTGGCTCTTACACCCATTATTCAATTAATATTTGACAAGCATAAGCTTGTCTGTCCCAGCTACTGCTGCTTTGATTAACTTGGTCATCACCTTGCTTCTCAGTAAGGTAAGTTCAAACAGGCTTGTTATGGTTGAATATTGAATAGTGAATGTGGGATAACAAGTAGTATGGTTATATTTGCACAGTTACTGGTGAGAAGGTTGGACACTTGGTGTTCATGTTTCATTTGGTGAAGTAAACTAATGTTAATTTCTTACAGTAGCAATTTTTTATGGATTTATGATTGAAAATCATCTTAATGTATCAAACACACATTTCTGTTTACTGTCACATAATTCCCTCCCAGTCCAAAAAGTGTTGGGTATAACTTTTAGAAAAATTTTGAGTTTTAATTTCATGATTTTTATGTAAAACATTAACTTTGTTTTTCACCATGATAATGCTTTAAATTCTTTAGGTGCATGTAAAACTTGCATATACCCTAACAGACATGGGTAAGTGACAAGTATGAGTGGCTTTGACAATAATTATAAATTAGCATTAAACTTTTAAAGAATGATTTTTTTCTTTTCTTTTTGTTCTTTTTTTCTTTTTGTTGTGGACCTCTAATCTGTTCTTTTGTTTTAGGTGTTTGATGTATCAAACGTGTAATAGACATATATCAGACAGACAATATAACCATCTCAATTAACTCTTTTCTGGCAACATAAGACATCTGTTATATATTACCCTGGCCAGCACCAGATGGTTTACTCTGGCTAATGCCAGATAATTTTATTTCCTAGGGGAGAACTGCTGGAAGGAAAGAGTTAAAGGATCAATTGCAAATAATAATGATAATAATAAAGATAACCACTTACATCCACAATTGATAATTAGCCATGAATCCCAATTGCTAATGGTAGCTGATATTGGTTGTAGTTTGGTCATTGCAATACTTGCTGAAGGTGGAGTTGTAAAATATTGTGGAGTGGGATCCATTTATGACAATCAGTGCCTGATATCAATACACTTTGTCCATCTAAATCAATAATGATTGATGTCATTCAGCTAAAATCTGCGTTTTTGAGGCAACAGTGGCACGACACATACCTGTAGAAAGATATGAAGAGTTTTGTAAACATATGGGGATGAGTGTTTTACAGACTTCCTTTTACAAGAAGATTAGAACTGAGGCTTGCTTTAAGGGTTTTAGTTTTGCAATAGGATGGGTATGAGTGTTACAACAGTAATACGGGTAAGGTAATAGTTTGTGGTTATTTGATTTCACATTGCAATAATATTACATTGTTGGTGATGTGATGTCATTCTCACTGCTATTTACTTATGTTACTAGAAATCCAATGTCCACATAGTTGACACAACTTTCAGGTTGATATTTTCCAGAATGTTATTAAACCTTATTAATTGTCAAGTACCAATATGTCATCAATTTAAAGGACACTGACTGTGTTTCACTTTTAAAGAACTTGCAAGAACTCAGTCCATCTATGATGATAGTTTTACAATCAAGATGTATCTGTTTCAATTTGTCAACTAAAATTCTTCTCTCTTCTACATTGGTTTTGCATAGCTAAAGTAAGTTTTTGGTTATCACTCATTGATAGAATATGAAAGTGGTGTTGTCAAACTTGCTAAATCATTCACAAAAGGGAACTGAGTCCTTACTAAACTACCATTTCTATAAATTTTTAGTTTTATTATTTTTATGTTTCAAATTAATGAGAAGAAAGGTGAGCTGTGTGTCAGTTGCACAGTGTTTCAGTAAAATTATTGGACATAATAATCAATTATTGGTAATTTGATTGGCTTGTTTAATTGCTATTTTGACAGCCCTGGTAGACCAGGAGATTACCACAGAATTTCTGGATGTCAAAAAGCAGAGGTATGAAAGTTGTAACTGCAGATGCAATGGAAGTAATATGGTAACTATTAATGAATGAAAACAATGACATGAGCATAAACTGCCCTGTGACTTGTCACTTTAAGCGTATGGAGGTGGAGTGAGACTAAACTCACTCATTGAAAGTACTGGCAGTTATAGTTTTTCCATGTGGAGTATAAATTGTTTTGCACCATCTAAAAAAAATATGAATTTTATGTATTGCATGACAAGGTATGTGATGAGTGCTGGCCATGTTACAGGGAAAATTATGTCTCAAATGCATCTACAAAACTAGTTCATTTTCCTACAGGAAAGTGGCAACAGCATGCTCAAACATGTATGATTCATTTGAACAACTTACTGCTGATTGGAGTTGAATTTTATCTTCTGGAGGAAATTCTTTTTTAGTCTGGTGTAATATTATAATATTACTATGGCCCAATCATCTTTTTGGCTTTTGCTATGTTTCAAGTATTCTGGATATAATTCTTGTTTTCCTGGCATCTTTTTGCCATTATGTTTAATTAGATTGTCAGTCTTGGGTTATCATGACCAGTAGCCAAATTCAAGCCATTTTGGGGCAGTACCTACACTGCTAAATGGCATTGATCGGTGTTAGCCAGAATAAGATTCTGAAGTGTCCGTTGCTTTGTGTCGGATAAAACCAGGTTAAGATGAAATGTGTTTTTCACTGGTTTTGGTCAATTGACCAAAACTTGACATTTAAACTGTTTGAAAATTTGAGCTTGGAAATTGTTTGTGCTGTAACTTCACAGGTCTTTTATTCACTTCTTCTGAGAAGAATTTCTGTTAACAGTAGCTGCATATTATGGTACACATAATTATGATTTATAAAGTAAAATGGTTCCACCAAGAAGTGCCCATTAACTTTGCTCAATAATTTTGTCAATGAGGGTTGTGAAAAAAATATTGGTTAAGCACTCCACTGTTGCAAGTGCTGTGAATGAAATTTAAGGAGTGCCACAGTGTTTTTATTCTCATTTTTTCACTTTGGGCATTGCACAGTATCACTCCAAAGTTTGCATTCATTTTTTTTATACCTCTTCATGTTAAGTCAGAAGAAGTTGGCTATGATCAACCTTCATGTATCACAATTTGAGTTAAGCAACAGGCAGAGCTAGAAGCTAGATAACCTTATCCTTTTGATTTTCCTTTTCAGCGCAATGCAGCTAGGCGCTTAGTAGAACTCACCATTCAACTGGCAATTATCATGGTGGGCAAACAGGTTTTTAATGCTTCGATGGAAACAGTAATACCGTAAGTTGGTCTTTTCAACTGATTTGTATAATAGATTCTTTCATAGGGGAAATTAAGGCCTAAATTTTCTTGATTGTCAAGCAAGAGTTAATAGACATCCCAAAATCCATGGGACTGTTACAAATCTTCTTGAGGCTGGAGTAAATATTTTACCACTAAGTGTCCCGACATACCATGGTATTGTTTATAATAATAACATGATTGCTGAGGAGCAAGTGACTTTTTGAAAGATGCCTTGGACACTGAGATGATGCAAAGGCCTGCTAAGCTTTCACCACAATGGGAATAAGGTTAGGTATCTCTCTCCAACCTGTCTTTGTTGAACTTTGATGTATTTAGCACATCGAAATATCCCCTTAAAAGCACCTGCATGCTGTTTTAACTTTCCCTCATCCATGTTAGTGAGGGGAAGTGTAGAACTTTTTTCACGATGCGTTCGGTTTTGCTTGTCTTGAGGCTCGCTTAAACGAACACTCCAAACACCTTGACACCAGTGCGGTAGCGCAGCACTTTCTCAACTGTCCTGACGCATAATATTTTGCTACCCTTGACACTTTTCACGACAACTATAACTTTAAAATACGGGCGACAGAGGAACCAGGCGGGAATCGTAAACGAAGAAGAAATAGTAAAGCCCAGCAGAAAACACGCAAAATAGGCATATTTAAAGGTTTATAGTGTAATTCTAACGTTTCGTTGCTGCACGCAACATCCTCAGAGAATGAATAGCTTAAATAACAAGGTGATAAAAATTATAATGGTATGTTACATTATACTAATTATATTAATACATATGATGTAACATACCATTATAATACTTATAACCTTGTTATATAAGCTATTCATTCTCTGAGGATGTTGCGTGCAGCAACGAAACGTTAGAATTACACTATAAACCTTTAAATATGCCTATTTTGCGTGTTTTCTGCTGGGCTTTACTATTTCTTCTTCGTTTACAACCATAACTTCTCTTCTCACGCCTAACCAAACATTAAGAAACTAGTCTTTAATAATTTTAAAATATTGGACTCTTGTGAATATAAGACTTCTAATCAGCTACTAATTGTCGAAGCCCTTTTAATTAAACTTAATAATGCAGAGATGAACAGTGGTATCAAAGCATTCAAACAACACATCGTATGAATGACTAATTTGACCTTTAGTTTAAAGTTTTAGATTTTTGACTTTTAACTTTCAAACGTTTTATTAGTAAATAGTTAATATTATTGATTTTTGTAAAAGTTGCGCAATTCAGTGTAAACTGCAAGGTAACTTATTAAATAATCTATCTATCTATCTATCTATCTATCTATCTATCTATCTATCTATCTATCTATCTATCTATCTATCTATCTATCTATCTATCTATCTATCTATCTATCTATCTATCTATCTATCTATCTATCAAAGAACTTTCCATCTTTCCATAATTCCGATAGCCTTGTAACATGATCTGTTAGCGTCGTTTGAATTAATAAGTGATGATGTCATCCTTGATCTATATAGATCATGCTACGCATTCTTATTATGAAAATCCAAGCCCCGACAATAATTGTAAATAAAGCCATGAAGGAAGACACACTGAAGATGATATGGTTAAAAAAGATTTATTGAACGAACGTTTCGTCACAACACGCAACACCGTCAGAGTATGAATTGACGATGATTCTCGGCCTACATATTAAGCTATTTGCAAAGACAGCACTGCCAGATAGGAAGCATGGATAAAAAAAAAGAAACACAAGATTTCATTGCACATCGGTGAAACTTCTCGCCACCTACAGACGCGGATTTCCGAACACCTGGAGATTTCGGCTTACACTGGCAAATCAGTTTCTGTCACCCCTTTATCTAGTGTCCTAGCCCATCACAAAAGCAATGGCCATCCCATTTCTTCTTACGATTCTTCTGTTTTATCTTCTTGCCCTTCTACTTTTGGACTTTTACTTAAGGAAAGCCTACTTATTAGCAAATTTAACCCGTCTCTTAACCCAAACATAAGATCCGTTCTTTTAACTTTATTTAATTAACCATTGACTTCCTGTTATTTTCGCGTCACCGCGCACCTGAACAGTTTCTTGTGTTTCTTTTTTTTTCTCTCCACGCCTCCTATCTGGCAGTTCTATTTTTGCAAATAACTTAATATATAGGTCGACAATCATTGTAATAATTTATACTCTGATGATGTTGCGTGTTGCGACGAAACGTTAGTTCAATAAATCTGTTTATTATATGGGTGAGCTCGCTATCCGGTCTGTACGCAAAATGACACACGCTGATTGGCTGCCTAGCCGCGCGATAAGTTTTTCGTACAGACCGGCTAGTTTTGGCGGGAAAATTTCCGAGTTGATTTGAAGAAAAACAAACCAGATTCAGGTGCCTTTTATAGAAGATTTATAAAAACAAATTACGGAAAAAGAAGTCGAACGTTCTCAACGACAATTCTAAGAAGAAAACTAAATGATGCCAAAAACCACGATGTAACAGGCAAAAACAAGCAAGTAAACCTAAGCCGCTAACTCAGGAACACAAAGCTTCGTTAAAAGCGATGAAAAAAGGTGCTAAAAGCCATATAACAAATTCCTTATTAACCTTGTTTATTCGGCCTGTACGGGAAAGCATTTGCCTGAGGTTTTTTTCCGCACAGACATTGCTCCTTCGTCGCTCGGTCTGTACGAAAACCTCAGGCAAATACTTTCCCGTACAGACCTCACACTCGGTTAATAAGTAATTATTGAACCATATCATCTTCAATGTGTCTTCATTCATGGCCTTATGTAAAATCATTGTCTGCACTTTGATTTTCACAAGATTGCGTTTTCCACTCGGTTTATCCATTGCAGCTATTCTCAAGAAGCGATACAATAATGGAATGCTACGCATGCTTGTAATTTTATTTTGATTTGAGAGTGATCCTGAAAGTGTCGAAATACCACCTCGATTACTGTGTCCATTCTTGTTGTTACTTGAATATCGAGTTTCCAGAATGACATTTTTCGGTTTTGATTTTATTCTTTATTTACTTAAATTGTCTGCTGGTTATGATTTATGTTCGCATTTTTGAGGGCTTTTTTGTGATAGAACGTAATATGTTGAGCATTGAAGAGCCTTGTTTACACTATGTCTGTCATTCATGCGGAAGTGTCTAGGTCGAGTAATTCTCAACCGATTCCAATTCTCATGTCCTGCCCCCTTTTTGTCCCCCTAAAGCAAAAAGCCTGGTTACGGCACTGGAAAGCAGATGATGGTGAACGACGGCAGGTGACATGAATGATGACAGTTAATGGCGGAGGCTCGTTCAAAGAGTACATCTGAAATTCCATCCCTGATGTGTAATGGCTTCCAAGAAAGTTTTTTAGCAACTGCCAAATATGCATAGTGGGAGCTTGTATTTTGCGAAGAAAGCAAACTTATTTTCGCCTAGGGAACGATGTCAACGAGTGCTGGCGGCGGTGAAAAACAAAAATAAGCATAGAGTGTGGCTGCCAGTGATTCTCTTTCTCAGTCTGTGATGCTTCAGTTTCCATGGAGCCAAGAGTCACGCTTGGTTCTACCAGTTGTCACATAGGTGTAAGCAGTACAAATTGTTGACGTATTCAGAAAGTTACAGACCTACCAACTCTTACGTTTTCGTCATGAGTCACTTGATTTTTTACCTTTTCTCCCGGTTTCACGACAACAACTCTGTATATCACGATTTTTTCATCCAAAATGCTGTCGCTTATTACCCAGGTTTGGTCACATTTAACTATTAACATCTCGATTCCTTGCTTTGTTTCCCTGTAATCTTTGCAAGTTTACGCATGAGCTGCTGATACAAACACGGTGAATTTTTACGTGTTTCTTTATGGCAAAATAAATATATCTCGCTACTTTTCCTAGAATTTCCAGATATTTTTAAGTAGAAACTCCGGATTTCCCATTCTCAGGGGTTGGCAGGTCTGAAATTATGTAAATGTTTATGGTTGTCGATTAAAATGATAATCATAGGCAGTTGACTATGATCTTATGCTTCTGATTATGACGATCCTTAGGTCGCAGGCTTGACTTCAATCCTATGCTTTGCCTTTTGTTTTGTCGTTATGCTTATGCTCACGCGTGGACCAAACCTTAGCTGTTGATTGACTTCTTTATTATTATGCTGGTGGTGGTGGACGGAGATAAACTCGAACAGATTTTTCGTACGATTTTTCGTACGATTTTTCGCTGTGCATTGTGGTGGTTTAATGCGCGGTGGCCACAATCCAATGCGTGGATGATTGCGCAGCATGCCATATCGTACGACTTGAGTCGGTTTAGCCTGGAACAAAAATCTGTTATTTGGGTTTGGTGAACCTGGATTTGAGTGTAGTTTGCTCTAATTAAAGGGGAGACATTTAGAGGTGAGTTTATTTGATGAATCTGTATTGTCTGAGTCAGTGTTTCGGTTGATTTGGTCTTAAAAAGCTGGAGTGGTATGGGCGTTATCGCTGGACAAAACCGTTCTGGCGAAATGTGTTTTTTAGTACTGGATAAATATGTAAATTTTTTTCTCGATAAATTCATTTTGAGTACAAACGAAATCGTGATCCCTGACAAATATAAGTTACATTGTCTGTGCCGTGACAAACGTGAAACCGTAGCCACTGATAACGGTGATAGGCGTTTCGAGTTCATTCTTAATCATGTTGTTGCGTTGTACGATACAATACAATACAATAAATTTATTAGTATATCCCAACAGAGGTTTTTCAATACTAATTTACAACAGATAAGGGATGAAAAGAAAAATAACCAACTTCAAGAGTCAATCCTAATTAAAATGAGACGACAAAAAACTATGAAGCACTTAAAAAACTATGAACTGCTAAAAAGAACAGGGAAGAAAAATTATAAATGGTCTCATAGTTCTCTTCGGGCAGAACGTTTACAACTATTAATACTTGTAAAATTTTTTTGTTTCATCGCTTAATTTGTTCCATAGATTTAGGGCATGGTCAAAAAACGACCTCTTAACTGTCGATGTTCTTCTGAACTCAATATTAATATTGTCCTTTTGCCTGGTGTTATAATTATGAATATTAGAGCGCTTAACCAATTTAGATACAAGGTAATCGGGGGCTAAGCCATGTTGACATTTATAAACCATGGCGACATTTCTAAGCTGTAACATTTCCTTTACTGTTAACCATCTCAGGTCTTTACGAATTGGTGAAATATGATCATATTTTCTCTTCCCAGTTAGTATTCTGGCAGCAAAGTTTTGCAACAACTACAGTTTGCAAATGTTCTTTTGTGTTGTTCCTGACCACACTGTTGAACAGTAAAATAATTTACTGATGACCAAGGAGTTCAAGACAACTAAGAGAACATCTTTTGTAAATAAAAGTCAGACTCTGTTAATTTATCACAATTTCCCCAACAATGAGGACAATAGGTAATCTATATGCTCATTAAACAATTGATTGCTATCAATTATAATTCCAAGGTCTTTACAAAAACAAGAAGGAGATAGATCTTTGCCAAGGAAGGGGATAGTGATGTCATGCAATCTTCCAATTAGCTGTCTAGTGCCAAATAACATCAATTTTGTTTTTTTGTGGATTGATCAGCAATCTGTTAATACAACACCACTCTGCTACTCTGTTAAGATCTTGAACAATCTTGCTTAAGTTGTTCATAAGTATTTGTTTTATTCTCAGGGATTGCTTATTAGTTTGCATTGTTTTGGAAAGTAGACCTGCTGGGGTAAGTGGGATTTCATTTGCTTCTATACCAAAGTGTGGAAGCCAAGATCTCACAGCAGTTTAATCATGTGACTCAACTTTGACAATTGATTTGATGCACATATACGGGTGGATAATTGACTTTGAATTCCTCTTCAGGATCGTATTGACGCAAACTGCTTTCATTGAACACTAAGAATTATTTTAGTAATAAATATGAAAGGAATTATTAATACACGAAGAGATTTTGCAACACAATTTACACTGCAAACACTAATAGACCTTTCCATTATGATGTAAGTTAGTCCAAAGTGTGCAATGAACCCAGGTCTTGAGGTGAAATGGGTTATGAACTTTGCACTATGGACCCTTTTGATGTAGAGTGTTTTAAAGATCTTTATGGTCTTTCAAATGCTAACCAAAGTGGTGAAAGCCCCAGTGTTTCTGGAAGCTCTGACTAAAGGTTTAAAAATCTGAGTTGTTTGCTGTTATTGATCCAATTTTCTGCCTCCATATTAAATAATAAAATATTGATTACCAGTTTTGTGTCTTGACATCACTATTTTATGAACAGAGTTCTCCCCATAAAACAATGAACTGCTTTCCTAATTAGGATGCCTGTAATGCCAAGTTTTTGCCCTAATATGGGGAGAACATTGCTAAGTATGTCTACTAAAATTGCCAGAAGCTTGTTCAGTGGAAATAAATCAACAGCCCTTGAAAGGAATTCTAATTGAAATCAGCCATGCATACTTTTACTAGAGTTAGGAAATAATATGTTAGTCAGTTAGGCATATTTTAAAAACTAACAAGTTTATAGCAAAGGCAGACTCTGGGAAAAACAATGCTTCCCACATTGACTTTGTTTGATTTTTTCCTGTTCCAGGAAAGGTAGCCTGTAAACCAGGCAGCTGCTTTCTTTAACTGTTCTTGTCTAGAAGCACTGTAAACTGCTGCAGAAAGACTAGTAGCATTGTTTGACAAGGCTTAATGTATAGTATCACAAACTACTGTCCATTTCCCTTGTTTGTGGTACATTTATTTCAATGATGTTCTGACTTGGGCTTTTGTTCCCTTGTGACATAAGCTAATCCTATGATGCTCCAAGTCTTGTGTGGCAATTCTAGTGTTTTTAGATAATAAGCTTTGAGATCCTTAGTCAGGCATTTAGTTTCATGCTAGGTATATTACATGAAAACAAGAGCTGTTGATTCATCTCCATTGTACTAGCATGCTCTTTGCAATGTTGGCAGATATACTAAGCAAGATTCTGCCCATGTTTAGAGAAAAATGTGGCAGTACAAGTACCCCAACCTGTGAACCAGGTATTGCACTGAAGCTTGAGAAATCACAAAAAAGTCTGAGAATAGTTGGGAAAAGTTCACATATCCTGATTTTGACTCCAAAAGGGATTATGTGCAGGGTGTTCATTAACTGCAAATTGAGCAAAGAATTATGCAGCATTGCAATGTTCTTAAAAACCTTGGTACTGCACCTCCAATTTGTGTACAGTTTGCTGCGGTATCAAGTTTAAAACAAAGCATGGGAACATGGTCAGAGCATTTGGCACCTTACCAGTTACAAGAAGTCGTGTAAAGAGAAATGTAAATTAAAAATAGCAGGCTTTTTTTGCACATGTGGTTGCAAGCTAAAGTTCTTTGAACTGTTGAAAGGTTATGTTATTGAAAGGACAAATTTCAAAGTCGTCACTCAATCCTTGAAATCTGTTTATATTAGCAAACAGTCAGTTAACATCAAAATTTTATTTACAAACCTTACAATTTTTAAACAATCTTGATAAACTTTTGAAAGGTTTCGAATCAGCATTTTACTGACTTCTTCATGACTGATCAATTGCTTGTCACTAACTCACAGGACAATCCCTGCTATAGAAATTTGTTTTAAATAAGTGCATTTGTTTTAATTACTTTCATCATGACTGATCAATTAATGGTCACTAACTCTAGGTATAGAACTATGCCATTCCATAGAAATTTATTTTAAGTCACTGTTGAAGTCAACTGAAAAATGTTGACTCGAGCAGGATTTGAACTTGCACCTTCGGGATACCAGTCTGCCGCTCTACCTATTGAGCTATCGAGTCCACAGGGATTGGAGGCGAGTTTTTATCCAATTTAAGTGCACGAAATATTCTCGCGACAACTTAATGCTATCCATGAGATTGGATGTGCAGTGTTCCAATTCTATTTCAGAATCATCCTCAGGGTATTATGAAATGATAACTTCACAATTAACCTACACTGTTGAAGTTAACTGAAAAATGTTGACTTGACCGGGATTTGAACTCACACCTTTGCACTCCCATGCTCGAGTCAACATTTTTCAGTTGACTTCAACAGTGTAGATTAATTGTGAAGTTATTAAGTCACTATGTTTATAAACTTCATGACTGTTCATTACCTCCAGGCACAGGACCACTCCATTCAATAGAAATTTGTTTTAAATCAGTACATTTAATTTTATGACTTTCATCATGACTTAGCAGTAACTAGTCACTAACTTTAGGTACAGGACTATGCCCTTCCATAGAAATTTGTATTAATTCAGTATTTTTGTTGACTTTATCATGACTGATCAATGATTGGTCACCAACTTTATGTACAGGACTATGCTCTTCCATAGAAATTTATTTTAGGTCAGTATTTTTATTGACTTCATCATGACATATCAGTGACTGGTCACTAACTCCAGACACAGGATGAGTGAGAGAAATTGATAGATCAGAGCATAATACATCTGAATTAAAATCTGCAGATTGACATAGTGCTTAAGTTTGCATATGATGCCTATGCTCTTGGGTATTTTTTTGAAATGTGAAAAATATAATCATTCCAGTTGATGTGATTATCTATTAAAACCCCTTAGTATTTTATTCATTTGACCTGTTTTATAGCTTGTTTATTAATATTAGGAACAGTAGAGTAAGTTATTTTCCTTTGTGGAGTTTGAAACAAAACAAAATTTTGTTTTGTGATCATTTAAGGATAATTTATTGGCACAAAGCCAAGTATGGATATTGTCTAATTTATTATTAATTGTTGATTCAAGTGTTTGTGAATTAATTGCTATAAGATAAAAATAGATTTGAGTCAGTTGCAAATAGGTGAAAGTCAAGAACTGCAGATGATTTTTCAAAATCATTGATAAGTAAAAGAAATGGCAGAGGATCCAAAACAAGGGCTGAGGAACCCCACATGTTCTCCAGAAGAAACATTTCTAAGAGTCACATACTGTTTTCTGTAGTTTTGTTATGAGCAAAACTAGTGCCTGACTACCCTTGTATTCCACAGTATTCTAGTGTATGACTGAGTATTTTATGATGCATAATATCAAAAGCTTTAAATCTAAAAACAGGCCACAAGAAAACATTGTGGAGATAGCAGAAGTCATGGTGGTTGCATAGAGTCAATTGTAAAAATACGTATACTTAAGTTGAGTTTATTGATAAAAGAAATGTGAACTGTAAGATAAGTCATCAGAAAGGATTTGTTTTTACCAGGAAGAATTGGGAATAAACATCCTTGGTATGAGGTTGTATACCATTATGCCCAGAATTGAATGGAAAGAAATCTTTGCCAAACGCATTGGTTTATCTTTGCTGAAATTGTGTCCAGAGATGATTTTATTTGATAATCTCTGTCACTGATTTGCCTCCCTGGTCAAAAATTGATTGTTGATAAACTTGGTTTCCAGGTCATCTAAGTTATTAAATGCTGGTCATTATGCCAATAACTAATTAAAGAACACAGACAACGTGAGATTTTGCCATTTGAGTATGTTACCTCTAGAAGCTGCTGGGAATAAATATAGCAACACAGTGTGTTGCTCTAGAGCTCTAACGCGCAAGTAAGACATGGGGGGAGGGAATTGAGCTATTGATCGTGAAAGGCAGATCAAACTAAGTATTGCAACTATAGCACATTACAAAAAAGTTAAGTAGGAAAGGTTTCAGATAATTTGTTTCATAATTTTGAGAGGAAAAATAAAACCCACGACCAACAACTTCTTGTTCTATGAACTTCTAACACTTCCAACAACTTCTTACCTGCAATCAATAGTCTTTAAGAGTAGAATTAAAACGGGATCAGATGAGATAAAACCCAATTGTGCTTTATATTCTTCTCTCTAAGGTAGTTTGTTGCTCATGTGCACCCAGATAAAGACATAACTGGAACCACCTGCATATTTAGGAGTTGCACTATGTGCGGCTGGTCCTGGTTTGGAGTTAAAATACATTCTAAAATTCATTAAAAATGCATGACGAAAGGACAAAAGAAAGTCATAATGGTAAACTCATAAGTAAAGTCATAAGTGTTAAAACTCTGCATTTAGGTGGATTTGGTTGATCTATTTTCTTTGAAAGTTTGTGTCAAAACCCGCACAAACATCCTCCGAAATCCGCATCCTCCTAAAACTAGCGCTCGTCTGATTTGGCATCAATATAATATGTATACATTTTTTTCCCCCGCCGTGTTGGTCAATCAACACAGTGGTGGGATATTGTGGTGACGAGGAAGCGCATCCTCCGAAAACTTGCGTTCGTCTTATTTGTGTTGGTCAATTTACACAATGGCAGAAGTGTTTCTGTTTAATGTGGGGATGCTAGTTGAGCTAGCCACACGGTTGGTCATACGTTGCGAGAGGCTCCTTTACCGTCTCTTGACGCCTCAAGTTGGGAGCGAAGTCAGTCGTGCTAAATCCTTTGCAGACGGCTTTGTTCTTTAATTTTATTTGGAATTTTTTGTTGTTGTTGTAAAGCATAATCACATCCTCCGTAATGGCTGGCGAGTGATTTTGTCGGAGGATGTTTTTTCAAAAATTAACCATCTCCTTGTCAATTATCACAATGGAAAAATTTATGCTAGTTATCGTAGGAGACTGTGTTGCTGAGCGCTGAGTGAGCAGCTGATGGCTTCTCGGTTGGTGAAGTTTGCAGTGTCGAAGTGAGTGTGTTTGCTAGTGCTATGATGTGCTAAGCGATCGTGTTTGCTTCAAAATGCAGCTTGATCAAGTGCGAGCCTGTCCCGATGAGTGCAGTTGCAAGGCGACGATGCGTTTGGGCGCACAGGCCTCTCCTGGGTTTTTGACGCCTCGGTGGCCATCGTGTTGTTTAGATCGATTTCTAGTTCGATCTTTCACGTGGTGGTTGCTCTGTGAACCTGTACTCGATCGTGGGGGTCGAAGCGTGGCGTTCGTTAAATGGGTGGATGTTTCGTGCATTGCCCGGCTCCCCATTTGTTTTTGTGTTCTTATACCGTAGACTTGCTGTTTTGACTGTGAAATGAAGTGGAGAAAAGGTTCCATGTGAACAGCAGTTGAACATGGGTTAGTCGATCCTAAGAGATAGGGGACTTCGGCTAGAAAGTGCCGAATTTTGGGCCGCCTATCGAAAGGGAAATCGGGTTAATATTCCCGAACCAGAACAGGAATAGTGCCACGTAGTGGCAGCAGCGGTAACGCAACCGAGCTCGGAGACGTCGTCGAGAGCCCCGGGAAGAGAGTTGTCTTTTCTTTTTAACGGGTTGTCACCCTTAAGTCGGTTTAGCCGGAGATAGGGTTTCACCTCCGATAAAGCCCCACACTTGTTGTGGGGTCCGGTGCGCTTTCGACGGCCCTTGAAAATCCGAGGGAATCTGTCATTTTCTTGTCTGGTCGTACCCACAACCGCAGCAGATCTCCAAGGTGAGCAGCTTCTAGTTGATAGAACAATGCAGGTAAACGAAGCATTGCAATGGCATTGTGATAGCCGTCCGGTGCTGTGAATGTCAGGCGATACGATCGTTGATGTGAAAGTCTCTGTAAGGATTGCAGAGGAAGGTTCCGACGGCTATATTTCGTCATCGATTGTTGCTTGCTTGCTTGCTTGCTTGCTTGCTAGCGCGATGAATTTGAAAAGGCGGACATGTTTTGGCATATTGATGTGGTGGTGCACGGTAGTGCATGTAGCGTTGTAGCTTGCGACGAGCTTCTGTAAGAGTCGCTCCAAGTCATGGGCATATATTTGACATAAGATAGGTGAGTCGTCGTTAAGGCTAGGTTTTAGGTTAGTTAGGCTAACAAATATTGCCCTTGGCCGAAGTGGGGACCGTGAAGAATGCGCTACACGCAATTCGATTGCACGACGAGTTACTTACCACGAACAGGCCTGCTCGCTTTGTCTGGTGCAAAGCGAGTGTCCGACCAGCCGTCTCGCCATCAACTGTAAGATGCAAGCTCGATCGATCTGACGAATAGCTATACGTGGGTGCGTAAACGAGAAACGATCGAATTGTTGTTCAGCGAAAAAGAGAGCTGTAGCTTGCGAGAGGCTACAGTAACGGCGCATTGAGACTCCACCTCGACGCAGCAGTCGCTGTTCGAGGCTAAAAGGTGAGGCAAGTTGTAAGACAGTGCAAAATCGTTGGTGTCAACCCGTTGTTGGCAAGTTTAACGGATTTTGAAAGATGGCCAGCTTTTTGGCCGTAAATGTTGCTGAAGCTGAAGGTAACATGAGGGAACGAAAGCGTTGAAAGCTTATGGCAGGGCTTCTGTGGCGGTCTGTTGACGCCACTTGTCGAGACTGCGAAATCTTGTATGTCGCGCCGTTCACGGTTTCTCGTACGCAAAGGTAGACTGCGTGAGGCGATACGATCGTTCATGTCAAAGTCCCTGTAAGGATTGCAGAGGAAGGGGTCCGACGGCTATATTTCGTCATCGATTGTTGCTTGCTTGTTTGCGCGATGAATTCGAAAATGCGGACGTGTTTTGGCATATTGATGTGGTGGTGCACGGTAGTGCATGTAGCGTTGTAGGTTGCGACGAGCTTCTGTAAGAGTCGCTCCAAGTCATGGGCATATATTTGACATAAGATATGTAAGTGGTCGTTAAGGCTTAGGTTTTAGGTTAGTTAGGCTAACAAATATTGCCCTTGGCCGAAGTGGGGACCGTGAAGAATGCGCCTACACGCCATTCGATTGCACGATCGGTTACTTACCAGGATAAGGCCTGCTCGCTTTGTGTGGTGCGAAGCGAACGTCCGATCAGCCGTCTCGTCATCTACTGTAAGATGCAAGCTTGATGAATCTGACGAATAGCCATCGGTCGGTGCGTAAACGAGAAACGATCTAATGGAAGTTGAGCGAAAAAGAGAGCTGTAGCTTTCGAGAGCCTACGGTGACGGCGCGTTTTGACCTACGTCTCGACATGGCAGTTGAAAACAGGCGATGAGTTTAGAAGGTGGGTAGCCTTCCAAACGTAGAATCAACGAAAGATGGTGTTTTTTTTTTTTCTTTTTTTTTTTTTGTTTTGTTTTTTTTTCCCCCGCTACAAGCACATCCTCCGTAAACGTTGGCCACAACTGCACAGTCCCGTTTCGTTGACGGTCACTTAAGCGTGTGGCTTCAAAGCTTGGCGTAAGTGGAAACATGAGCCAACCAATACACTCATAAACTAGTGGCAACTTCGTTTGGCTGTCCGTTGACACCACATTGACTTGAATCAAAAGTATTTTTTAACTGAAGCGTTTCCGTCGAGTGTGATAACGATCCGTTTCGGATGTCATTAGTTTTTGCGTACTTTTTGTATTTTTTTAAAAGGCTCAAGCACATCCTCCGAAAACGTAGGCCTAAAGTGAAGTTTTGCGGTGAGGATCGCTTAGCTAAGTTGAGTAAAGGAGACTTTTCTAGATTAAAACAGCGGCGTTTTTGAGGTAGACACTGTCTAAGAGATAGAAAAAAAAGTTTCTCGACATTTCAAGCAATTAGTGATCTCCTGACGGAGGGCCTTCGCTTGAAACGTCGAGAAGGTTTTTTTCTATCTTTTAGATAGTGTATACTTCAAGAACGCCGCTGTTTTATCGAAGCTATCCTACACTGGACCCTCGCGCCTTACTTTTCTAGTTTACCTTGCAATAGCCTGTATATATTGCTACTGCCCCTGTATATGAGCTACGCGCAGTTGCGCGTCGCGATCGTTTTCAGCCAAAACTCTTGCTGTCTTTGTGCAGTCCAAGTATAGTGTTCAAACGTCTGTTTCGACGTTTTCTTTCAGGTGCAAGCTTGATGGAGTTGAAGAACGACCATATCTCGGTCCCTTTACGTTGCACGATCGAATGCAACCTGTGAGAAAACTGTGACGGCGCACTGAGTGTACGTCTGGTGGATGAAGTCCGGTCGCTTTTGAGAGTTAAAGGTAAGGAACGATTTGTTGTTGTTGTTGTGAGAATATATGCGCGATCCAAGCATGTTACCACATGCTAGTTATTTCACTGCGTGAGTCTACGAATGACTGGCGTGTTTTAAAATAGCGATGTGAAAAACTATGAGAAAAAATGCACACAGACATACTCATTTCTTTCCAACCGTATCTCTTTACGCGGGGTATGCTCTCCGGCCGTACCCGTTTATTTGCTGTCTAAGTATGCCCTCCGGCCATCACAGCCAGACTCTCATTACAGGAGGTGTGCGATTGGAACAGGCTGCATGGGAGGAAATGCATCGAGCCCAAACCCATTGATTGATGCCACCTTATACTTTCACCTGGTCCGAGTACGTCTATTTTTTTTATTGTATTTATGCAATTTGATGGTGATGGACTTAGCGCATGTGGGACATGCAACATTGGTAAAAGTTTTGATGAGCGATGATTTCAGTGGAGGAAAATTAACCGTAGAACATCTATTTCGTTTTCTCCAAATCCTTTTAATTGAACAAAATTGAGAATTTCTTCTTGACGAAAACGTAGGAATTTAGCAGTGTCGGTAGCGAAAGGTGCTTGGCATGCGCGGTGACGATCTCGTTAAAGAGACGTTAAAAGCGTGTGATATTCTCGAAAATATTCTTTTGTTTTATTGATTGTTTTGTAAAATGATTGCCTGTCGACGAACTCATATCGTTCTTATCTTAGCGATTATTATTATTATCTTAGCGATTCTTATCTCATATCTTAGCGATTAGAGAATCGAAGAGAGAATTGGCGATCTCTAAATGGCTGCATCTTGCGTCTCCTGACCGACATAAGTGAACTCCTTAGTAGAGTGATTTACGAAGAAAGCTTGAAATTGAATGTTTGTCCTCTTAATGTGGTGCTTCTGTTTGAGATTGACATGTGGAAGTAGTGAGGAGCAACCGCATCTTCGTAAAACTCTGGATGGGGATCGATTTGGTTGAAATGTTTTTCTTTCCTCCTCAATATACACAGTGGCGAGATGTATTGGTGAGGAGTAACCGCATCCTCCGTAAACTTCCGTTTGTGTGATTTAGATTGTACAAATCGAAAATTTTTTTTTCCAAGTCTTGGTCAATCAACACAATGGCAAGAATTTTTCCATTTAACGTGGTGATGTTAGTCGAGCTAAGCACGCGGTTGGTCATACGTTGCGAGAGACGCCTTACACCATCCTCGTAAAACTCTGCATTTAGGTGGATTTGGTTGATCTATTTTCTTTGAAAGTTTGTGTCAAAACCCGCACAAACATCCTCCGAAATCCGCATCCTCCTAAAACTAGCGCTCGTCTGATTTGGCATCAATATAATATGTATACATTTTTTTCCCCCGCCGTGTTGGTCAATCAACACAGTGGTGGGATATTGTGGTGACGAGGAAGCGCATCCTCCGAAAACTTGCGTTCGTCTTATTTGTGTTGGTCAATTTACACAATGGCAGAAGTGTTTCTGTTTAATGTGGGGATGCTAGTTGAGCTAGCCACACGGTTGGTCATACGTTGCGAGAGGCTCCTTTACCGTCTCTTGACGCCTCAAGTTGGGAGCGAAGTCAGTCGTGCTAAATCCTTTGCAGACGGCTTTGTTCTTTAATTTTATTTGGAATTTTTTGTTGTTGTTGTAAAGCATAATCACATCCTCCGTAATGGCTGGCGAGTGATTTTGTCGGAGGATGTTTTTTCAAAAATTAACCATCTCCTTGTCAATTATCACAATGGAAAAATTTATGCTAGTTATCGTAGGAGACTGTGTTGCTGAGCGCTGAGTGAGCAGCTGATGGCTTCTCGGTTGGTGAAGTTTGCAGTGTCGAAGTGAGTGTGTTTGCTAGTGCTATGATGTGCTAAGCGATCGTGTTTGCTTCAAAATGCAGCTTGATCAAGTGCGAGCCTGTCCCGATGAGTGCAGTTGCAAGGCGACGATGCGTTTGGGCGCACAGGCCTCTCCTGGGTTTTTGACGCCTCGGTGGCCATCGTGTTGTTTAGATCGATTTCTAGTTCGATCTTTCACGTGGTGGTTGCTCTGTGAACCTGTACTCGATCGTGGGGGTCGAAGCGTGGCGTTCGTTAAATGGGTGGATGTTTCGTGCATTGCCCGGCTCCCCATTTGTTTTTGTGTTCTTATACCGTAGACTTGCTGTTTTGACTGTGAAATGAAGTGGAGAAAAGGTTCCATGTGAACAGCAGTTGAACATGGGTTAGTCGATCCTAAGAGATAGGGGACTTCGGCTAGAAAGTGCCGAATTTTGGGCCGCCTATCGAAAGGGAAATCGGGTTAATATTCCCGAACCAGAACAGGAATAGTGCCACGTAGTGGCAGCAGCGGTAACGCAACCGAGCTCGGAGACGTCGTCGAGAGCCCCGGGAAGAGAGTTGTCTTTTCTTTTTAACGGGTTGTCACCCTTAAGTCGGTTTAGCCGGAGATAGGGTTTCACCTCCGATAAAGCCCCACACTTGTTGTGGGGTCCGGTGCGCTTTCGACGGCCCTTGAAAATCCGAGGGAATCTGTCATTTTCTTGTCTGGTCGTACCCACAACCGCAGCAGATCTCCAAGGTGAGCAGCTTCTAGTTGATAGAACAATGCAGGTAAACGAAGCATTGCAATGGCATTGTGATAGCCGTCCGGTGCTGTGAATGTCAGGCGATACGATCGTTGATGTGAAAGTCTCTGTAAGGATTGCAGAGGAAGGTTCCGACGGCTATATTTCGTCATCGATTGTTGCTTGCTTGCTTGCTTGCTTGCTTGCTAGCGCGATGAATTTGAAAAGGCGGACATGTTTTGGCATATTGATGTGGTGGTGCACGGTAGTGCATGTAGCGTTGTAGCTTGCGACGAGCTTCTGTAAGAGTCGCTCCAAGTCATGGGCATATATTTGACATAAGATAGGTGAGTCGTCGTTAAGGCTAGGTTTTAGGTTAGTTAGGCTAACAAATATTGCCCTTGGCCGAAGTGGGGACCGTGAAGAATGCGCTACACGCAATTCGATTGCACGACGAGTTACTTACCACGAACAGGCCTGCTCGCTTTGTCTGGTGCAAAGCGAGTGTCCGACCAGCCGTCTCGCCATCAACTGTAAGATGCAAGCTCGATCGATCTGACGAATAGCTATACGTGGGTGCGTAAACGAGAAACGATCGAATTGTTGTTCAGCGAAAAAGAGAGCTGTAGCTTGCGAGAGGCTACAGTAACGGCGCATTGAGACTCCACCTCGACGCAGCAGTCGCTGTTCGAGGCTAAAAGGTGAGGCAAGTTGTAAGACAGTGCAAAATCGTTGGTGTCAACCCGTTGTTGGCAAGTTTAACGGATTTTGAAAGATGGCCAGCTTTTTGGCCGTAAATGTTGCTGAAGCTGAAGGTAACATGAGGGAACGAAAGCGTTGAAAGCTTATGGCAGGGCTTCTGTGGCGGTCTGTTGACGCCACTTGTCGAGACTGCGAAATCTTGTATGTCGCGCCGTTCACGGTTTCTCGTACGCAAAGGTAGACTGCGTGAGGCGATACGATCGTTCATGTCAAAGTCCCTGTAAGGATTGCAGAGGAAGGGGTCCGACGGCTATATTTCGTCATCGATTGTTGCTTGCTTGTTTGCGCGATGAATTCGAAAATGCGGACGTGTTTTGGCATATTGATGTGGTGGTGCACGGTAGTGCATGTAGCGTTGTAGGTTGCGACGAGCTTCTGTAAGAGTCGCTCCAAGTCATGGGCATATATTTGACATAAGATATGTAAGTGGTCGTTAAGGCTTAGGTTTTAGGTTAGTTAGGCTAACAAATATTGCCCTTGGCCGAAGTGGGGACCGTGAAGAATGCGCCTACACGCCATTCGATTGCACGATCGGTTACTTACCAGGATAAGGCCTGCTCGCTTTGTGTGGTGCGAAGCGAACGTCCGATCAGCCGTCTCGTCATCTACTGTAAGATGCAAGCTTGATGAATCTGACGAATAGCCATCGGTCGGTGCGTAAACGAGAAACGATCTAATGGAAGTTGAGCGAAAAAGAGAGCTGTAGCTTTCGAGAGCCTACGGTGACGGCGCGTTTTGACCTACGTCTCGACATGGCAGTTGAAAACAGGCGATGAGTTTAGAAGGTGGGTAGCCTTCCAAACGTAGAATCAACGAAAGATGGTGTTTTTTTTTTTTCTTTTTTTTTTTTTGTTTTGTTTTTTTTTCCCCCGCTACAAGCACATCCTCCGTAAACGTTGGCCACAACTGCACAGTCCCGTTTCGTTGACGGTCACTTAAGCGTGTGGCTTCAAAGCTTGGCGTAAGTGGAAACATGAGCCAACCAATACACTCATAAACTAGTGGCAACTTCGTTTGGCTGTCCGTTGACACCACATTGACTTGAATCAAAAGTATTTTTTAACTGAAGCGTTTCCGTCGAGTGTGATAACGATCCGTTTCGGATGTCATTAGTTTTTGCGTACTTTTTGTATTTTTTTAAAAGGCTCAAGCACATCCTCCGAAAACGTAGGCCTAAAGTGAAGTTTTGCGGTGAGGATCGCTTAGCTAAGTTGAGTAAAGGAGACTTTTCTAGATTAAAACAGCGGCGTTTTTGAGGTAGACACTGTCTAAGAGATAGAAAAAAAAGTTTCTCGACATTTCAAGCAATTAGTGATCTCCTGACGGAGGGCCTTCGCTTGAAACGTCGAGAAGGTTTTTTTCTATCTTTTAGATAGTGTATACTTCAAGAACGCCGCTGTTTTATCGAAGCTATCCTACACTGGACCCTCGCGCCTTACTTTTCTAGTTTACCTTGCAATAGCCTGTATATATTGCTACTGCCCCTGTATATGAGCTACGCGCAGTTGCGCGTCGCGATCGTTTTCAGCCAAAACTCTTGCTGTCTTTGTGCAGTCCAAGTATAGTGTTCAAACGTCTGTTTCGACGTTTTCTTTCAGGTGCAAGCTTGATGGAGTTGAAGAACGACCATATCTCGGTCCCTTTACGTTGCACGATCGAATGCAACCTGTGAGAAAACTGTGACGGCGCACTGAGTGTACGTCTGGTGGATGAAGTCCGGTCGCTTTTGAGAGTTAAAGGTAAGGAACGATTTGTTGTTGTTGTTGTGAGAATATATGCGCGATCCAAGCATGTTACCACATGCTAGTTATTTCACTGCGTGAGTCTACGAATGACTGGCGTGTTTTAAAATAGCGATGTGAAAAACTATGAGAAAAAATGCACACAGACATACTCATTTCTTTCCAACCGTATCTCTTTACGCGGGGTATGCTCTCCGGCCGTACCCGTTTATTTGCTGTCTAAGTATGCCCTCCGGCCATCACAGCCAGACTCTCATTACAGGAGGTGTGCGATTGGAACAGGCTGCATGGGAGGAAATGCATCGAGCCCAAACCCATTGATTGATGCCACCTTATACTTTCACCTGGTCCGAGTACGTCTATTTTTTTTATTGTATTTATGCAATTTGATGGTGATGGACTTAGCGCATGTGGGACATGCAACATTGGTAAAAGTTTTGATGAGCGATGATTTCAGTGGAGGAAAATTAACCGTAGAACATCTATTTCGTTTTCTCCAAATCCTTTTAATTGAACAAAATTGAGAATTTCTTCTTGACGAAAACGTAGGAATTTAGCAGTGTCGGTAGCGAAAGGTGCTTGGCATGCGCGGTGACGATCTCGTTAAAGAGACGTTAAAAGCGTGTGATATTCTCGAAAATATTCTTTTGTTTTATTGATTGTTTTGTAAAATGATTGCCTGTCGACGAACTCATATCGTTCTTATCTTAGCGATTATTATTATTATCTTAGCGATTCTTATCTCATATCTTAGCGATTAGAGAATCGAAGAGAGAATTGGCGATCTCTAAATGGCTGCATCTTGCGTCTCCTGACCGACATAAGTGAACTCCTTAGTAGAGTGATTTACGAAGAAAGCTTGAAATTGAATGTTTGTCCTCTTAATGTGGTGCTTCTGTTTGAGATTGACATGTGGAAGTAGTGAGGAGCAACCGCATCTTCGTAAAACTCTGGATGGGGATCGATTTGGTTGAAATGTTTTTCTTTCCTCCTCAATATACACAGTGGCGAGATGTATTGGTGAGGAGTAACCGCATCCTCCGTAAACTTCCGTTTGTGTGATTTAGATTGTACAAATCGAAAATTTTTTTTTCCAAGTCTTGGTCAATCAACACAATGGCAAGAATTTTTCCATTTAACGTGGTGATGTTAGTCGAGCTAAGCACGCGGTTGGTCATACGTTGCGAGAGACGCCTTACACCATCCTCGTAAAACTCTGCATTTAGGTGGATTTGGTTGATCTATTTTCTTTGAAAGTTTGTGTCAAAACCCGCACAAACATCCTCCGAAATCCGCATCCTCCTAAAACTAGCGCTCGTCTGATTTGGCATCAATATAATATGTATACATTTTTTTCCCCCGCCGTGTTGGTCAATCAACACAGTGGTGGGATATTGTGGTGACGAGGAAGCGCATCCTCCGAAAACTTGCGTTCGTCTTATTTGTGTTGGTCAATTTACACAATGGCAGAAGTGTTTCTGTTTAATGTGGGGATGCTAGTTGAGCTAGCCACACGGTTGGTCATACGTTGCGAGAGGCTCCTTTACCGTCTCTTGACGCCTCAAGTTGGGAGCGAAGTCAGTCGTGCTAAATCCTTTGCAGACGGCTTTGTTCTTTAATTTTATTTGGAATTTTTTGTTGTTGTTGTAAAGCATAATCACATCCTCCGTAATGGCTGGCGAGTGATTTTGTCGGAGGATGTTTTTTCAAAAATTAACCATCTCCTTGTCAATTATCACAATGGAAAAATTTATGCTAGTTATCGTAGGAGACTGTGTTGCTGAGCGCTGAGTGAGCAGCTGATGGCTTCTCGGTTGGTGAAGTTTGCAGTGTCGAAGTGAGTGTGTTTGCTAGTGCTATGATGTGCTAAGCGATCGTGTTTGCTTCAAAATGCAGCTTGATCAAGTGCGAGCCTGTCCCGATGAGTGCAGTTGCAAGGCGACGATGCGTTTGGGCGCACAGGCCTCTCCTGGGTTTTTGACGCCTCGGTGGCCATCGTGTTGTTTAGATCGATTTCTAGTTCGATCTTTCACGTGGTGGTTGCTCTGTGAACCTGTACTCGATCGTGGGGGTCGAAGCGTGGCGTTCGTTAAATGGGTGGATGTTTCGTGCATTGCCCGGCTCCCCATTTGTTTTTGTGTTCTTATACCGTAGACTTGCTGTTTTGACTGTGAAATGAAGTGGAGAAAAGGTTCCATGTGAACAGCAGTTGAACATGGGTTAGTCGATCCTAAGAGATAGGGGACTTCGGCTAGAAAGTGCCGAATTTTGGGCCGCCTATCGAAAGGGAAATCGGGTTAATATTCCCGAACCAGAACAGGAATAGTGCCACGTAGTGGCAGCAGCGGTAACGCAACCGAGCTCGGAGACGTCGTCGAGAGCCCCGGGAAGAGAGTTGTCTTTTCTTTTTAACGGGTTGTCACCCTTAAGTCGGTTTAGCCGGAGATAGGGTTTCACCTCCGATAAAGCCCCACACTTGTTGTGGGGTCCGGTGCGCTTTCGACGGCCCTTGAAAATCCGAGGGAATCTGTCATTTTCTTGTCTGGTCGTACCCACAACCGCAGCAGATCTCCAAGGTGAGCAGCTTCTAGTTGATAGAACAATGCAGGTAAACGAAGCATTGCAATGGCATTGTGATAGCCGTCCGGTGCTGTGAATGTCAGGCGATACGATCGTTGATGTGAAAGTCTCTGTAAGGATTGCAGAGGAAGGTTCCGACGGCTATATTTCGTCATCGATTGTTGCTTGCTTGCTTGCTTGCTTGCTTGCTAGCGCGATGAATTTGAAAAGGCGGACATGTTTTGGCATATTGATGTGGTGGTGCACGGTAGTGCATGTAGCGTTGTAGCTTGCGACGAGCTTCTGTAAGAGTCGCTCCAAGTCATGGGCATATATTTGACATAAGATAGGTGAGTCGTCGTTAAGGCTAGGTTTTAGGTTAGTTAGGCTAACAAATATTGCCCTTGGCCGAAGTGGGGACCGTGAAGAATGCGCTACACGCAATTCGATTGCACGACGAGTTACTTACCACGAACAGGCCTGCTCGCTTTGTCTGGTGCAAAGCGAGTGTCCGACCAGCCGTCTCGCCATCAACTGTAAGATGCAAGCTCGATCGATCTGACGAATAGCTATACGTGGGTGCGTAAACGAGAAACGATCGAATTGTTGTTCAGCGAAAAAGAGAGCTGTAGCTTGCGAGAGGCTACAGTAACGGCGCATTGAGACTCCACCTCGACGCAGCAGTCGCTGTTCGAGGCTAAAAGGTGAGGCAAGTTGTAAGACAGTGCAAAATCGTTGGTGTCAACCCGTTGTTGGCAAGTTTAACGGATTTTGAAAGATGGCCAGCTTTTTGGCCGTAAATGTTGCTGAAGCTGAAGGTAACATGAGGGAACGAAAGCGTTGAAAGCTTATGGCAGGGCTTCTGTGGCGGTCTGTTGACGCCACTTGTCGAGACTGCGAAATCTTGTATGTCGCGCCGTTCACGGTTTCTCGTACGCAAAGGTAGACTGCGTGAGGCGATACGATCGTTCATGTCAAAGTCCCTGTAAGGATTGCAGAGGAAGGGGTCCGACGGCTATATTTCGTCATCGATTGTTGCTTGCTTGTTTGCGCGATGAATTCGAAAATGCGGACGTGTTTTGGCATATTGATGTGGTGGTGCACGGTAGTGCATGTAGCGTTGTAGGTTGCGACGAGCTTCTGTAAGAGTCGCTCCAAGTCATGGGCATATATTTGACATAAGATATGTAAGTGGTCGTTAAGGCTTAGGTTTTAGGTTAGTTAGGCTAACAAATATTGCCCTTGGCCGAAGTGGGGACCGTGAAGAATGCGCCTACACGCCATTCGATTGCACGATCGGTTACTTACCAGGATAAGGCCTGCTCGCTTTGTGTGGTGCGAAGCGAACGTCCGATCAGCCGTCTCGTCATCTACTGTAAGATGCAAGCTTGATGAATCTGACGAATAGCCATCGGTCGGTGCGTAAACGAGAAACGATCTAATGGAAGTTGAGCGAAAAAGAGAGCTGTAGCTTTCGAGAGCCTACGGTGACGGCGCGTTTTGACCTACGTCTCGACATGGCAGTTGAAAACAGGCGATGAGTTTAGAAGGTGGGTAGCCTTCCAAACGTAGAATCAACGAAAGATGGTGTTTTTTTTTTTTCTTTTTTTTTTTTTGTTTTGTTTTTTTTTCCCCCGCTACAAGCACATCCTCCGTAAACGTTGGCCACAACTGCACAGTCCCGTTTCGTTGACGGTCACTTAAGCGTGTGGCTTCAAAGCTTGGCGTAAGTGGAAACATGAGCCAACCAATACACTCATAAACTAGTGGCAACTTCGTTTGGCTGTCCGTTGACACCACATTGACTTGAATCAAAAGTATTTTTTAACTGAAGCGTTTCCGTCGAGTGTGATAACGATCCGTTTCGGATGTCATTAGTTTTTGCGTACTTTTTGTATTTTTTTAAAAGGCTCAAGCACATCCTCCGAAAACGTAGGCCTAAAGTGAAGTTTTGCGGTGAGGATCGCTTAGCTAAGTTGAGTAAAGGAGACTTTTCTAGATTAAAACAGCGGCGTTTTTGAGGTAGACACTGTCTAAGAGATAGAAAAAAAAGTTTCTCGACATTTCAAGCAATTAGTGATCTCCTGACGGAGGGCCTTCGCTTGAAACGTCGAGAAGGTTTTTTTCTATCTTTTAGATAGTGTATACTTCAAGAACGCCGCTGTTTTATCGAAGCTATCCTACACTGGACCCTCGCGCCTTACTTTTCTAGTTTACCTTGCAATAGCCTGTATATATTGCTACTGCCCCTGTATATGAGCTACGCGCAGTTGCGCGTCGCGATCGTTTTCAGCCAAAACTCTTGCTGTCTTTGTGCAGTCCAAGTATAGTGTTCAAACGTCTGTTTCGACGTTTTCTTTCAGGTGCAAGCTTGATGGAGTTGAAGAACGACCATATCTCGGTCCCTTTACGTTGCACGATCGAATGCAACCTGTGAGAAAACTGTGACGGCGCACTGAGTGTACGTCTGGTGGATGAAGTCCGGTCGCTTTTGAGAGTTAAAGGTAAGGAACGATTTGTTGTTGTTGTTGTGAGAATATATGCGCGATCCAAGCATGTTACCACATGCTAGTTATTTCACTGCGTGAGTCTACGAATGACTGGCGTGTTTTAAAATAGCGATGTGAAAAACTATGAGAAAAAATGCACACAGACATACTCATTTCTTTCCAACCGTATCTCTTTACGCGGGGTATGCTCTCCGGCCGTACCCGTTTATTTGCTCTCTAAGTATGCCCTCCGGCCATCACAGCCAGACTCTCATTACAGGAGGTGTGCGATTGGAACAGGCTGCATGGGAGGAAATGCATCGAGCCCAAACCCATTGATTGATGCCACCTTATACTTTCACCTGGTCCGAGTACGTCTATTTTTTTTATTGTATTTATGCAATTTGATGGTGATGGACTTAGCGCATGTGGGACATGCAACATTGGTAAAAGTTTTGATGAGCGATGATTTCAGTGGAGGAAAATTAACCGTAGAACATCTATTTCGTTTTCTCCCAATCCTTTTAATTGAACAAAATTGAGAATTTCTTCTTGACGAAAACGTAGGAATTTAGCAGTGTCGGTAGCGAAAGGTGCTTGGCATGCGCGGTGACGATCTCGTTAAAGAGACGTTAAAAGCGTGTGATATTCTCGAAAATATTCTTTTGTTTTATTGATTGTTTTGTAAAATGATTGCCTGTCGACGAACTCATATCGTTCTTATCTTAGCGATTATTATTATTATCTTAGCGATTCTTATCTCATATCTTAGCGATTAGAGAATCGAAGAGAGAATTGGCGATCTCTAAATGGCTGCATCTTGCGTCTCCTGACCGACATAAGTGAACTCCTTAGTAGAGTGATTTACGAAGAAAGCTTGAAATTGAATGTTTGTCCTCTTAATGTGGTGCTTCTGTTTGAGATTGATATGTGGAGTAGCGAGGAGCAACCGCATCTTCGTAAAACTCTGGATGGGGATCGATTTGGTTGAAATGTTTTTCTTTCCTCCTCAATATACACAGTGGCGAGATGTATTGGTGAGGAGTAACCGCATCCTCCGTAAACTTCCGTTTGTGTGATTTAGATTGTACAAATCGAAATTTTTTTTTTCCAAGTCTTGGTCAATCAACACAATGGCAAGAATTTTTCCATTTAACGTGGTGATGTTAGTCGAGCTAACCACGCGGTTGGTCATACGTTGCGAGAGACGCCTTACACCATCCTCGTAAAACTCTGCATTTAGGTGGATTTGGTTGATCTATTTCCGTTTAAAGTTTATGTGAAAACCCGCACAAACATCCTCCGAAATCCGCATCCTCCTAAAACTAGCGCTCGTCTGATTTGGCATCAATATATATGTATAAATTTTTTTCCCCCGCCGTGTTGGTCAATCAACACAGTGGTGGGATATTGTGGTGACGAGGAAGCGCATCCTCCGAAAACTTGCGTTCGTCTTATTTGTGTTGGTCAATTTACACAATGGCAGAAGTGTTTCTGTTTAATGTGGGGATGCTAGTTGAGCTAGCCACACGGTTGGTCATACGTTGCGAGAGGCTCCTTTACCGTCTCTTGACGCCTCAAGTTGGGAGCGAAGTCAGTCGTGCTAAATCCTTTGCAGACGGCTTTGTTCTTGAATTTTATTTGGAATTTTTTGTTGTTGTTGTAAAGCATAATCACATCCTCCGTAATGGCTGGCGAGTGATTTTGTCGGAGGATGTTTTTTCAAAAATTAACCATCTCCTTGTCAATTATCACAATGGAAAAATTTATGCTAGTTATCGTAGGAGACTGTGTTGCTGAGCGCTGAGTGAGCAGCTGATGGCTTCTCGGTTGGTGAAGTTTGCAGTGTCGAAGTGAGTGTGTTTGCTAGTGCTATGATGTGCTAAGCGATCGTGTTTGCTTCAAAATGCAGCTTGATCAAGTGCGAGCCTGTCCCGATGAGTGCAGTTGCAAGGCGACGATGCGTTTGGGCGCACAGGCCTCTCCTGGGTTTTTGACGCCTCGGTGGCCATCGTGTTGTTTAGATCGATTTCTAGTTCGATCTTTCACGTGGTGGTTGCTCTGTGAACCTGTACTCGATCGTGGGGGTCGAAGCGTGGCGTTCGTTAAATGGGTGGATGTTTCGTGCATTGCCCGGCTCCCCATTTGTTTTTGTGTTCTTATACCGTAGACTTGCTGTTTTGACTGTGAAATGAAGTGGAGAAAAGGTTCCATGTGAACAGCAGTTGAACATGGGTTAGTCGATCCTAAGAGATAGGGGACTTCGGCTAGAAAGTGCCGAATTTTGGGCCGCCTATCGAAAGGGAAATCGGGTTAATATTCCCGAACCAGAACAGGAATAGTGCCACGTAGTGGCAGCAGCGGTAACGCAACCGAGCTCGGAGACGTCGTCGAGAGCCCCGGGAAGAGAGTTGTCTTTTCTTTTTAACGGGTTGTCACCCTTAAGTCGGTTTAGCCGGAGATAGGGTTTCACCTCCGATAAAGCCCCACACTTGTTGTGGGGTCCGGTGCGCTTTCGACGGCCCTTGAAAATCCGAGGGAATCTGTCATTTTCTTGTCTGGTCGTACCCACAACCGCAGCAGATCTCCAAGGTGAGCAGCTTCTAGTTGATAGAACAATGCAGGTAAACGAAGCATTGCAATGGCATTGTGATAGCCGTCCGGTGCTGTGAATGTCAGGCGATACGATCGTTGATGTGAAAGTCTCTGTAAGGATTGCAGAGGAAGGTTCCGACGGCTATATTTCGTCATCGATTGTTGCTTGCTTGCTTGCTTGCTTGCTTGCTTGCTAGCGCGATGAATTTGAAAAGGCGGACATGTTTTGGCATATTGATGTGGTGGTGCACGGTAGTGCATGTAGCGTTGTAGCTTGCGACGAGCTTCTGTAAGAGTCGCTCCAAGTCATGGGCATATATTTGACATAAGATAGGTGAGTCGTCGTTAAGGCTTAGGTTTTAGGTTAGTTAGGCTAACAAATATTGCCCTTGGCCGAAGTGGGGACCGTGAAGAATGCGCTACACGCAATTCGATTGCACGACGAGTTACTTACCACGAACAGGCCTGCTCGCTTTGTCTGGTGCAAAGCGAGTGTCCGACCAGCCGTCTCGCCATCAACTGTAAGATGCAAGCTCGATCGATCCGACGAATAGCTATACGTGGGTGCGTAAACGAGAAACGATCGAATTGTTGTTCAGCGAAAAAGAGAGCTGTAGCTTGCGAGAGGCTACAGTAACGGCGCATTGAGACTCCACCTCGACGCAGCAGTCGCTGTTCGAGGCTAAAAGGTGAGGCAAGTTGTAAGACAGTGCAAAATCGTTGGTGTCAACCCGTTGTTGGCAAGTTTAACGGATTTTGAAAGATGGCCAGCTTTTTGGCCGTAAATGTTGCTGAAGCTGAAGGTAAAATGAGCGAACGAAAGCGTTGAAAGCTTATGGCAGGGCTTCTGTGGCGGTCTGTTGACGCCACTTGTCGAGACTGTGAAATCTTGTATGTCGCGCCGTTCACGGTTTCTCGTACGCAAAGGTAGACTGCGTGAGGCGATACGATCGTTCATGTCAAAGTCCCTGTAAGGATTGCAGAGGAAGGGGTCCGACGGCTATATTTCGTCATCGATTGTTGCTTGCTTGTTTGCGCGATGAATTCGAAAATGCGGACGTGTTTTGGCATATTGATGTGGTGGTGCACGGTAGTGCATGTAGCGTTGTAGGTTGCGACGAGCTTCTGTAAGAGTCGCTCCAAGTCATGGGCATATATTTGACATAAGATATGTAAGTGGTCGTTAAGGCTTAGGTTTTAGGTTAGTTAGGCTAACAAATATTGCCCTTGGCCGAAGTGGGGACCGTGAAGAATGCGCCTACACGCCATTCGATTGCACGATCGGTTACTTACCAGGATAAGGCCTGCTCGCTTTGTCTGGTGCAAAGCGAACGTCCGATCAGCCGTCTCGTCATCTACTGTAAGATGCAAGCTTGATGAATCTGACGAATAGCCATCGGTCGGTGCGTAAACGAGAAACGATCTAATGGAAGTTGAGCGAAAAAGAGAGCTGTAGCTTTCGAGAGCCTACGGTGACGGCGCGTTGGGACCTACGTCTCGACATGGCAGTTGAAAACAGGCGATGAGTTTAGAAGGTGGGTAGCCTTCCAAACGTAGAATCAACGAAAGATGGTGTTTTTTTTTTTTTCTTTTTTTTTTTTGTTTTGTTTTTTTTTTCCCCCGCTACAAGCACATCCTCCGTAAACGTTGGCCACAACTCCACAGTCCCGTTTCGGTGATGGTTACTCAGGCTTGATGAATCTGACGAATAGCCATCGGTCGGTGCGTAAACGAGAAACGATCTAATGGAAGTTGAGCGAAAAAGAGAGCTGTAGCTTTCGAGAGCCTACAGTGACGGCGCGTTTGGACCTACGTCTCGACATGGCAGTTGAAAGGAGGCGATGGGGTTTGGAAGGTGGGTAGCCTTCCAAACGTTGAGTCGGCGAAAGATGGTGTTTTTATTTTTTTCTTGTTTTGTTTTTTTTCCCTTTACAAGCACATCCTCCGTAAACGTTGGCCACAACTCGAGAGTCCCGTTTCGGTGACGGTCACTTAAGCGTGTGGCTTCAAAGCTTGGCGTAAGTGGAAACATGAGCCAACCAATACACTCATAAACTAGTGGCAACTTCGTTTGGCTGTCCGTTGACACCACATTGACTTGAATCAAAAGTATTTTTTAACTGAAGCGTTTCCGTCGAGTGTGATAACGATCCGTTTCGGATGTCATTAGTTTTTGCGTACTTTTTGTATTTTTTTAAAAGGCTCAAGCACATCCTCCGAAAACGTAGGCCTAAAGTGAAGTTTTGCGGTGAGGATCGCTTAGCTAAGTTGAGTAAAGGAGACTTTTCTAGATTAAAACAGCGGCGTTCTTGAGGTAGACACTGTCTAAGAGATAGAAAAAAAAGTTTCTCGACATTTCAAGCAATTAGTGATCTCCTGACGGAGGGCCTTCGCTTGAAACGTCGAGAAGGTTTTTTTCTATCTTTTAGATAGTGTATACTTCAAGAACGCCGCTGTTCTATCGAAGCTATCCTACACTGGACCCTCGCGCCTTCCTTTTCTAGTTTACCTTGCAATAGCCTGTATATATTGCTACTGGCCCTGTATATGAGCTACGCGCAGTTGCGCGTCGCGATCGTTTTCAGCCAAAACTCTTGCTGTCTTTGTGCAGTCCAAGTATAGTGTTCAAACGTCTGTGTCGACGTTTTCTTTCAGGTGCAAGCTTGATGGAGTTGAAGAACGACCATATCTCGGTCCCTTTACGTTGCACGATCGAATGCAACCTGTGACAAAACTGTGACGGCGCACTGAGTGTACGTCTGGTGGATGAAGTCTGGTCGCTTTTGAGAGTTAAAGGTAAGGAACGATTTGTTGTTGTTGTTGTGAGAATATATGCGCGATCCAAGCATGTTACCACATGCTAGTTATTTCACTGCGTGAGTCTACGAATGACTGGCGTGTTTTAAAATAGCGATGTGAAAAACTATGAGAAAAAATGCACACAGACATACTCATTTCTTTCCAACCGTATCTCTTTACGCGGGGTATGCTCTCCGGCCGTACCCGTTTATTTGCTCTCTAAGTATGCCCTCCGGCCATCACAGCCAGACTCTCATTACAGGAGGTGTGCGATTGGAACAGGCTGCATGGGAGGAAATGCATCGAGCCCAAACCCATTGATTGATGCCACCTTATACTTTCACCTGGTCCGAGTACGTCTATTTTTTTTATTGTATTTATGCAATTTGATGGTGATGGACTTAGCGCATGTGGGACATGCAACATTGGTAAAAGTTTTGATGAGCGATGATTTCAGTGGAGGAAAATTAACCGTAGAACATCTATTTCGTTTTCTCCAAATCCTTTTAATTGAACAAAATTGAGAATTTCTTCTTGACGAAAACGTAGGAATTTAGCAGTGTCGGTAGCGAAAGGTGCTTGGCATGCGCGGTGACGATCTCGTTAAAGAGACGTTAAAAGCGTGTGATATTCTCGAAAATATTCTTTTGTTTTATTGATTGTTTTGTAAAATGATTGCCTGTCGACGAACTCATATCGTTCTTATCTTAGCGATTATTATTATTATCTTAGCGATTCTTATCTCATATCTTAGCGATTAGAGAATCGAAGAGAGAATTGGCGATCTCTAAATGGCTGCATCTTGCGTCTCCTGACCGACATAAGTGAACTCCTTAGTAGAGTGATTTACGAAGAAAGCTTGAAATTGAATGTTTGTCCTCTTAATGTGGTGCTTCTGTTTGAGATTGATATGTGGAGTAGCGAGGAGCAACCGCATCTTCGTAAAACTCTGGATGGGGATCGATTTGGTTGAAATGTTTTTCTTTCCTCCTCAATATACACAGTGGCGAGATGTATTGGTGAGGAGTAACCGCATCCTCCGTAAACTTCCGTTTGTGTGATTTAGATTGTACAAATCGAAAATTTTTTTTTCCAAGTCTTGGTCAATCAACACAATGGCAAGAATTTTTCCATTTAACGTGGTGATGTTAGTCGAGCTAACCACGCGGTTGGTCATACGTTGCGAGAGACGCCTTACACCATCCTCGTAAAACTCTGCATTTAGGTGGATTTGGTTGATCTATTTCCGTTTAAAGTTTATGTGAAAACCCGCACAAACATCCTCCGAAATCCGCATCCTCCTAAAACTAGCGCTCGTCTGATTTGGCATCAATATATATGTATAAATTTTTTTCCCTCTCCGTGTTGGTCAATCAACACAGTGGTGGGATATTGTGGTGACGAGGAAGCGCATCCTCCAAAAACTTGCGTTCGTCTTATTTGTGTTGGTCAATTTACACAATGGCAGAAGTGTTTCTGTTTAATGTGGGGATGCTAGTTGAGCTAGCCACACGGTTGGTCATACGTTGCGAGAGGCTCCTTTACCGTCTCTTGACGCCTCAAGTTGGGAGCGAAGTCAGTCGTGCTAAATCCTTTGCAGACGGCTTTGTTCTTTAATTTTATTTGGAATTTTTTGTTGTTGTTGTAAAGCATAATCACATCCTCCGTAATGGCTGGCGAGTGATTTTGTCGGAGGATGTTTTTTCAAAAATTAACCATCTCCTTGTCAATTATCACAATGGAAAAATTTATGCTAGTTATCGTAGGAGACTGTGTTGCTGAGCGCTGAGTGAGCAGCTGATGGCTTCTCGGTTGGTGAAGTTTGCAGTGTCGAAGTGAGTGTGTTTGCTAGTGCTATGATGTGCTAAGCGATCGTGTTTGCTTCAAAATGCAGCTTGATCAAGTGCGAGCCTGTCCCGATGAGTGCAGTTGCAAGGCGACGATGCGTTTGGGCGCACAGGCCTCTCCTGGGTTTTTGACGCCTCGGTGGCCATCGTGTTGTTTAGATCGATTTCTAGTTCGATCTTTCACGTGGTGGTTGCTCTGTGAACCTGTACTCGATCGTGGGGGTCGAAGCGTGGCGTTCGTTAAATGGGTGGATGTTTCGTGCATTGCCCGGCTCCCCATTTGTTTTTGTGTTCTTATACCGTAGACTTGCTGTTTTGACTGTGAAATGAAGTGGAGAAAAGGTTCCATGTGAACAGCAGTTGAACATGGGTTAGTCGATCCTAAGAGATAGGGGACTTCGGCTAGAAAGTGCCGAATTTTGGGCCGCCTATCGAAAGGGAAATCGGGTTAATATTCCCGAACCAGAACAGGAATAGTGCCACGTAGTGGCAGCAGCGGTAACGCAACCGAGCTCGGAGACGTCGTCGAGAGCCCCGGGAAGAGAGTTGTCTTTTCTTTTTAACGGGTTGTCACCCTTAAGTCGGTTTAGCCGGAGATAGGGTTTCACCTCCGATAAAGCCCCACACTTGTTGTGGGGTCCGGTGCGCTTTCGACGGCCCTTGAAAATCCGAGGGAATCTGTCATTTTCTTGTCTGGTCGTACCCACAACCGCAGCAGATCTCCAAGGTGAGCAGCTTCTAGTTGATAGAACAATGCAGGTAAACGAAGCATTGCAATGGCATTGTGATAGCCGTCCGGTGCCGGGAATGTCAGGCGATACGATCGTTGATGTGAAAGTCTCTGTAAGGATTGCAGAGGAAGGTTCCGACGGCTATATTTCGTCATCGATTGTTGCTTGCTTGCTTGCTTGCTTGCTTGCTTGCTAGCGCGATGAATTTGAAAAGGCGGACATGTTTTGGCATATTGATGTGGTGGTGCACGGTAGTGCATGTAGCGTTGTAGCTTGCGACGAGCTTCTGTAAGAGTCGCTCCAAGTCATGGGCATATATTTGACATAAGATAGGTGAGTCGTCGTTAAGGCTAGGTTTTAGGTTAGTTAGGCTAACAAATATTGCCCTTGGCCGAAGTGGGGACCGTGAAGAATGCGCTACACGCAATTCGATTGCACGACGAGTTACTTACCACGAACAGGCCTGCTCGCTTTGTCTGGTGCAAAGCGAGTGTCCGACCAGCCGTCTCGCCATCAACTGTAAGATGCAAGCTCGATCGATCTGACGAATAGCTATACGTGGGTGCGTAAACGAGAAACGATCGAATTGTTGTTCAGCGAAAAAGAGAGCTGTAGCTTGCGAGAGGCTACAGTAACGGCGCATTGAGACTCCACCTCGACGCAGCAGTCGCTGTTCGAGGCTAAAAGGTGAGGCAAGTTGTAAGACAGTGCAAAATCGTTGGTGTCAACCCGTTGTTGGCAAGTTTAACGGATTTTGAAAGATGGCCAGCTTTTTGGCCGTAAATGTTGCTGAAGCTGAAGGTAACATGAGGGAACGAAAGCGTTGAAAGCTTATGGCAGGGCTTCTGTGGCGGTCTGTTGACGCCACTTGTCGAGACTGCGAAATCTTGTATGTCGCGCCGTTCACGGTTTCTCGTACGCAAAGGTAGACTGCGTGAGGCGATACGATCGTTCATGTCAAAGTCCCTGTAAGGATTGCAGAGGAAGGGGTCCGACGGCTATATTTCGTCATCGATTGTTGCTTGCTTGTTTGCGCGATGAATTCGAAAATGCGGACGTGTTTTGGCATATTGATGTGGTGGTGCACGGTAGTGCATGTAGCGTTGTAGGTTGCGACGAGCTTCTGTAAGAGTCGCTCCAAGTCATGGGCATATATTTGACATAAGATATGTAAGTGGTCGTTAAGGCTTAGGTTTTAGGTTAGTTAGGCTAACAAATATTGCCCTTGGCCGAAGTGGGGACCGTGAAGAATGCGCCTACACGCCATTCGATTGCACGATCGGTTACTTACCAGGATAAGGCCTGCTCGCTTTGTCTGGTGCAAAGCGAACGTCCGATCAGCCGTCTCGTCATCTACTGTAAGATGCAAGCTTGATGAATCTGACGAATAGCCATCGGTCGGTGCGTAAACGAGAAACGATCTAATGGAAGTTGAGCGAAAAAGAGAGCTGTAGCTTTCGAGAGCCTACGGTGACGGCGCGTTGGGACCTACGTCTCGACATGGCAGTTGAAAACAGGCGATGAGTTTAGAAGGTGGGTAGCCTTCCAAACGTAGAATCAACGAAAGATGGTGTTTTTTTTTTTTTTTCTTTTTTTTTTTGTTTTGTTTTTTTTTCCCCCGCTACAAGCACATCCTCCGTAAACGTTGGCCACAACTCCACAGTCCCGTTTCGGTGATGGTTACTCAGGCTTGATGAATCTGACGAATAGCCATCGGTCGGTGCGTAAACGAGAAACGATCTAATGGAAGTTGAGCGAAAAAGAGAGCTGTAGCTTTCGAGAGCCTACAGTGACGGCGCGTTTGGACCTACGTCTCGACATGGCAGTTGAAAGGAGGCGATGGGGTTTGGAAGGTGGGTAGCCTTCCAAACGTTGAGTCGGCGAAAGATGGTGTTTTTATTTTTTTCTTGTTTTGTTTTTTTTCCCTTTACAAGCACATCCTCCGTAAACGTTGGCCACAACTCGAGAGTCCCGTTTCGGTGACGGTCACTTAAGCGTGTGGCTTCAAAGCTTGGCGTAAGTGGAAACATGAGCCAACCAATACACTCATAAACTAGTGGCAACTTCGTTTGGCTGTCCGTTGACACCACATTGACTTGAATCAAAAGTATTTTTTAACTGAAGCGTTTCCGTCGAGTGTGATAACGATCCGTTTCGGATGTCATTAGTTTTTGCGTACTTTTTGTATTTTTTTAAAAGGCTCAAGCACATCCTCCGAAAACGTAGGCCTAAAGTGAAGTTTTGCGGTGAGGATCGCTTAGCTAAGTTGAGTAAAGGAGACTTTTCTAGATTAAAACAGCGGCGTTCTTGAGGTAGACACTGTCTAAGAGATAGAAAAAAAAGTTTCTCGACATTTCAAGCAATTAGTGATCTCCTGACGGAGGGCCTTCGCTTGAAACGTCGAGAAGGTTTTTTTCTATCTTTTAGATAGTGTATACTTCAAGAACGCCGCTGTTTTATCGAAGCTATCCTACACTGGACCCTCGCGCCTTACTTTTCTAGTTTACCTTGCAATAGCCTGTATATATTGCTACTGCCCCTGTATATGAGCTACGCGCAGTTGCGCGTCGCGATCGTTTTCAGCCAAAACTCTTGCTGTCTTTGTGCAGTCCAAGTATAGTGTTCAAACGTCTGTTTCGACGTTTTCTTTCAGGTGCAAGCTTGATGGAGTTGAAGAACGACCATATCTCGGTCCCTTTACGTTGCACGATCGAATGCAACCTGTGAGAAAACTGTGACGGCGCACTGAGTGTACGTCTGGTGGATGAAGTCTGGTCGCTTTTGAGAGTTAAAGGTAAGGAACGATTTGTTGTTGTTGTTGTGAGAATATATGCGCGATCCAAGCATGTTACCACATGCTAGTTATTTCACTGCGTGAGTCTACGAATGACTGGCGTGTTTTAAAATAGCGATGTGAAAAACTATGAGAAAAAATGCACACAGACATACTCATTTCTTTCCAACCGTATCTCTTTACGCGGGGTATGCTCTCCGGCCGTACCCGTTTATTTGCTCTCTAAGTATGCCCTCCGGCCATCACAGCCAGACTCTCATTACAGGAGGTGTGCGATTGGAACAGGCTGCATGGGAGGAAATGCATCGAGCCCAAACCCATTGATTGATGCCACCTTATACTTTCACCTGGTCCGAGTACGTCTATTTTTTTATTGTATTTATGCAATTTGATGGTGATGGACTTAGCGCATGTGGGACATGCAACATTGGTAAAAGTTTTGATGAGCGATGATTTCAGTGGAGGAAAATTAACCGTAGAACATCTATTTCGTTTTCTCCAAATCCTTTTAATTGAACAAAATTGAGAATTTCTTCTTGACGAAAACGTAGGAATTTAGCAGTGTCGGTAGCGAAAGGTGCTTGGCATGCGCGGTGACGATCTCGTTAAAGAGACGTTAAAAGCGTGTGATATTCTCGAAAATATTCTTTTGTTTTATTGATTGTTTTGTAAAATGATTGCCTGTCGACGAACTCATATCGTTCTTATCTTAGCGATTATTATTATTATCTTAGCGATTCTTATCTCATATCTTAGCGATTAGAGAATCGAAGAGAGAATTGGCGATCTCTAAATGGCTGCATCTTGCGTCTCCTGACCGACATAAGTGAACTCCTTAGTAGAGTGATTTACGAAGAAAGCTTGAAATTGAATGTTTGTCCTCTTAATGTGGTGCTTCTGTTTGAGATTGATATGTGGAGTAGTGAAGAGCAACCGCATCTTCGTAAAACTCTGGATGGGGATCGATTTGGTTGAAATGTTTTTCTTTCCTCCTCAATATACACAGTGGCGAGATGTATTGGTGAGGAGTAACCGCATCCTCCGTAAACTTCCGTTTGTGTGATTTAGATTGTACAAATCGAAAATTTTTTTTTCCAAGTCTTGGTCAATCAACACAATGGCAAGAATTTTTCCATTTAACGTGGTGATGTTAGTCGAGCTAAGCACGCGGTTGGTCATACGTTGCGAGAGACGCCTTACACCATCCTCGTAAAACTCTGCATTTAGGTGGATTTGGTTGATCTATTTTCTTTTAAAGTTTATGTGAAAACCCGCACAAACATCCTCCGAAATCCGCATCCTCCTAAAACTAGCGCTCGTCTGATTTGGCATCAATATATATGTATAAATTTTTTCCCCCCCGCCGTGTTGGTCAATCAACACAGTGGTGGGATATTGTGGTGACGAGGAAGCGCATCCTCCGAAAACTTGCGTTCGTCTTATTTGTGTTGGTCAATTTACACAATGGCAGAAGTGTTTCTGTTTAATGTGGGGATGCTAGTTGAGCTAGCCACACGGTTGGTCATACGTTGCGAGAGGCTCCTTTACCGTCTCTTGACGCCTCAAGTTGGGAGCGAAGTCAGTCGTGCTAAATCCTTTGCAGACGGCTTTGTTCTTTAATTTTATTTGGAATTTTTTGTTGTTGTTGTAAAGCATAATCACATCCTCCGTAATGGCTGGCGAGTGATTTTGTCGGAGGATGTTTTTTCAAAAATTAACCATCTCCTTGTCAATTATCACAATGGAAAAATTTATGCTAGTTATCGTAGGAGACTGTGTTGCTGAGCGCTGAGTGAGCAGCTGATGGCTTCTCGGTTGGTGAAGTTTGCAGTGTCGAAGTGAGTGTGTTTGCTAGTGCTATGATGTGCTAAGCGATCGTGTTTGCTTCAAAATGCAGCTTGATCAAGTGCGAGCCTGTCCCGATGAGTGCAGTTGCAAGGCGACGATGCGTTTGGGCGCACAGGCCTCTCCTGGGTTTTTGACGCCTCGGTGGCCATCGTGTTGTTTAGATCGATTTCTAGTTCGATCTTTCACGTGGTGGTTGCTCTGTGAACCTGTACTCGATCGTGGGGGTCGAAGCGTGGCGTTCGTTAAATGGGTGGATGTTTCGTGCATTGCCCGGCTCCCCATTTGTTTTTGTGTTCTTATACCGTAGACTTGCTGTTTTGACTGTGAAATGAAGTGGAGAAAAGGTTCCATGTGAACAGCAGTTGAACATGGGTTAGTCGATCCTAAGAGATAGGGGACTTCGGCTAGAAAGTGCCGAATTTTGGGCCGCCTATCGAAAGGGAAATCGGGTTAATATTCCCGAACCAGAACAGGAATAGTGCCACGTAGTGGCAGCAGCGGTAACGCAACCGAGCTCGGAGACGTCGTCGAGAGCCCCGGGAAGAGAGTTGTCTTTTCTTTTTAACGGGTTGTCACCCTTAAGTCGGTTTAGCCGGAGATAGGGTTTCACCTCCGATAAAGCCCCACACTTGTTGTGGGGTCCGGTGCGCTTTCGACGGCCCTTGAAAATCCGAGGGAATCTGTCATTTTCTTGTCTGGTCGTACCCACAACCGCAGCAGATCTCCAAGGTGAGCAGCTTCTAGTTGATAGAACAATGCAGGTAAACGAAGCATTGCAATGGCATTGTGATAGCCGTCCGGTGCTGTGAATGTCAGGCGATACGATCGTTGATGTGAAAGTCTCTGTAAGGATTGCAGAGGAAGGTTCCGACGGCTATATTTCGTCATCGATTGTTGCTTGCTTGCTTGCTTGCTTGCTTGCTAGCGCGATGAATTTGAAAAGGCGGACATGTTTTGGCATATTGATGTGGTGGTGCACGGTAGTGCATGTAGCGTTGTAGCTTGCGACGAGCTTCTGTAAGAGTCGCTCCAAGTCATGGGCATATATTTGACATAAGATAGGTGAGTCGTCGTTAAGGCTAGGTTTTAGGTTAGTTAGGCTAACAAATATTGCCCTTGGCCGAAGTGGGGACCGTGAAGAATGCGCTACACGCAATTCGATTGCACGACGAGTTACTTACCACGAACAGGCCTGCTCGCTTTGTCTGGTGCAAAGCGAGTGTCCGACCAGCCGTCTCGCCATCAACTGTAAGATGCAAGCTCGATCGATCTGACGAATAGCTATACGTGGGTGCGTAAACGAGAAACGATCGAATTGTTGTTCAGCGAAAAAGAGAGCTGTAGCTTGCGAGAGGCTACAGTAACGGCGCATTGAGACTCCACCTCGACGCAGCAGTCGCTGTTCGAGGCTAAAAGGTGAGGCAAGTTGTAAGACAGTGCAAAATCGTTGGTGTCAACCCGTTGTTGGCAAGTTTAACGGATTTTGAAAGATGGCCAGCTTTTTGGCCGTAAATGTTGCTGAAGCTGAAGGTAACATGAGGGAACGAAAGCGTTGAAAGCTTATGGCAGGGCTTCTGTGGCGGTCTGTTGACGCCACTTGTCGAGACTGCGAAATCTTGTATGTCGCGCCGTTCACGGTTTCTCGTACGCAAAGGTAGACTGCGTGAGGCGATACGATCGTTCATGTCAAAGTCCCTGTAAGGATTGCAGAGGAAGGGGTCCGACGGCTATATTTCGTCATCGATTGTTGCTTGCTTGTTTGCGCGATGAATTCGAAAATGCGGACGTGTTTTGGCATATTGATGTGGTGGTGCACGGTAGTGCATGTAGCGTTGTAGGTTGCGACGAGCTTCTGTAAGAGTCGCTCCAAGTCATGGGCATATATTTGACATAAGATATGTAAGTGGTCGTTAAGGCTTAGGTTTTAGGTTAGTTAGGCTAACAAATATTGCCCTTGGCCGAAGTGGGGACCGTGAAGAATGCGCCTACACGCCATTCGATTGCACGATCGGTTACTTACCAGGATAAGGCCTGCTCGCTTTGTCTGGTGCAAAGCGAACGTCCGATCAGCCGTCTCGTCATCTACTGTAAGATGCAAGCTTGATGAATCTGACGAATAGCCATCGGTCGGTGCGTAAACGAGAAACGATCTAATGGAAGTTGAGCGAAAAAGAGAGCTGTAGCTTTCGAGAGCCTACGGTGACGGCGCGTTGGGACCTACGTCTCGACATGGCAGTTGAAAACAGGCGATGAGTTTAGAAGGTGGGGTAGCCTTCCAAACGTAGAATCAACGAAAGATGGTGTTTTTTTTTTTTTTTTCTTTTTTTTTTTGTTTTGTTTTTTTTCCCCCGCTACAAGCACATCCTCCGTAAACGTTGGCCACAACTCCACAGTCCCGTTTCGGTGATGGTTACTCAGGCTTGATGAATCTGACGAATAGCCATCGGTCGGTGCGTAAACGAGAAACGATCTAATGGAAGTTGAGCGAAAAAGAGAGCTGTAGCTTTCGAGAGCCTACAGTGACGGCGCGTTTGGACCTACGTCTCGACATGGCAGTTGAAAGGAGGCGATGGGTTTGGAAGGTGGGGTAGCCTTCCAAACGTTGAGTCGGCGAAAGATGGTGTTTTTATTTTTTTCTTGTTTTGTTTTTTTTCCCTTTACAAGCACATCCTCCGTAAACGTTGGCCACAACTCGAGAGTCCCGTTTCGGTGACGGTCACTTAAGCGTGTGGCTTCAAAGCTTGGCGTAAGTGGAAACATGAGCCAACCAATACACTCATAAACTAGTGGCAACTTCGTTTGGCTGTCCGTTGACACCACATTGACTTGAATCAAAAGTATTTTTTAACTGAAGCGTTTCCGTCGAGTGTGATAACGATCCGTTTCGGATGTCATTAGTTTTTGCGTACTTTTTGTATTTTTTTAAAAGGCTCAAGCACATCCTCCGAAAACGTAGGCCTAAAGTGAAGTTTTGCGGTGAGGATCGCTTAGCTAAGTTGAGTAAAGGAGACTTTTCTAGATTAAAACAGCGGCGTTCTTGAGGTAGACACTGTCTAAGAGATAGAAAAAAAAGTTTCTCGACATTTCAAGCAATTAGTGATCTCCTGACGGAGGGCCTTCGCTTGAAACGTCGAGAAGGTTTTTTTCTATCTTTTAGATAGTGTATACTTCAAGAACGCCGCTGTTTTATCGAAGCTATCCTACACTGGACCCTCGCGCCTTACTTTTCTAGTTTACCTTGCAATAGCCTGTATATATTGCTACTGCCCCTGTATATGAGCTACGCGCAGTTGCGCGTCGCGATCGTTTTCAGCCAAAACTCTTGCTGTCTTTGTGCAGTCCAAGTATAGTGTTCAAACGTCTGTTTCGACGTTTTCTTTCAGGTGCAAGCTTGATGGAGTTGAAGAACGACCATATCTCGGTCCCTTTACGTTGCACGATCGAATGCAACCTGTGAGAAAACTGTGACGGCGCACTGAGTGTACGTCTGGTGGATGAAGTCTGGTCGCTTTTGAGAGTTAAAGGTAAGGAACGATTTGTTGTTGTTGTTGTGAGAATATATGCGCGATCCAAGCATGTTACCACATGCTAGTTATTTCACTGCGTGAGTCTACGAATGACTGGCGTGTTTTAAAATAGCGATGTGAAAAACTATGAGAAAAAATGCACACAGACATACTCATTTCTTTCCAACCGTATCTCTTTACGCGGGGTATGCTCTCCGGCCGTACCCGTTTATTTGCTCTCTAAGTATGCCCTCCGGCCATCACAGCCAGACTCTCATTACAGGAGGTGTGCGATTGGAACAGGCTGCATGGGAGGAAATGCATCGAGCCCAAACCCATTGATTGATGCCACCTTATACTTTCACCTGATCCGAGTACGTCTATTTTTTTATTGTATTTATGCAATTTGATGGTGATGGACTTAGCGCATGTGGGACATGCAACATTGGTAAAAGTTTTGATGAGCGATGATTTCAGTGGAGGAAAATTAACCGTAGAACATCTATTTCGTTTTCTCCAAATCCTTTTAATTGAACAAAATTGAGAATTTCTTCTTGACGAAAACGTAGGAATTTAGCAGTGTCGGTAGCGAAAGGTGCTTGGCATGCGCGGTGACGATCTCGTTAAAGAGACGTTAAAAGCGTGTGATATTCTCGAAAATATTCTTTTGTTTTATTGATTGTTTTGTAAAATGATTGCCTGTCGACGAACTCATATCGTTCTTATCTTAGCGATTATTATTATTATCTTAGCGATTCTTATCTCATATCTTAGCGATTAGAGAATCGAAGAGAGAATTGGCGATCTCTAAATGGCTGCATCTTGCGTCTCCTGACCGACATAAGTGAACTCCTTAGTAGAGTGATTTACGAAGAAAGCTTGAAATTGAATGTTTGTCCTCTTAATGTGGTGCTTCTGTTTGAGATTGATATGTGGAGTAGTGAAGAGCAACCGCATCTTCGTAAAACTCTGGATGGGGATCGATTTGGTTGAAATGTTTTTCTTTCCTCCTCAATATACACAGTGGCGAGATGTATTGGTGAGGAGTAACCGCATCCTCCGTAAACTTCCGTTTGTGTGATTTAGATTGTACAAATCGAAAATTTTTTTTTCCAAGTCTTGGTCAATCAACACAATGGCAAGAATTTTTCCATTTAACGTGGTGATGTTAGTCGAGCTAACCACGCGGTTGGTCATACGTTGCGAGAGACGCCTTACACCATCCTCGTAAAACTCTGCATTTAGGTGGATTTGGTTGATCTATTTTCTTTTAAAGTTTGTATCACAACCCGCACAAACATCCTCCGAAATCCGCATCCTCCTAAAACTAGCGCTCGTCTGATTTGGCATCAATATATATGTATAAATTTTTTCCCCCCCGCCGTGTTGGTCAATCAACACAGTGGTGGGATATTGTGGTGACGAGGAAGCGCATCCTCCGAAAACTTGCGTTCGTCTTATTTGTGTTGGTCAATTTACACAATGGCAGAAGTGTTTCTGTTTAATGTGGGGATGCTAGTTGAGCTAGCCACACGGTTGGTCATACGTTGCGAGAGGCTCCTTTACCGTCTCTTGACGCCTCAAGTTGGGAGCGAAGTCAGTCGTGCTAAATCCTTTGCAGGCGGCTTTGTTCTTTAATTTAATTTGGAATTTTTTGTTGTTGTTGTAAAGCATAATCACATCCTCCGTAATGGTTGGCGAGTGATTTTGTCGGAGGATGTTTTTTCAAAAATTAACCATCTCCTTGTCAATTATCACAATGGAAAAATTTATGCTAGTTATCGTAGGAGACTGTGTTGCTGAGCGCTGAGTGAGCAGCTGATGGCTTCTCGGTTGGTGAAGTTTGCAGTGTCGAAGTGAGTGTGTTTGCTAGTGCTATGATGTGCTAAGCGATCGTGTTTGCTTCAAAATGCAGCTTGATCAAGTGCGAGCCTGTCCCGATGAGTGCAGTTGCAAGGCGACGATGCGTTTAGCCGCACAGGCCTCTCCTCGGTATTTGACGGTGCTTGGCATGCTCAACTGTGTTGGGGGAGAGGCATGGTTCGTTTGTTATTCGTTCCACAGTCCTTTTCCTTGTTGTTTTCAGGCGTGGCAGTTTTGCATCTGAAAGTGCAGCGAATGCTGCGAGTGATAAAAGAACTTTTAACGGGGGATCTGTAGGCTCGTGTATCGGTGAAGAACGAAAGCGGCTGCGATAAGTAGCGAGAATTGCGTGAATCATCGAATCTTTGAACGCAAATGGCGCTCTTGTTGTAGGAGGAGCATGTCTGTCTGAGTGTCGAGTTTGAAAAGGAAAAATCGTGCTTGTTCGGCGCGGTGTTGGGATTTCACGGCCTCGCAGCCGTGTTTCTCGAAATGTAGCGGGAATGGAGAGAGGATGAGCGATTGATGAAGCGAAACTGTGTTTCACGACTTGATAGGTCGCTGTCGACCTCGACGCTTCCCGGCCTGTTGCTCTTTGTGAACTTGTTGTTGACATCAGATGAGGCAACTTACTAAGAGGAGGAAAAGAAACTAACAAGGATTCCCCCAGTAATGGCGAACGAAGAGGGAAGAGCTCAAATTTGAAATCTCCGTTGTTTTCAACGGCGAATTGTAGTTTCGAGAAGTACGTTGGAAACGAATGGAGCTTGTCTACGTTTTTTGGAAGAGCAACGTGAAAGAGGGTGAGAGAGCCCCGTAGGTGGGAAGGTTCGATCGTCGGCGTTGTGCTTTCTCGAAGAGGCGGGTTGTGTCAGAGTTCAGCCCAAAATGGGTGGAAAACTCCATCTAAAGCTATATACAGGCACTAGTCCGATGGCGAACAAGTACCGTGAAGGAAGGATGAAAAGAGCTTTTAAAAGAGAGTTCAAAGAGTAGGAGAAACGGTTGAAAGAGAAGCGAATAGAGCTAGGAATTTGCCTCGCCAGGTTCAGTGTTCTATGCTGAACCGAGTGGTGATGATAATACGAAAAGGAATTTGATTAGAGGGTTTATAGAATAGGTTATAAACCGTTCAAGGGGAAGCGTCATTGTTGAAACGTAGAGCAAGGCGTCTAACATGTCCACGGGTCTGTGGGTGATAAAACCCTATCGGCGCTATGTAAGGAAGGGGAGCTTTGGCTCTTTGAACAATCTCTGTTGTTTTCAATGGTGAATTGTAGTTTGGAGAATTTCCTTAGAGATGAATTAAGCTTGTTTATGTTAAGACTTAAGTCTCTGGTTATCCTTGATGTTTGTGAGAGAAGCCAATATGTAGAGTAGTGTAGGTTTTGATAGGCTGCAGAAGAGTCTTGATGCCACATTTCCATGTGTAAAGCGATGAGATTTTTGCCTTGTAGTAGCGAACAGCTCTCTCAGGAAGGAACAGAGTTAAGTGTTTGTGGAAGCTTCTGTATGCTGTTGTGTTATAAAGCAACAACTTAAACTGACCAACATGGTAATATATCTGAAGAGAATAATGAGGTTCGGAGAAGATTTTAGTGAACGACATTAGACGAATTAAGAGGGTAGGTGGTCAGTCCTTCCCCCTTAAATATGAGGTGTGGGCACTACCTGGAATGAGGTGTGCTTTGGAAAGGGTTAAAAGGAAGGAGTTATTTTTAAACCCCCATTATTATGTGGGTTTCCAATCCTGTGTTAAAAGACCTCTCTGGTGAGATTAACTATGCTAGTTCGATTCCTGCAGGGGTTATGATTGTAGAAATGTTCATGAATTCTTTCATGTTCTGTCAGAAACAAATATTTGACTGAAGGTAAAAAGGATTTTTTGAGCAGTTCTGGAAATTTCATCAGATGATAGATAAACGATTGGTCAAGCTCGATCCTGAGAGAAACGATTTCTTAGCGCTAGATGGGGATCAAACCGGTAATGTTTTGATGACCAGTGTGGTCGCTCTAACCATTCATTGAGCTACCAAGACTGAGATGGAGAGCGAAGGTGGCAAGTTGGACATATATGTGCAACCTAAGTGGAAACCACTACTATATTATTAATAATGATGTAGGTGAGATTTATACGTTGAAAGTATGAAAGCTTGCTACACGGTTGAGATGACTGCCTGGAATCAGGCGTTCTTTGGTATAATATGTCATGGGGGCATATAGGGTGAGAAGGAAGAAGTTATTTTTGCACACACATTTAAGTGGGTTTCAAATGAAACGTAAAAGAACCCTCTCTGGTGAGATTAACTATGCAGGTTCGATTCCTGCAGGGGTTTTGCTTGTAGAAATCTTCATAAATTCTTTGATGTTCTGTCAGGAACAAATGTTTGAATGAAAATATAAAGGATTTTTTGAGGAGTTTTGTAGTACTGAAAATAATGGTTACGGGGTTGATTATTTCGACACTATGATGTAGATGTGGCTTTGTTAATCGGCTAAACACAGGCCGCTTTGAAATCGTGGTGGAAACTTCCGGCTTCTAGCAACGAGTACAAGGTATATTGATTTTGTAAGTGTTGGTCAATCAACACAATGGAAAAACTTTTTCCATTTAATGTGGTGATACTAGTTGAGCTAACCACACGGCTGGGTTATACGTTGCTCGAGAGGTGGCTTTAGCATCTCTCGACGCCTGAAGTTGGGAGTGAAGTCTCTCCTAGGCTATCGTCTCTGTTAGATATATTTATAGTTCGATCTTTGACGTGGTGGTTGCTGGGTGGACCTGTGTGAGAAATTTGGGGTCGACGTGCACATGAAAGAGGGTGCTAGCCCAGTATGTGGCAAGCTTTTATCATCTGTACTGCGGGATGGAAGAGTTCGGGTTTTTTGAGATTGCAGCCCAGAAGGGTTGGTGAAGTCGACCAAAAGTTAAATAGAGGTGTAGGAAAGGGATAGCGGACAAGTACCGTGATTTGGAAAGATGAAAAGGTCTTTGACAAGAGAGTTTAAAAAGTATATGAAAGCGTTGCAAGGCAAGCGTCTGTCTTGAAACAAAGACGGAAGGACTCTAATATATGTGCGAGTCTCTGGGTGATCAAAAGCTATGTAGATGAGATTTATATACTGGATATATTAGAGCTTGGAAATATCACCAGATGATAGATAAAGGATTGGTCAAGCTCGATCCTCAGAGAAACGATTTCTTAGCGCTAGATGGGGATGGAAGCCGTAATGTTTTGATGACTATTGAGGCGCTGCAACCATTCCTTGAGCCACCAAGACTGAGAAGGAGAGCAAAGGTGGCAACTTGGACATATATGTGCGACCTAAGTGGAAACCACTACTATATATTAATAATGATGTTGGTGAGATTCATACATTGAAAGTATGTAAGGTTCCTATAAGGTTGAGATCAGTGCCTGGAATGAGGCGTTCTTTGGTATAATATGCTATGGGCCATATAGGGTTAGAAGGAAGAAGTTATTTTTGAACACATTGTTATGTGGGTTTCAAATGAAACG